>CM037790.1:30322816-30372816 GCA_021229015.1 Solen grandis | reverse complement strand
CAATAATTATTAAGCCCTGAGTTCACCATGGAATTTGCTGTGTGATATTGAACATTTTCAATATGACAATGCTTTTCCACAGAAAGGAACTATTTTAAAGCAACGGCAAATAGGTCAAAATAGGCATTTCATCAGAAAAATTCTCATTTGCATGGCAATTGTGTGGCTATTGCCTAAGTCCAGTTGGCTGAGTTAGGCATGTCTGGTAAGGTTAGTACTTGAAAAGGTGACAGTTGGTCTTGCAATAATGATGGTAGCGGTAAATGGCAGTCCTGTCTCTTTGTTCTCTGGTGGAGAACGATTGCCATGAGGCTCGATTGCCATGAGACTCGCAGTAAACTTGATAGGGGCAGATGGTTCAAGTTGGTCAATAGCTTAAGATGGGGCCCATCTGGTAAAGAGGAAATGTGGGAGAACCTTAGAAATGATGTTTCTTGAAGTTTAGCTAGCTTTAGTGCAGTGTGGTGATTTGTTATTGCTCGGTATGCTCAATCTGTTATGAGTGACTGCACAGCTGGTTACACAATAATTCAAACAAAATCTAGAAAACGAGACTGCATTTCATTTTTTTCAGAATCCTAATTTCAATAACAGTGATTACAATTCCAGCAGCGATATCCATCAATAGGAGAGGGATTTTTGTTTTGTACCATAACAGCTTGTACAATAACAAAGCTATTCACCTTTCATGCGCCCTTCTTTACGAAGAAACCTCAAATATCAGTGGATCAGGCTCCAATATCAATTGCTGTGGGTTCACAGTTATTGTTGCAAGTCTGGGTTACTTCTGGTTAGGGGTAAAGTTCATCAAAGGCAGGTCTTAAAAAATGTCTGAGTACTAGTGATCATAAAATGTTGAGTCGTCAGTACGAGTGTTCGTTCTGTAACAAGGTTAAATGCCTATCCACTTTATCTTTATTATTTTTCTTATTGGTATTAGCAGGGTTTCCCTTATAAAAGAGGTGGCTGGTGGTAGATTTGACTGCCTCAAATCCTTTCCTGGCAAGCTCAAATGTATCAAACTGTAAAAAATATGGGAATGATTTAAGGAAAATGAAAAAACTAAAAAGAAAACATATGACACTCAGAACCCCCTGCCTCCTACAATTTAAAATTAGGCTTCCACTCTGATTCTTAAGGAAAACTTTGATTAATATTTCTCTTTTGCTTGGTAATCAGCATATTATAAGGTTATTACCTCTAGGACTGGTTTGCCCAATCTAGTTAGACTTTCCTGTCTAAATTGGTCTTATTTGTTACAGTGGACTACATGAAGGTGAAGGATAACCAACCTGTTTTTATTTACAGATACAATGCCAAGAGGCGTCACTGGAGGAGGACAAAGCTGAAGATATAAGCTTGCTGCCCAGTGGTCAACTGCAGTCTTGTATTGAGGGATAGTGATGTACCTGGTTTACCTGTGGTCATTTGTGCAGACAGGACTTGCTGTGAACATATGCACTAGATTAGTGATGCTGCAAGACAATGCTGATCATTATACTGTCTTCAATAAAAGACTGTAGTTATTAAGTGATTTTATGTTGTGTTTTGTTAGGATTTCCAAAGGTTTCTATACACAAACACCTACACATGCAAGCACACACAAAAGCATGGTGTAGTGAGACTGAAAGAAAAGCATAATTTTAACTCTGAAAGGTATAATCCTGTAGTCTCTTGAAAGATCTTCAAAACAATATTATAATAGATGCAGGTTTCCATGGCCAAAAATTCAGTTGCACTACGAGGGGTGTTCAAAAAGTTTGTGAAAAAAGTTCTCACATTTCCTTATTACACAATTGTGTTATATGGAAATTCAGACCAGTAAAATATACAATAGCAGTTAAATTACAAAATTCATATGGATCACTTGCATACATGCCATTCAGTTGTAAAAATAATAATGTCATGAAACGAATCATGACCCAACACAAAATGACATCGACGTTGGCATTCATACACATTCACAGCGTATAAAGAACACCGCTTAATCTTTTTAAAAAAAACACAGACACATATTGCATGTATTAGCTCGTCATGAATCATGTTGAAGACGGTCCAATTGCTACAGTTTGTTCTGCCCATAATTTTAGGGATGGCAATGCGCACATCTCTGCCAAGCAAATCGTCGACGGCGACGTTTGAAACATCTTCATCACTTGATGGCCACTGCGCTTGTCGTAAATGGAGGTTTTCCCTGTCCATCCAAACCGCTTGCACCATTTGAATATCAGTTATCCCGCAGCAGTTTCACTTAGGCATTACGAATCATTTTAATAGTTTCAGTCTTGGAAATTTCATTCAGAACAAAACTTGATGGCTGTTTTTGTTCACTCATTTTTGCATCAGTCAGCAGATAATGCATTACGGTATTTTGATTATTTTTCTGATGTCAGAAATCAATATGACGTTATAACAACATTGCAAATGTTAGCGCAATATGTACATGTAGTTTGAAAGGCATACAGTAAAAATTGTATATTTGAGACACTATAATTTGAGAACATTTTCATAAAAACTACCAAATTTTGGGTCGGGAAGAGCAGCGACACCATATTTTATTCTAGAGAAGGGTTCAGATCTAATTTGCACATTATAAATGACGATATATTGACTAACATTATAGTGCAATTTCATATATCTGTCAAAAAAATAAAGAAATGAGAACACTTTTCCATGAACTTTTTGAACACCCTTCATAAAATGTATGTAGATTAAGGTTTTCTGTATAATCCCATTTTCCTTTGCTTATTGATAGCAAATGTTGTCAGTTAACCACTATTAAATAACTTCTCTTAAAAATATACTCCAACCCTGACAGCATTTTCCTTTGGTAGATCGTGGGTTTGTCTCCGGGTCGCGATATACCAGAGTCGTAAAAAATGGTACTGGTGTAGTTCCTTTGCTTGGTACTCAGCATATAAGAGTAGTTCTAGGACGGGTTGGCTGTCTACAGTATGATAATGCAGTGTTGCAGCACTATATCTAAAGTAGACAGCCTCCAAATGACAGAAAACACCGTTGGAGGGACATAACTAAATACCTGAAGAACTTTGGTTGTAGAAAACGTTATTTCCAGTCAGAATTCCAATTCATTTCGTGCAAATGGTCACCGTGGCCGAGAGGGAAAAGTCGCTGACTAACCTCTCGCTCAGCCCCTCACCACGTGGGTTTGAATCCCGGCAGGGTCATTCGGATTTTCCTGTGAGGAAGCCTTCGAGCTGGCTTGCGGTAGGTTGGTGGTTCTACCCGGATGCCATTGTGCATTTGTGGTTATCCTCCACCTGCAACTAGCTGGATGGTGCTATATGACTGAAATACTGTCGAAGCGACGGTAAACTCAAATAGTCAAGTCACCTGGGCCTCCACCATAATTGTGAAACGAGGTTTATTCCTTGATAAATGAGGACCCTTGGGGTCACCTTGTTTCCTCTTGCAGAAAATACTAAAACCAGTTGTCAAATTCAATTGGCTGAAATGTCCGCTGCCATACACAGCCCAATCCTTATTAAATCAGCTCCTAAATGATGCTTCTGAACTGGTGTAAAGTCTGATTGATCATAGTTCCCTACCTACTATAATTGCTAAAATAAAGTTGATTTCTTGAAAAGTGAGGCCAATTTCAAAAACCTACAAAACCAATGGTCAGAAATTTCATTGGACACAAATGGTCACCTCATAGCCTACCATAATTGCTTTGGTGAGCTATAAAGTTGACCATTGGTGAATTTTGCTATTTTCTATGTTGAGTATAATAGGAAACTTGCAAGGCAATTATGGTAAAGGGCTGTGAGGTGACTTTTAAGCCTAAAAATCAATCCAATGCTGAGTTAATGGATATAAGCATGAAAGTACTGTGCTAAACTTGAACTGACAAAGGGTCATCAATTGTATTAAATTTAAGCAAGTTATATCTACCTTTGTTTTCTGATGCCCCTGAACACTCCTACATTTTCAAGTCAAATTCAATACCATTAATGGTTCTTGAGATAAGAGCTTGATGGGTGCTTGCGTGCAAAACTTCGAAATTGCAAGTTGTTACTTAACTGATTTGAATGATAAATTGAGGCTAGTCTGGAATCTTGTAAGTTTCGTAAAAACCTGAACAGACTGCAGACATGAATATTGGCACTTAAGTAGGGGACTATCTCGTCCCTACAACCAGAAAACAGACTCTCAGTTGGTTTCCATGGATTTTCCTCTTTTTACATAACGTAATTAACTTTTTACATAATGTAATTAACTCTAACTCTTTCGCTGCCAGGTCTACAATCATATATAAACAGGCTATTCGCCAGGGATTTCTTCAATTTTTTTTTAGAAATTACAGGCTATTACTGTACTAATATAATGTGGCTGTTTCTCTATTGCTGAAACCTTACGTCTGCACATGAGACGGCATATCTGTCAACAAGACTAGTACATCTGTATTGGGGTTTTCCAGGTGGGAAACACCCCAAAATGGGTGAACCAGTCTTGTTGGCAAACAGTCTTGTGTGTAGGATGGATTATTCTGTCCTGTAGGCAGTGAAAGATTAAATATTTCAAATTTCTATGGAATTTTCAGACAAGAGAACAAGACTTAAAAATTTCAGTTTATCATAAGCAAAGTTTATTTATCAAAACTTAATAATGTACTTTGACCTTTACTGGTCTAATGAAAGGGCTGGGAAAAAAAATGCAATGAATGTGAATATCTGTTGACAACTTTGTACAGAACTGTTAGTTAGTGAACAAAAACAAACAATACAATCACTGATACCAAGTGGCAGTTAATGTACAACTACCTAATGAACAGCTGATACACAATTGTCAAGTGACAGCTGATACACAACTGTCAAATGACAGCTGATACACAACTGTCAAGTGACAGCTGATACACAAACACACTTAAACCTTAGCCAATATAAAACAACTGCAAATAGAGAAAGTTTATACACATTTTCCAAAGTCATGTTGCCACATAAAATGGGAGCCAAAACAATATATCTTTGAAAAGATACAATATCAACATTAAATTTACATATTACCCACTTGGGATTTCAACAGCTTTCAAAATTGTTAATTGAAAAATATAGAGATATTCAAAAATTACTTAAAAAAGTAAGCCTATACAAATGTCAGGAAGTTCTCCTAGTAATTCATTTCAAAAAAGAATATCCAGTATTGGTGCTGTCAGTAACGTCAACCAACTATTTCAAAATTATTCCACTTAACTAGAACATAACATTAAACAGAACTTGATAGATCTGTAGACCTGTCACATAAAAGTCAAGCCTAAAATAATGTAAACAAACAAACAAACATCTGTTCATTATTTGAATTATTCATCACAGAATTTTGACAAAAAGTGAATTTAGTAATGACTAAAAGCACATTATATACTTCATTTCTGTGAATAGTTCAATTAATTTTACAGACAAAATCTTTATCTATACATGTATATTCAAATTGATATTACTGGTAATATAAAGACTTCTTCAACTTACTGGAAAGAGATTAATCTATCATTTATAGTGTTAAACTGTTAAAAAGAGTAAAACAGACTGATATCTATAACAAAATCCTAATATCGTGTGTAATGAGGGCAGACTGCGAACTCTGTTCTGTCTCTGTTTATTTCTATAGGCACTTAAAACAGTTTCATGATCAGTCGTGATATTCTAGATGTAGTGTACAATTATACCCCATTACCTCATGAATATTCATTTTCAAGTTAATGATTTTTCTATGACTGATAAGGCAGTGGTTGTACCAAAGTACTTTGTCTTGCATTACAGTGCCCAGTAAATGTTGTAGTTTTTGGAATATACTTCCTGTTGGGTCCTGGGTTAGACTCATACTTTGTGTCAAGAAAAGATTTGAAAGATCGAATTTTTCATGTCTTCCTGTCACACAATACAAATCATCCTTTCCAACAGGGTTTGAACCCACAGCCTTGAGTGTTACAGTCCATGGCACCCATTTCTTTTTTGACCCTCCCTCTCATGATTTCTGTTGCATCTGGCACAACAGTAACAGAATGTGGTATATACAAAAAAGACAATACTGTAAATGAATTAGAACTGTACACTTGCAAGAAAAAAAATAGAACAATCACTGCAGGTGATGGAATACCCTGCATTTTGTTTTGTTACAGAAATTAAAGCATAGGCCATATCATCAGAGTCCCTGTATGCAATCATAAGATGATTATGAAATAAAGGGAGATAATAAAATTCACATGAAGTTATGATTCTTGGACAAGGTCCTTCAACTACTCTGTATCAATCCATTTTTAAAGATTCAAGTTAATCCCTTTGATAGTTTTAAAGCTATGCTCCAAACAAAAATAAACAAAGTGCCATAACCCTTTCCCTCATATAGACTCATTTTGACGCCCTCAATAGGTACCACATAAAGCCTGATCTGCAGAAAACCACACTTAAACCTTACCAAATTTAATTACAAAATCCTCATTTCCAGACCACTGAGGAGCAGCGAACAGCATAAAACCTGATCAGCCTGCGATTTGCTCGCAGGCTGATCTGGTTTTATGCTGTTCGCATAGGTCTTTTCATAGTGTCCTCTATGTTTACTGACAGATAGATGCCATACTCAGTGATAAAATGTTCCATCCATGCTGATGATGTGCACAACTAGACTTGGTGTTGATCAATCCTGTGAAGTTTCATCCAGTTCAGAGATTAAGTATGAACAAGAATGTACGCTTTCAATATATACAGTCAAACCTGTCTCAAGCGATGTTTCAAGGGAACAAAAGAAAGTTACTGCTTAAATATATAACAAAATTCTAGTTTGGTAATATCAAAACCCACACTACTAATAAAGGTTCAACTATACATATTGCTAAAGGGACATAACTCTGTGATAAATTGACCCACCCAAACATATTAATGATATGGACAACTAGGCTGGATACTGATCAATTTTGAAAGTTTCATCCAATTCAAGCCAAGGACTTTGGAGATACATGTACTATGTTTACTGACAGATAGATGGACAAGCTGATTCTGATTCCAGTGTAAGTATCAGCTTTTCCTTATTCACCATTGACAAAAAAAGTAATTCAGTCAATTGTATGCAGAGCTAACTGGTAAGAATGTTATTGCTCGGATATAGTCAAAGATGACTTACAAGAAAGTAAATATAAAAGATCACAAAAAGTTAATTTATGACATGACAAAAAACGAAAATAAAAACCATGAAATGACATTTATGCAAGTTCTATTGCACTAAATAGAACATTTAGAGTAAAAATCAGCGGAAAACATCTCCTGTAGCCATCACTTATATACACATAGGTGAAAAAATAAAAGTAAACAAAAAATGCATTTGTAGTTCAGATCCTTTCATTACATGATCAGTTTCAGACAAAAAATTGTACTGATAGACATGTTGATACATGGTTAAAATGTAATACATGTACACTACATAATCTTGATACAATTAAAAAAGTCAATATTAAAACATAAGAACTTACAAATTTAAGAGTTGCTGAACCTTTTCCTTTGGCATGGAATAGTTAAAGTTCACAAACTAGAGATAATCACTGAAGGTGATTAATAGCTACATTGCATCAATATTGTAGACAGAATATTTATTTTTGAGTCCAGGGAATGCTCAATTTGAAACACAGACCAGGACTGTAATACTGACCCTCTATCACAAACATAGGTGCCATAAAAAGGTGATAGTTACAAGGTCCTAACTTTTAATTCACAATTTTGTTTTCTCTGCAATTTTGATTTATATACAAATTTCATCTTAATTCTATGCCTTTTGACAGTTCCAGGGTTGGACCAGTACTTAGCACAAAAAAATTGAAAGAGTAATTAGTTTACTTCTCATTTGAGTAGCAAACAGTTACAAAGATGGCTGAGAGTCATTCACCTGTGTAAGACATGTTAAAGACATCATACTGTAATTTTACCATGGTGAGCTTCTACACAACCCCACAAGATCCAGTTTCAAAATCATCATGTTGACAAACATTAAAATCAAATTTCATAAATATTGGGACAAAAATGTGACTGCTATAGCGCACACATTTGACCAAGTGATCTTTGGATACCGAATGACCAAATTTTGAACTCATATTAGATTTCATCCAGACAAACATTATTATGGAGTTTCATGAATACTGAGCCATAAATATCATCTCTAGAGTACTTACAAGCAATTGTGACAAAGCTTGGACATATGACAGATAAAAACTGATCACAAATGCCCAGCGTGAGCACAAGTGCTCAGCTGAGCTGAAAAACAAGATAAGCCTGTGAGATTCTAGCATTTTTTATTTACTTGGTGAAGTGATAATTGTCCTGCCACAAACAGCATCCCAATTCACTACCTTAAGGTTGACAGTCATAGTACACTAAGTACACTACCATTGGACTTCTGTAACTAAGGACCTTTCTAGAAAATAAGAAATCTTTATGGTATCAATATTTAAAAAATCATTTGTCTGTAAAAATCAATTACCCAGTAGATATTATTAATAAGCATACAACACATAAAATCACCCTTGTTTGATTTCTTTCAGGACAGTGAAACTATCAAGTTGGTTTTGATTTATAAAGAAAATGTAACAAATGTAACTACTCTTCAGTCTCTTACAAAAGACCCCATCTTTTAGCTACATTATTCTAAAACAATCACTGATACAAAAGTGTGTGTTTCATGAGATTCAGGGGTTTCAATAAGCGTATGTAGACATATGTCCTGAAAATCCCAAAATACGTCCCAGAATTTGATCCCGGGTGTTCTGAAAATTCCTCAAAATAACTCTGTATGCATCTGTTTATGGTACCAGATGTTTTTATAATCTCCTGTCAGAACTGGTTAGAACCTGATTTTCTTAAGAAAAAGCTGATGGTAATGCTTTGACAGGTGACTAATTAGTAGTCAATGACTGTGTAATGAGTGTATTTTGTATGCATAAAGATTTGATATAAAATTATATTTAATATTATTGAATATTATCGATTTTTATGTCACCAAGAGATCATCAAAATGTGTGTCATTTAAAGTTGAAAATGTACCCCCCCCTCCAAAAAAAAAAAAAAAAAAAAAAAAAAAAAGGGGCCAAAAACATGGAAATCTGAAAAAACCCTGATGTCCGGGTTTCCTCAAAAGTAGATTTCTCACAGGTCACACCCTCAGATGCATATTTCTCAATGGTCACACCATCAGAATCATAATTCTCACAGGTCACATGGTATCCTCAAAAGTAGATTTCTTAACATAATTATACAATGTTAGTTTCTCATTAGTCACATAAAACTCACAATGCACCTTTCACTGGCCACATGATACTCTCTATACAAATTTCTTAAAAGTCACATGATACTACCAAGGAAAGTTCTCACTAGTCACATAATTCTCCCTAAAGAAGTACTCATGTGTCACATGATTTTTCTGAAGTCACATGGTATTGCCTAAGGACAGTCTCAAAGGTTGAATATTTTTTTCCACTGGTAAAAAAAGTTAGCTTTCAGTGAGTCCTCACTGGTACAATATGTAGCCTCATCAAATGGAGATCACAATATTCTACATGTAGTAATGCAAAACTGCTTCTCCTCGAACTACCTTCCATGGACAACCATTCACAGTTAATGTATTCAGCCTCCAGGATGATAACTGCTT
The DNA here is from genome assembly GCA_021229015.1 of Solen grandis. Classification (NCBI taxonomy): domain Eukaryota; kingdom Metazoa; phylum Mollusca; class Bivalvia; order Adapedonta; family Solenidae; genus Solen; species Solen grandis. The sequence goes on along the minus strand of CM037790.1, from coordinate 30,363,171 downwards.
TGCAATATTCTGGCCTCATCACAAGGTCTAGTGTCCAAGCTCCTTTGTCGTACTTGTTCATGATGTCAGTGATACGGCAGATCGACCAATTTCAGATAATCTTCAAATGACTGAAAATATGTATATTGTTGATATTTAGTTTACAAGGCATTTTAATGGGTACATATTTTAGTAGGATTATATTATTGTGTTAAGAGTTAACTATTGCTGTGATAATATTTTAGCCATATAATTACATTCAGCTGATCACAGATGGAGAAAATCCTGAGGGTACAAAGGCACCAGGGTAAAACCACGGACCTTCCACTAGCCAACTGAAAGGTTTCTTCATATGAAAAATCTGAGTGACCCTACCAGGAGGTAAGCAATGAGAGAATATTTTGTGGATATTACAACAAAATCCATGTAAAATAGTAATTCCATTTAATTAAACCTGAAATCATTAACATAAAGTTTAATCCTAACTACATTTAGTATTAAATATTGAATAAAAATGTGGTCAGTTTTTTTGTAGAAATTTTTTATGCATTGAAATCTTTACAGTACATGATAGTTGTACAATATTTTAACAAGTGATTCATTCAAGTCCATTATACACTTAACATTGACAAATAAAATTAGATGCAATATGTTCATTCAAATGAACTTACATATGCCTTAAACATTTTTGTGTTATGTATGCAATATTTTTTTAAATAAGTGCCCTACCCCATTTACCCCCCCCCCCCCCCCCCCAAAAAAAAACCACACAACTTTTTCTCATTTCATTTTCTCTTTTTTTTTTCTTTTTCAACAAATATAATATTTAATTTTACAACAAGGACTGTGCCATGTAATCTCATTAATATAAACATGACATTTTGTATTGCAGAATTATACGTGTACCATGTACATTCAGTCTATAAATGACAAACTCCAATTCAATTTTAATCTTTTTCCACTAAATATATTGTCCGTCCAGTGTTAAGCAAGCTATACATAATTATCCAGAATAGAGCAAGATCTCACCTGAAGCACCCAGTACTTGTTGCCAAGGCACTGATCCATAATCTCCCGTACATCCAGTTATAATACTAGGGGGTCAGTCTAGATTACATACAGTGCAGCTCCATAATAATCTATGGGGTCAGTCTAGATACATACAGTGCAGCTCCATTATAATGCTACGGGGTCAGTCTAGATTAATACAGTGCAGCTCCATAATAATGCTATAGGGTCAGTCTAGATACATACAGTGCAGCTCCATAATAATACTATGGGGTCAGTCTAGATACATACAGTGCAGCTCCATAATAATGCTATGGGGTCAGTCTAGATACATACAGTGCAGCTCCATAATAATACTATGGGGTCAGTCTAGATACATACAGTGCAGCTCCATAATAATGCTATGGGGTCAGTCTAGATACATACAGTGCAGCTCCATAATAATGCTATGGGGTCAGTCTAGATACATACAGTGCAGCTCCATAATAATACTATGGGGTCAGTCTAGATACATACAGTGCAGCTCCATAATAATGCTACAGGGTCAGTCTAGATACATACAGTGCAGCTCCATTATAATGCTACGGGGTCAGTCTAGAAACATACAGTGCAGCTCCATTATAATGCTACGGGGTCAGTCTAGATACATACAGTGCAGCTCCATAATAATGCTATGGGGTCAGTCTAGATACATACAGTGCAGCTCCATAATAATGCTATGGGGTCAGTCTAGATACATACAGTGCAGCTCCATAATAATGCTATGGGGTCAGTCTAGATACATACAGTGCAGCTCCATAATAATGCTACAGGGTCAGTCTAGATACATACAGTGCAGCTCCATAATAATGCTATGGGGTCAGTCTAGAAACATACAGTGCAGCTCCATAATAATGCTATGGGGTCAGTCTAGATACATACAGTGCAGCTCCATAATAATACTATGGGGTCAGTCTAGATACATACAGTGCAGCTCCATAATAATGCTACAGGGTCAGTCTAGATACATACAGTGCAGCTCCATAATAATGCTATGGGGTCAGTCTAGAAACATACAGTGCAGCTCCATAATAATACTATGGGGTCAGTCTAGATACATACAGTGCAGCTCCATAATAATGCTATGGGGTCAGTCTAGATACATACAGTGCAGCTCCATAATAATGCTACGGGGTCAGTCTAGATACATACAGTGCAGCTCCATAATAATGCTATGGGGTCAGTCTAGAAACATACAGTGCAGCTCCATAATAATGCTACAGGGTCAGTCTAGATACATACAGTGCAGCTCCATTATAATGCTACAGGGTCAGTCTAGATACATACAGTGCAGCTCCATAAAAATGCTACAGGGTCAGTCTAGATACATACAGTGCAGCTCCATTATAATGCTACGGGGTCAGTCTAGAAACATACAGTGCAGCTCCATAATAATGCTAAGGGGTCAGTCTAGATACATACAGTGCAGCTCCATAATAATGCTACGGGGTCAGTCTAGATACATACAGTGCAGCTCCATAATAATGCTATGGGGTCAGTCTAGATACATACAGTGCAGCTCCATAAAAATGCTACGGGGTCAGTCTAGATACATACAGTGCAGCTCCATTATAATGCTATGGGGTCAGTCTAGAAACATACAGTGCAGCTCCATTATAATGCTACGGGGTCAGTCTAGATACATACAGTGCAGCTCCATAATAATGCTAAGGGGTCAGTCTAGATACATACAGTGCAGCTCCATAATAATGCTAAGGGGTCAGTCTAGGTACATACAGTGCAGCTCCATAATAATGCTATGGGGTCAGTCTAGATACATACAGTGCAGCTCCATAATAATACTATGGGGTCAGTCTAGATACATACAGTGCAGCTCCATAATAATGCTACAGGGTCAGTCTAGATACATACAGTGCAGCTCCATTATAATGCTACGGGGTCAGTCTAGAAACATACAGTGCAGCTCCATTATAATGCTATGGGGTCAGTCTAGATACATACAGTGCAGCTCCATAATAATGCTATGGGGTCAGTCTAGATACATACAGTGCAGCTCCATAATAATGCTATGGGGTCAGTCTAGATACATACAGTGCAGCTCCATAATAATGCTACGGGGTCAGTCTAGAAACATACAGTGCAGCTCCATTATAATGCTATGGGGGGTCAGTCTAGATAAATACAGTGCAGCTCCATTATAATGCTATGGGGGGTCAGTCTAGATACATACAGTGCAGCTCCATTATAATGCTATGGGGTCAGTCTAGATACATACAGTGCAGCTCCATAATAATGCTACGGGGTCAGTCTAGAAACATACAGTGCAGCTCCATAATAATGCTATGGGGTCAGTCTAGATACATACAGTGCAGCTCCATAATACTGCTATGGGGTCAGTCTAGAAACATACAGTGCAGCTCCATAATAATACTATAGGGTCAGTCTAGAAACATACAGTGCAGCTCCATAATAATGCTACGGGGTCAGTCTAGATACATACAGTGAAGCTCCATAATAATGCTATGGGGTCAGTCTAGATACATACAGTGAAGCTCCATAATAATGCTATGGGGTCAGTCTAGATACATACAGTGCAGCTCCATAATAATGCTATGGGGTCAGTCTAGATACATACAGTGCAGCTCCATAATAATGCTATGGGGTCAGTCTAGATACATACAGTGCAGCTCCATAATAATGCTACGGGGTCAGTCTAGATACATACAGTGCAGCTCCATTATAATGCTACGGGGTCAGTCTAGAAACATACAGTGCAGCTCCATTATAATGCTATGGGGTCAGTCTAGAAACATACAGTGCAGCTCCATAATACTGCTATGGGGTCAGTCTAGAAACATACAGTGCAGCTCCATATAATGCTACAGGGTCAGTCTAGATACATACAGGGAAAGAACCAAATATATTGGTTACCAGTAATACCAAAGTTTTAACTTTTATAACAACCATGGGTACCTTATTTTGTTGTATCTACACGCTGTGAATTGTGAATAATGCCTTATTCAAGTGAGTCATCTGGAAAAGCCAAATATGTTACAAACTTTTCAAACTTCCTTACTTCCTTAGCATGTAATCTGAATGGTGTGTCTGAGAGATTACCACCAAATTACACAACCCAACTGGTAACAGTTCTTACCTTGGATTTACATCTATCATACAGATTGAGTTTGAAGTGGCATAACTGATGATAAGGAGAAATGTGTTCCATTGCTGTCTTTCCTATCCGAAATTCCTGCAATACAAAAAAATACAGTCAGTGAAATTAAATCACTTTGTGCTCAGATGTCAGAGTTAGAATTTGCATTTGTTTTTGTTTTGGTATGGAATAGCAAATTAGTCTGTTCTGTTAAGTCAAAAAGAAAAAGGCTGATACAAAATCTTTTGTTTACACCTTTACATTAGAGTAGACAGCTCTTTGCAAAGAAATGTCTGATCGGGATCTCCTGTTTGCTCTCAAAATGTTGTAGGTTAGATTCTACATGCTCAAACAATTTTGCTGGTCAGATTCTAAATAGTCTGCACAGCAAAGGAAATTCCATTGTTTCTTATACCGTACCATTTCAGTAAATAATTATTCATAAAGTCATATCTTTGTACATGAATGTTCATAAGGTCAAAGGTGAAAGGGCAAATAAAGGCTATGCATTATTAATCAACTTTAACCCCCAACATGTGACCCTATGCAGCTTATCCTCCAAAGATAAGTAATACTTTAATTTGAAGATAATTGGGTACTTGTTTATTTTAAATGAATACTTAAAACAGCCTTTCTGTGCCTCCGAGATGTTGGAAGAAAACAAGAGCGACATCCCATGTGTCTGAATGAGTGACCCAGTATCATTCACATTGAATCAAACCCAGCTTGCAATAGTGAAAAGAGCTTAGAACTCTGCTATGTGGATCATTACCAGATTGTTGGTGGTTGACTGCTTCTGCTGCAAGGAGTCAGGATCATATTGCGGACCAAACAGAAAGATGGTCTCCTCTACAGACTCTTTACAGTTGGCCAGCCCTTCACACTTCCGGCTCTCTTCCTTCTTCTCGACCTCACGTAGATACGGCATCGTCTTCAGTGCAGTCTGGAACAAATACACAAAAAAACACAGGTTGAAAAGAATTCAGTAGGAAAAGAGGTCATACTAACAAAATGTCTTAAAATTATTTGTATCTTTGGTGAAATTTAACAAACCCTTTACTACTTTAAAATATTAAATTTTAAAACTAAACTGCCTATGTACCTGACGATAAGAATTAATATGCAACATATATTTTTTCTTTATCAAAATTTTAGAATTGTTAAGGAAAAATCATAAACCTATACAACAGAGATATTAAACAGTCAGAAATAATGTTTTTCTCATGACAAAAAAAAAAAAGTGAAAGGGATTTAAAAGAGATCTTGCTGAGACACTTAAAATCTTGCAGACGCTTAACATACAGACACTTTACAGAATAACTCATAAAAGAGATCTGCGATCTAATGAGAGACATATATTGTTTAATCAGCAATAAATTGAAGAGAAAACTCAGTATATTTATAACTAATATGAGCAATATTACACATGTCACATTATCTTGCTGTCACATGATTGTACACGTAACGAGAGCTTCTCTTGACCAGCTTTTTAACTATATCATAGATGCATGCAGATCTCTATTAGGTCTTTGGGAAAAATGCTCTTTTATATCAAGAATCACCGACTTCTCACTTATGAAAAAAATTGAACTTATGCCCCACTTCATATTTGTTCACTTTTAGTTTTGGTGTCTTTGCAATAGATAAGTTACCTGGATTTTCTGTGTCCATCTGATCTTGCGCTCTATGTGGGTACACTTCTGTCGTATGATTTTGTCTACCTCTCCCAGGGGAAGTGTATATGTGGGATCTGAATAACAAGTCATTTTAACACTCTACAGATAGAATAGCCAGACCTATCAGTGACGGTGATGAATACCCCCACTTATCTGCCTTGATCCAGCCTTATGAAATAATATCAAACTTTTTAAAATATGGAACAGGACTACATGCATGATTCCTTTACAGCTTTCACTTCACTTTGTGAAGCTGAGCTTTCACTAGATCTACCACTAAAGGCGATTAATATCCCCACATACCACTCTGACACAGGAGAAGGGCTATAATTCTTACAAAATCTTTGACAAAGTCATTATACTTCCCCAACTGTCTCCAAGTGTTTGATGGACACTGAACAACTTGAAACCATCTATTTATTTTGAAAAATATCATATGATCAGAAAGCCCCTTCAAAAATGCATGTCAGTGTTTGATTGCATACAATTTGAACCATGAAGAAGACTTTGGTGAAGGCAGAGAGTGCTTGGGTTAATAAAGAAGAACAACTAAACCCAATGTTATTGTGTAAATCACCTCCCCTCTCCTTTGAAAGTTAAAACCAGATCAGCTTGTTCTACTGTATTGCCATATTCCTTCATGACTGCAAGTTTTGATGGTACAATGTGTAAACTACAGTCGGGCAGTTCAAAGTAGGTGGAGTCAGAATGAAACCGCACCTTTTTACATAAACCACATCTGTTTCAAGTTTACAAATATCTACAAGAATCAACTTTCAAACAAAACCCCTTATACATGCAAACTACTCCCTTATAGTGTGAACCACACCCCTTCCCTGTAAACCACATTCCTCTTATGTAAGCCACACCCCTTCCATGTAAACCACACCCATTCCATATTAACCACACCTCTCTTATGTAAGTCACAACCCTTCAATGCTAACCACACTTCTCTTATGTAAGCCACACCCCTTCCATTTAAACCTCACCCCTTTAATATTCATGCCAATCAACACTTCCACACAGTTCTTTTTGACCTGAGTAGCTCCATCCCCTATGTAAGTCCTGCCCATACCTTTAGTTTTCTTAATGGCTGCTATGAATCCTGGTTCCAGGGCCTGACTCAGTATCACCTGCAGGTACACGTAGAAATGCCGCAGTAACGGGTTCTTGTCATACTCATCCTCCATTCTGGAAAATATTCACATTACAGTCTGTACCTACTGACAGTAACAAGACTTAGTTATAGTCTGATTGACAGATGTTGTTTCAAGACTTAGTTATAGTCTGATTGAAAGATGTTGTTTCAAATGGGGTTTTGACAGATGTGGGCAAAAGAATTTAATTCTATATTGAAAAATTCTCTAATGATGATAATTTGTAAATAAACAAAAAAAAACAAAAAAAAACAAGTGGAAATCTTTCTGAGGTGCCTGATAATACATAATGCATTAAATATCAGCTAGTTCTACACATAAACTTATCATGAATATGTTGTTTGCTTGCTTGGGTTTAACGTCCCACGAAGGGTATTTCAGGACTTATGTCCCCATTACGCACTAAAATCCACTAAAACGATTTTGGTATGTCACAGTCAGGGTTCGAACCCAGAACCTCCTCATTATGTAAGTGGTAACGTACATGAACCCAGGATGTATATGTTGGTTGTAAGTATCTTTCAGGGCCTATCCAGACACAAGGTATGGGCCCAAAACAGAGTGACTTGCACATGTCATTAAAGCTTGAATATCAGCTGATATTAAAAGATACAATCAATCCTAACTGTCCTCTTTATATCCAAAAAACAAAAACAAGGTCCTCTGTGTCAGTTTAGACAAACTGATAAACTTTGCATAGCGTTTTCTTTTAATGAAATCAGTTTCTCGACAATACTTCAGTATGGCCTCAGGCTGGTTTAATGGTTTAATTAGCCAGCCTACAAAAAATGTGCAATCTTAATTTAGGAGAAAATTATTTCCTGTAAATCAAACAAAAGTTTAAAGTGAATTGACCAGATGAGAGAACAGTCAAAATGACCAACAGGCCAAAAAAGCTTTTTACACTATACCCCTGAAAACTTTGTTTGCAGGGATGTAAATATAAATTTGGTTACCCTGCATTGACATAAATCTTTGGTTTGGAATCCTCTGTCACTTCAACAAGATCTTCAGTGTGTGTCTGCACCTTCACCGTCTCATAGGACTTGCTGATGTCTCGGTACCCTCGATACTGTGCACAATTAACACACAGGGTTATGTTGATATACAGATAGGATCACTAAGCATTTGTAATATGGATATTGCCATGGACAACACTGCAGCATGATATGATTGCTGTTACTTGGACATTCATAGCTTCTGAATATTATTATAAAATCGAAATACATTTTAGAATATATTTGATGTTGATGTTGTGTTGGAATTCCATGTTGCTGTGACAGTGTTTCAGTCATATTATGACACCCAGGTAATTACAGATGGAGGGAGACCCCAAGTGCACCTAGACACCTATTGGAAGTGATGTTAAAAAGTCAGCGGCCACGGAAAAGAATATATCCACATTTGAAATATGACACTGAGTGAAAAGATGGGACTGACATACAATTGGATCATATTGAATCACTACATACTGAACAACATACATGTACAAACATCATCAGGACTATGATTATCAGGAAATTAAGATTTCTGCATATTACTACTTTAAATGAAGTACATCTTTATTTACAAAATAGCCATAGCACATATTATAAACAAAAATTATCATAAAAGATAAGGAATACCCCCAGATACAGCTTTGTCAGTTACTGCTACCATATCAGACAGTATTGAGAAATATAACAAAGGGCCATAATTCATTCAAAATCAAGTGAATCATGACAAGCCATCAATATGCTCAACAAGTCTTGGTACGTATCAGTCTTGTAAGTTTCATCAAAATCCAACCAAAGGTAGCCAAGAAATAGTGTGGACAAATCTTGTCTACCGGTGGACCAACAGACCGACCGACCAACAGACTTGACCCCAGTATAGCCCCCATATACATCATCATATCTGGGGGTAAAATAAGGACCAGCCTGCCTATAACAAGTTGAAAATTGCCTTCAGTGTGATTCCAATTTGATGTACATTACCATGATGTAGGATGGTAAATCTGATTGGTTCAAGATTGATAGCTTCACCTTCCCATAATTCAGTACTTACTGTTTTGAGAGGTTTATGCAACATTTTGCCACTTCGGAAGACTGGTTCATATTTCATCAGTAGAATGTCACTTTCTATCTTCCAGATGGGGAAGTTATCAACATTACGTTTGTCTTTGATATCAATCACGAACTGTCCTACCTGAAAATACATCATATATGATAGTCATATCATGGTCAAACCATGGTCAAATTTGACTCCACATTCACATTAAGTAGGAGTAAGCAGATCTGATAAAAAGATCAAAACCTTATATCAACATGGAAAGCAGTACATAAGGTAGACCAAAATATTTAAGGCAGATTAACAAAGCAGCATGTACCGGTAGACAAATAATACAGAAAGCTGACCAACAATATTAGACGGTATGTTTGCTAGCTTGGGTTTAATGCCCCTTCTACAGTATTTTAACCATGTTGGGACAACTGCCTACATGAAATAGATATTATGCTGCTACACTCGGATATCACACCATGGACAAGTAGCACTTCACCCAATCACATAATCCTGACACTGGGTTAATCAGTCCTGGAACTACTTTTATATGCTGAGCATCCCATGATCTCCCAGTTACAGGGCAGTTGCTCTAATCTGTCAAAAATTACTGAAGCTAAGCCTTTGATATGGAGGGTAAATCTAGAGCAGGGAAAGTTAACCTACAGTGAACTCCATTTCGGATGTTGTGGATGAAACTTCTTGCTCCTGTGTTTTGTTGTTCGTCTCCTCAGAGGAACTGTCGTCCTGTATTGTAATAACATCACTGTCCTCCCTGGAAACCATACACAAGTTATCAGTACCAGTCTATCAATATCCAATTAACATTGTCTGGCACCAATCCAACCAACTTTTCTTAGCCCTAAATAATACTTTCATACTTATGGACACATTTTATAAAACATGTTCTAAAATGAAAATACCAAAATATCTAAATTCTGAATAAATACTGTAAGTATGGCAATATATAATGCCATCTTGAGTCATTCAGTTAAGTATTTCAGTAACAATAATGTTTAGGTTTTGAAGAAATACTTAGTGCTAGGTTTGTGGAATTCAAGCCAGGTAGGCAAGTTCTCACATCCTTCAGAACATACCCCCTCCAGAACTGCACAGTTCAACCTGTTCTAAGAGAGACAAATCAAGGGGCAAGAGAAAAAGGCTGCCTAAAATAAGTAGCTTCTAAGATGAGGCGAAATTACACTATAGTCAAAACTTTGTTAACAGCCACCTCTATAAAAATGACTTGTTTTTAGCTACTAGCTTAAAAAGCACCCAATACAGACAATTTACTTTATAATTTAAACTCACCCTGCACTTTAGCAGCAACCTACACTGAGTGTCTACTTTGTATTGTTCCAATGACTGACCACTATAGACAAGATTGGCCGTTATTCCTACTCTCTGGTCTCTTCAATCTGCTTACTTTACCCTGAACCTTGTAACCCTTTACTTCAGATACTCATTTTTGGCAAACAGAGCAGACCCAGATCAGGGTCTCCACTGTTTGCTTATACAATATTGCAGCTCAGACTCCAAAGTCTGCATGGCAAAGAAAAATCCAATATTAATATCAATTCCAGACAGCTCCTGATAAGGACCTCTGTTTGCTCATACAATATTATAGCTCAGTTTCTACATTCTGCATAGTAAAGGAAAAAAAGCATTGTTTCATATCCCGTTTAGAAATGAATATTCAGTCATATTTGTACATGAATATTCATAAGGTAAAGGTTTGATTCAGGTTGGCTGCACAACTGGAAATCGACATGAATGAACCATTTTATCACTAAAATTTATTCCAGTCCTCCTAAGTTGTACTGTATCCAAAAAGTTGAAAATGTTTAGAAATAACTAGCTCCCATGACACTGTTCAAATATTTTATTTACATACACACACATATATGGGAGGGGTGTTTCAGAAGTTTCATCATTTACTCTTCTGTATTTGTGTCATGTTTAATTTGTTAAATTTATTACTTCAATTGTAAAGACCGTAATTTGTAATAAAATTATGTAGCATATTTTATAATGCACTTGGTATATATTTCTTTAGAAACAAAACTAATGCTACAATTTGTAATTTTCCAGTTTCTAATGCATTTCACAAGCAGACAGTCCTGGAAACAGATAGGTGACAATTAAGCAGCTGTCTACAAAAGTGCAAAATCCTATGAAGCCAACAGGACTGCAGCAACTGAGCAACGGAGTCAGGCGAGGAAGGCCAGTGCAAACATGCCACCAAATGCTGCCACAATTCCCTATCCACACTGCCAGAGAACTTTCTGTGTGTGGATTGGCCTCACAAGTCATCTGTGTGCCCACTTTTCCCGATCCCAGGATGATATAGATGGTCCTTGTTGAATTGACAGATGAACTTAAAAACATCTCACTTATCTTTATTTAAGCAATTTGTAAATACTAACTCTACATTGATGCAATTTGTTATTCTGTATTTCAAAATTGTTCAAATCATGACATTAAGTCCAAAAAACCTCTGGACCACCCCTCATATGTGTGTATGTTTGGAGGGTGGGTGAGTGGGGACAAAAATAAGGACAAAAATATGCTGATGATCCAACTTTATTGAGTTCATCACCTAGCCACTATATGAATGTCAAATACAAACAATGTATCTCAATGAGTCATATTAAATGTGATAAAATACATCATAATAACATTTTATTTAATTGTTTTCGGTCTTCATTTGCTAATGAACTATCAAAGTATAAATTTGTATTCAGGTTATCTATAAAGCACAAAAATGTAAACAGTGTTCTTACATCGTATATCCTCTTGATGTTTGATACAAACTGAGATAGAAATTTTTATAGCCTTTTACAGCGTCGGATACCCATGGTTGCTTGTTAAATCTGTCAGCCGTGGGATATTTGGCTTGCACTTTATTGTTATAAGGATATTCATAAGAGGTATGTCGGCCAATCAAAATGCTGATTACAAAAATGAGTACTCTTCAGATGGAGATCTAAAATCTGTAAGTCTGTAAAGGTTTGTCTAAGTGCCATAAGTACGAGAATTTCTATTGGTCCCAAAATCCCCAATACCAAGTGGTGCTTCGAATAATGGCACAGCTTTTCAAATAATCGATAACAAGCAATTGCTAACTAATAACCCCACAGGTGATGTATGGAGTAATGGAATTAGCACTCGTGGGTTTCAGACCCTGAGCCTTTTACTGAGCAGACTTCATCAGGCTCTAGCCAGCTTGCTATAACTTCTACCTAGTGTAAGGGGCCCTACACACAGTCACTGATAACTTTCACAAAGACTCTCACTACTGTGGATTTGAGTAACCACTAGTCTCTCAACAGGTAGCTTTCCATTGCCTTGTGGTAAGTTAAGTGGTCTGTAATGGTGTTGTTTGTGCAGTCTGTGCACTTGGTACCTTCCTCTACCTGTAGTCAGCTTGGTATCACCATGTAACTGAAATACTGTCACAGTGACTCTGGAACATCACATAGAGTTGATGTTTACAGCTCAGGGGTGGAGTAACGAATCCTCTTATACTCTTGACTCTGAAACTGTGCTTGTATGGCTGATACAGCACAGGCTGGCAAGGCTCTTCTTTCCTTTCTCATCATTCTGTGCCATATCCAGCCTGCAAGTCTCCTGTAGGCAATGTAGCGATAAACTCTGAAATACAAGTAGCAAATATTATTTTTCATATGACCACCTACATGCTGACACGACATTGTATGGACTTATCAAGTGTTAACAGATGTATTCAAATGGACTCACAGGTTATCCAATAGCTTTACTGGGCTAACATGTAGTCAATAATTGACCTGTTTTACATAAAATAACACATCTTTTTTTAAATAATACTGAGGCGAATTGCACACACAAATAGTTTCAATGTGTTTTGTAGTCTGGTTCACAGACGTCTTCAAAATTAAGATTACAGATAATGTAAGGGGAAGGTACCTCAACAAAGAATCAGACTACAAAACATATTGCGATCAAAGATTAATGAGGGAAATTGCATAGCCCCCATGATATTTAAACAGGATTACACAGTGTTTATTTTATCACCAGTGTGACTGACACTTACTCATTAACTGGTTTGTCATCTCTAATTGGACCATTTGACTGCAGGAACTCATAGAAGGAGACCTCAATTACATCAGGGTTAAGACAGTTACCATGGAAACCTGGATGTTGTGTGATGCAACTGAAGTCTCCGATCTTCTCCTCCAGGTCGGAGAACATCCTGCAGCACTTGCTCTCCTCTATTGTGTTGAATGTTACACAATGATCACAGCTACACCTGCTTTGAAATAAAAAGCAACAGAATAAAATGAAAAAAGTAAAAATGCCTGATGAAAAGTACTGAACCTGCAGATTTTCAGCTGGTAAGACTGGAGAGAGAAAGATTGAAGAAAAGATGTACTGCATCATAGAGTTTAATTGACTCATAACCTTTCAAGATTTTTTTTGTGTTGTGGAAAGATGGCACATGCCCTTCAAATTAGAATTTTCATGCATAGATGGTAGAATTTGGGAGAGTAGCAAATTCCTGCAAATCTTTAGAATAAATAAAAAGTATATATCTATCAGATTTTCAACTATTGTTATTTATAAACTGCTGGTGTGGAAAAGTCTGTCAATTTTTAGCCATATTGTTTTCAAAGCTGCATTCAAACTATGGGGAAAAAAACTTTCTGGTATTGAAAATAAAGCCAAATACCAGCTATAGAAACGGCTGAATTTGGTACAGATATTTTTGAAGTGCTGTGTTACACTCAATAATTCATTAACACTAGTCATACCATTCCTCAATGGGGCGATTTTTTTAAAATCAGTATTGACTCAAGCTATGTTTCAAGTCGATCCTATGTATAGTTTGATTAATGCTAGGGACAAACAAGATCTATGTTCTTTCTGATGTCTATGTTTAAAATATAAACTGTGCATGAAGTAGTCTAGTCATATAAAATAATTATTAAACATACGTTTATTTATGTGAAAATATTTATTATCATTCTTATATGTAAAATTGACATTATATTTTAAGAAAGACATGGAAGTAAGAAATAATTTATTAAACAATTTTGTGAATGATTATAAATGCCTTTCTGAGATAATATGTTTAATATATGAACTTTGAATGAATTATTTATTGGTCTAGTCTTATGAAAGTATGGTTAATATACGTTAAAATATTCATCATTCTTATATTATGCATATGCAAAATACATACAATATATTGTGCTTGTGATAGTGGTTCATCCTCACTTTGGAATTTTTTATTTTTTTTTCGTTGACTTGATAGTATATGACCAAATTGATATATTTTCTATTTATTGTATACTTGACAATGTACATGTCAGAAATAAAACATTTGTATCTCGTATGTTCGAATGAACGCCATGCTCCTGGGGGGGGGGGGGGCTTAGACCTTGTTGGTCAAGGTCATTTGAAGGTCATGGTCACGTGACAGGTAGAGCTTATCATGAATGCACCTGTGAAGTTTGGAGGCTGTAGGAGGAAGTACTTCCGTGTTATGGTCAAGATTAAAGTTTTGTGACAAACAGACAAAAAAACATTATGCCCCGGCTCTATCAATAATGGGGCATTATAAAAATAATTATTAAATAAAGGGAGGTATTTCAAAAATGGGACCAGGTAGAGTTATGGTTCTCCTTCACTACACTCTTCCTAATTACCATCTATGTAGTTTTAAGTTTTAAGTCTAAACCTTGTATACATATAGTTTTCAAATTATGGCCAAGGTTTAAGATTTCAGCAGACAAACAATCATACAGGACACATACAATATGCTCCCAGATCTAACTATTTGGGAACATAATAAAACAACTAATAATCTATCTAGTTCTCTCTTTACAGTGAGAGCATTGTTAGTGTTATTTTTCTATTGATAAAACACATTTGATGTTACTATTATAGGCAAAATCAAACATGAAATAATTAATAAACAAAGAACATTTAGTTATGAAGACACGTTAAGTTACTAAATAAGGACATCTGAATATTTCCTTAAATATGGCGATTCTTCTAGCTTTTTTTTTTGCTGATCCTATGTGACGAGACAAAAAAATCTTTCATTAATTTCAATTCAAAGCAATACGATCCTGGTCATAACCTGGTGACAAAAACAGAGTTACATCTTCTGTTACAAACATTTCAAAAATGATTACATATACTGAAAAAAAAAATAATGAATTTATTAGTATGATACGATTTCAGAGGAGACCTTGTTCGTATGAAGTTTTGATTCCCACATATATAAATTATTCGCATAACATGCCCCTGACACTTAAGTTTCTTTCCCCCAATTTGATCCAGATTCACTGCCATATCAAATGCTTGCTATTCAAAATGGCTGCCATTCAAGAATACACGCATGTATATTTCAGTTTGTTCATATAAAACATCATAACATGGAACTCAAAATGTACTATTTATTGCTGAGAAAAATATAAAATCACGAATTTGTGCATTATTTTAATCTGTCCTGTCCTTGATATTGTTTAGCAAATGATAATTCTGAATGGTAAATATTTAAGAATTCCAAAAGTTCCGCAATAAAAGCAAGATAGATCTAGAATGACTTGACTAATTGAGTTTACCCTTGCTTCGACAGTATTTTAGTCATATAGCGACGTCCAGCTAATTACAGGTGGAGGAAGACGCGAATGCACGGAGGTATCCGGGTTGAACCAATGACCTACCGCAAGCCAGCTGGTAGGCTTCCTCACATGAAAATTCGAATGACCCTGCTGGGATTCAAATGAATCTTTCATACCAGTACCTAAATTTATTGTGTTATTATAATATACTAAAAGATGAAGAAGAATAAAACAAATTACCGAAGAAAAGAAATTACCAGTCAAGACCGGCAATATGATGAACGCCACATTCACTTTGGTTTCCGTCCAAGAGCAACGACTCCTCGGATGCAAAATTGTTGATTATTGACTGGTCAGTAGATACAATTGTGCTGTATATGCATCAATTCCTCCTTGTTTCCATGCTTATATATCCGGTACTTTCTTCAGAAGTTTTATAAATATCTCTTCACAAATTTTTCTCTATGTGACAGTTTTTATTTTCCATCCTCATCGATATATCTATTCGGTCATTCATTTGCATAAAAGCTCAGATTTGCTATTAATATTTGTTCTTTATCAAAATAAAGTAAAATGTTTTTTGGCATATGATATCAAAATACCAATATTTGTTCATTATATTGTTAATTGCTCATTATAAAACACAATTAGGAAAGAAAGATTAACACCCATTCACCTTCACCACAGCTTGCCACTATCACAGACTAACTGTACAAGGATACCAAGGCCCTGTGGTTACATACCATGGGTAGCAAGGTTGTGGGTTTGAACCCCAATGAGGCAATGACTTTTCATGGCCTTCCCAGGCAAAGAGCATAGGTGTCATTATTGTTTGGAGTAGGAGGTGAAACACCAAAGGTAGAAGGGGTTAAACACTCAAGTTGAGTCATTAATATTCATTCATCTGAGAAAACAAGGCTTTGTCAGTATAGCAAGCAATTCTGTCAAAAGACATTACCGATGAAAACCCCCTATGAAGAATCTGAGTCAGAAAGAAACAAGAAAATGATGGAAATCGGTTATGATCCCCAAACTTCCACAGGTGGTGACTAATAATCCAGGTGTGGATGTTCAAGTTACTAGTGATTTTACCAGCTCCCGGCTCTTCTTGACACCCATGGCAGAGTACTGGTCAAACCCAGGAATCATTGAAAGGGATAAGTATAGTTGTTTCTAAATAAAAGTTTAAAACGAAGAACCATTGAGAGGGATTAGTATAACTTGTTGTAAATTACTTACCAATAAAAATAAATAAGTTGAAAATAAAACAAAGCAGCTCCCTTAATACCAGTTGGTTAGTTCCTACAGGTTGTCATGAGGACAGGTTAAGTGAACTTTGTGCTGGGAAGATTGATCTGTCTCCAGCAGGGATTGCACTCACCACCTCTAGTTTAAGCCTTTGCCTCATGAATATTCATGTACATATTTATAACTTGATGACCATGAATATCAATTTTCTAAACTTTAAATGGTACATTAAACACCTGGGTAAAAGTTGGAAATTTAAAAAAATATTTTTTTATATAGTTTCATACAGAATAAGAAGTCATTTTGCAATCTGAAAATCCTGAATTCTGGAAAATTCCTGAAAACTTTTACCCATGATGAAAAACAGATTTTTCTTTGCTTTGCAGAATCTGAGCTGCAATATTGTGTGAGAAATCAGAGAGGACCATAATGTTGTTGTTATCTGTTGCTAAGCAACTTCATTGTGTTGTATAAAGGGACTCGACACTATCAAGGTAAGGGCAACTCTACATACTTTTGTTCCTCTTCCTCTAAGGACTCCTCGATCAACAGAAACCTCTCGACATTTTTGCTGCGGGATTTCAGCCTACACTTCACCCTCTGATAGCGATGTGCATAGCACGCCCACCAGTCTGAAAACTGCAACCAGGAAACTCATTATCTTACACTTACATAGTGAGAGAATGTCAACAACAATAAAGATAAATTATATAATATTATATAATAAACAACATTATTTATTATGGCAGGTAATAAGTATTCCTCTTCACTTGACTAGGACTAAATTATTTATAAAATAGTCACACACAGTGAGCCAGGAACACTAAAGAAAGCAATGTGTACAGCACTGGTAGTGATTCTTAAAAATTTGAACATACAGCCAAACATTTCAAGCAAAAAAAGGGCCGTAACTCTTGAAATTTAGGACAGCTAAGTTTTCCTGTGAGGATAGAACGGGTATGAGTATGTTTCATTCTGTTCCTGTCTCAGACAACTCAAGACATTTAACTTTTTTTGAAACAGGACAGGCAACCAGCTAAATCTACAAAATTAAAAGGGGTCATAACTCTTGAAATACTTGAGAGAAATGTAAACTCTACTAGTATAAATCTTAAGCAACTGAATATGTGTGCACTATTTTGCACTTATTCCTCATGAACTTTTCAAGACATTCAACTTTTTGTAAAAAAGAAGAGGCATTAAGTCAAATTGGAGCCACAATTCTTTAAATAATTAGCTATTCACAAGTGATGGACCTTCTGTCAATAAATATGTCAGCAAGGTATCAATGCTGGTCCTGGAGGGTGAAGTAAAGGTACAGCATTAAATCCAATGATGCTGACTACTCATCAGAACCTTTAAGATAAAGGAATTATACAAGATCTGGCAAGTGTTTCTCAAAACATCTCAAATTCAAATTTTCCTCAATTAAAGGTTTGTAGATCTAGATCTCCTATATTCATTACCAGCAAATCATAACATATGTTTTTTGACTTAAACAAAAGAACATTTTCAGACATACTATTATTAGCATGTTCTTAACAAACAGAAGCTTAAATGCTTACAAAATTTCATATTGTTTGTCAAACAAACTTAACTGACCTAAACTGACATACTGTCATATCATACTTAAATGACAAACTGTTATATTTACACGACACTGACATACTCATATATTACACTACAATGACATACTGTTGTATTTAGATTACACTGATATACTCTCATATTTACACTAAACTGAAATACTGTCATATTTAGACTACACTGACATACTCTCATATTTACACTAAACTGAAATACTGTCATATTTAGACTACACTGACATACTCTCATATTTACACTATACTGACATATACTCTCATATTTACACTACACTGACATACTCTCATATTTAGACTACACTGACATACTCTCATATTTACACTATACTGACATATACTCTCATATTTACACTACACTGACATACTCTCATATTTACACTACACTGACATACTCTCATATTTACACTACACTGACATACTCTCATATTTACACTAAACTGACATACTTACACTTAGAATGTTTTCATAATACGCTTTCCCATCATCACCCACAACACGTTCATATTTCTGTATTAGGCCACCCTTCTTGTATCGCCATAGAAATGGAATTTTCCCCTTCTTACACACCTCCTTTTCAATGAGGAAATCCCCTGCCTCCGGCTGAAGAAATGTCACAATCAATTAAAATGTGCATAGTGTTATAAAATAACGTACAATGAATGATTATTAAAATAATGCTCAGCATCCATTACAAATCATGTTGTAAGGAAGACAGGCATCATGGAAGGGAGAAGTTTCATTCAATAAAGTCTCAGTATGCTTGCAACACAAAACATGAAACTGCTACCAAAAAACTTCTAAAAATGTCATATAGGCATTAAATTGATCATATAGACACTTAGTTGAAAAATCACTAGATACATTAGGATGTATAGAGACTGGATCATAAAGGCACTAAGTTGTATAGATCATATAGACACTAAGTTAAGAAGGTATTAAGTCATATATGCAATACATTTTATAGATACTTTATAGGCACTAGGTCATATAGGCACTAAATCATATAGACAATAAATTATATAGATTATGAAGGTTCACCTGGTAGCCAGTGGGTGTATTGTCTGTGATGATGATGTTGCCATCGCTGGGTTTAACCTTTTCTGATCTGGGTGCATCAGGGGGGTTGGCTGGAGATGGTTTGGGTGGCGATGGTTTGGGTTGAGACTGTACGGCTGGAGCTGCTGTTGGCTTGGTGGTAGTCACAGTCATACTGAAATTAAAGGATTCAGAAAATTAGTTCATCTCAATTTTTTTGGTCTCATGTCTTTCTTAAATGAAATTTAGATATCAAGAAGCCTGTGAAGGCCATAATTTGCTCACTTATGGACAATTAGCTTTAAATGACCATGTTCTTTTTTATCTAAGAAGCCAAATTATCTTGGTTGAGACTCCGTCATGGAATGTCTGTCCTAAAATATTTTTGAATCTGGCCTATAACTTTGGAAAAGATTTTTAAAGTTCATATCAGATCTATATTTCTTTTGCCATAACAACAAGATTTTGAGCTAAAAAAAAACAAAAGTGTTCTCTGGAACATGTGTGTCACCTGCTGAAGCGTGATGGAAAAGGTGTGATGGACAGAAGGACAGACGATGGAAAAGTGATCCCTATGTGTCACCTCTGATTAAAGCAGGTGACACAATAATACATGTACCACTAAAAATTATTTTTGTTTTATTAGGGACATGACTGATTCAGTACACTACCTAGGAGTGGTAATTCCTTGGTATGTATTTACCTGGGTTTTGTGGGTGGAATGTCTTTATCCTTCTTCTTTTTGCCTGGTTTCTTGAGTTTGGTGTGTTTTCCGGTTTTCTTTGTCTTCTTTGGGAAGTCAAATGGCTTGATTATATTCTTAAATGAAATGTTAAACTTATGAAATAAATGTGAAAAGAAGCTATATAACAATTATAATACTTTTTTTTCTCAAAAATACTCCAGTCATTTGAGATTATGAAAAATGAACACAAATTATCACTGAAGATGATGAATACCCCTAGATATCGCTTTGTTGCAGTTACCATGTCAGACAGTCTTAAGAAATATAACAAAGGGCCATAACTCATTCAAAATCAAGTGAATCATGATGTGCCAACAACATGCACAACTAGGCTTAGTACTTATTAGTCTTGAAAAGTTCAAAATCTGATCAGAGGTACAAAATGTAGCCAAGAAATAGGGCGGACAAATCTTGTCTACAGATGGACCGACCAATAGTCCAATGGACGTGACTTTGTATCTGTGGGTATAATTATAGCCAGATTTTTATTTTTAATAAAAACAAATTTGCAGTATGATGGATAATCTCATGACTGTTTGTTTGACAGGGTTTAAGTCTCATTGACAGTATTTAGGTCATTATGGGACTCAAGTCAATAACTGGTAAGGTCCAATTCTTCCCCACTGTAAGTCTACCTTTCCACTTGGTGACCATCCAGGGTCATCATCAGAATCTGCCAGGATATCTTCATCAGTGTCCTCTGGCAGGAAGTCAAGGTCACTGGTCTCCTCGTCTGAAATCACAAGATTCTGTCATCATTAATATTCCAAGCATCAAATTTGTTTTAGCAATTCTGATAGAGAGCCATGTGTTGATCCCTTGTGCAAAGTAAAAATCTTATTCTGACCTCTGCCTTCAGAGAAAAATAATCTTGATTTTATTTTTATAATTAGCAGTATATAATAAAAAAAAACTTGCTTAACCCTTTCCCTCATAGAGGAAACCATGAAAAGACCTATGCGAACAGCATAAAACCAGATCAGCCTGCGAGTAACTTGTAGGCTGATCAGGTTTTATGCTGTTCGCTGCTCCTCAGTGGTCTGGAAATGAGGACTTTATAATTAAATTTGGTAAGGTTTAACTGGTTTTCTGCAGATCAGGCTTTATGTGGTACCTATTGAGTGCATCAAAATGAGTCTATATGAGGGAAAGGGTTAAGAAGATTAATCAATCACAAGTAGGGATAGTGCTGTAGGTCTAACTACCAATTAAGACAAACATTGTTTTCATGATAAATATTTCTGTACCTTTAAAAACTCAAACCAATGGATAGACCTGTGTTTTTTATGTTTGTATATCTGACAAAGGATTACAGTTAACAAGGCTGTAACAGTAGTCCACATGGCAATGTTTATGGGTAAGGTCTATTATAACCAGATGGGAGGTCACCACTTAGATCTATCCATACTTATGTCTATCATTACCAATATCATGACTTGAAAATATACAAGAGATTTCCTTATATTCTTGTGATTTTATGGTGTTTACTATTCTAGTCCCCCTTTTCTGCACAGTTCATATGCTACAAACATTTCTGATCAACTGAAATAATTCACAGTTCATTACTATGCTACGATAAAAAGAAGATTAATATGGCTAAATAAAAGAAAACTTTTAGCAAATGTAATTTTCATAGACAATGCAGCAGAATTAAAAGATAATATGCAAGAAAAACTGATCAATCCATGTTTGTAGTTTGAAAAGGAACTCCAAGACCCCATGCATCAATCTGACAGCCTCTTCCCCACCCATAATAAGTGCCCTTTAAACTTAAGTCGATCTGATAGCCTCTTTCCAACCACAGCAGGTGGCCTTTAAACTTAAGTCTGTCTGACAGCCTCTTTCCCACCCACAGCAGGTGGCCTTTAAACTTAAGTCGATCTGACAGCCTCTTTCCAACCCACAGCAGGTGCTCTTCAAACTTAAGTCGATCTGACAGCCTCTTTCTTATCCACAGCAGGTGCCCTATAAACTTAAGTCTGTCTGACAGCCTCTTTCCCACCCACAGCAGGTGCCCTATAAACTTAAGTCAATCTGACAGCCTCTTTCCTACCCACAGCAGGTGCCCTTTAAACTTAAGTCTGTCTGACAGCCTCTTTCCCAACCACAACAGGTGCCCTTTAAAACTAAGCCTGTATCCACGTTGCTCACACATGAAGGATAACCTGATTCTCTGAAATAAGCAAGTTAAAATGGAAACAATATCTGACCTATGTCACTCTCATTGTCGTCTGCTTTGGACAAAGACTTCTTGCCCTTCTTTGCATCTTTTGCGAGTATGGAATCATGAGAAATACTAGTTTTTTCTGGTTGCTTAGTAACACTTTTGGTCTCGTTTGACTTTTTCACACCACTGGAAGTCTCTGGTTGCGGAGTTACATTCTTAGGTTGCCCAGAGCAACTTTGAGTCTCTGTCTCTATTTGTCTTGACACACTAGGCACTTCCTGTTGACTATCTACACTGGTAGATTCTGGCGTATCACTTTTGTCACCTGAAAAATTAATGGTAAATGACAAATACTGTTCTTTTGTAAATAAAAGCTAGAGGGATATCACAAAACAAAAAAAGATTCTGATATGTTTAAGGTCACACCATAAAAATCCTACATCACTATTAACTCCATTTTTCTATTTTGGCAACAGTGACTATGACCTTCCCCCATCCCTCCTAAATACAATGCCAAAACTTTGTGAACTAAAACAAATACTTAAGTACCAGTTGACAGTTAAAAGGTTTTGAAATTTTATTTTAAGATAACATTAGGAAAGTAGCTGATTCCCTAGGAGCTTCAATGTATCAGCTTTATCTCTGCAATTATAAGATAGCCATGAGGGGCCAAGTGATAAGATATGCAATTAAGATTATTAATCATGTATTCTGAATTATGAAAAGGAAGAGAAAAATCAGTTAATTGGACACCAGCTGATGAGTGGGAACCAAGCACTGCCCAGCTGGTGGCCTGGGATGTTCAAGAACTTTTCCCAAGATTTCATACTACCTGTAAACAGATTCAGGCATTCTCTTGGCACTGTCTCCACACTGCCTTAACTTACTGGGGATACTATCAGGCTGATTTGGTTTTACCTTGTTGACTACTCCTCAGTCTAATCATGGGCTGTTTCAATAAACCTCATACTGACCATTTGTTTTGTCTTATTCCTATTTTATATCAGTCTGTGAATGAACACATATATATATAAATTGTTCTTTTTTTTATTAAGCTCAGCAAAACGGGCCAGTGATGCCCAGGTAACACATTAAAATCTTTCTAGACTGAAAATAATTTATATTTGTTTTAATCTAATCTGACTTCATGATGTGTCACATTGTGTGGACTGGAGTAACATAGTGGCACACAGGAGATCATCTCCGAGTCAGCTTCACTGATCAACTTGAGGTTTGATATTGAGCTGGACGACTTGTTCATCATAAGTCTTCCTACCTGAGCCGAGGTTGATATACTGGTTGACCGTCAGATTGCCTGGGATATCGTTTGTGTTCATGAGCACGTAGGGCGTCAACCAGTACCTTGGAATCGGTGTCTTACCTAGAATGAACGTCTCTGGCTCTGAAAACCACAGGAATATATATGAATGAAAACAACAAAAAAGATAATGATGATTTGAAAAGATCCAATAATATACATGTACATACTCTGCCTTACAGAACTGGATGTTCCTCCGAACACTTGTGTTGTCTGCATTCCAGCAGTTGTCATGGAAATGGTGAGTACCAAAAGATCAACATTTATAAATTTAAGTTTGGTTCTACCCACAAGTTATAACTATAAAAACACAAGGTCCTATCATTTGACACCAAAACCCACATATAACAGAGATCTCTATTTGCCATGCTATGCTAGGGGTACAACAAGCAAGATTTAGGACTCTTATGTATTGTACTGCAACACCTCATAAAGTATCTATGATTTAAATTTGAAAGGCATCCATCACATAGTATTGAAGTTATGCCACGGACAAACTTCTTTTAACAAAATGAACAAAGGTGGGTACTTCAAAAAATATAGGACGTAGAGTTCTTGAGCAATGCACTTCTACACCTTATATGGTATACATGATCCAAGTTTGATGTAAATTATGTTCCAGACACTTTTTTTTAAAACGAAATCAACGAAAGGGGATAATTCAAGAATTAGGTGAGCTAGAGTTATGGTTCTTGTGTACTGAACTTCTACACCTCATACTAAAAGTATCATGATCCAGGGCAACAATCTCAAAAAAGTTAGGTAGGGTAGGGACTGAGATTTTTTTTTAAAACTTTTTTTTTTTTTTTTTTTAAATCCAGTCAGAACAGTAAATGAATCATGGAAAATGGCCGTCTCAAAACGGCAGCTAAAAACAATCACTTAAACTTTTTGGGTTGGCAGAATTTTGCTAGGTAGGGTTGGGCTGCCCAAAACACAACTTTTTTAGGTGGCCTGAATTTATGCATTAGTGTTGAAGTTATGCTATGGAGATTTTGTGATAATTCAAGATTTAGATAAGCCAGAGTTATAGTTCTTGAGCAATGCACTTCTACACCTCAAAAGGTATCCATGATCCCAGTTTGGATTGAATGCATGCAAAAGTGTTGAAGTCATGCTCTGGACAAGAGACTGTGTGGTCAGGATTTCTCAGAACTTTTCAATTTGAGATTTTTCTGCACTCAAAATATGAAATTCTGGTGCATCCATTGTTTAAGTTTAGAAGAATCTAAATTCTAAGCAGTATGCTGTTTGAACTAACAAACTGGTTATTATAAATGGGCAAGTTAATTGTGTTCTGTGATCTGCAACCCTGACATAAGACAGTCAGGGGTTAATGTGTATTCCTCTAATCTCTGAAAGTGATAAAGACACATGAACATGCAAACACATGCAAATAAAATGGTCAAAAAAATTAAAGCACCTGGTGCTGTCACACCTACTGACTACACAGTCAATATAATATTATGTATACCTCAATATGGAAAGATAGAGAGGATTTTTGTTGATGAAAGAAGAGAAGATTTTTGTTGATGAAAGAAGAGGGCCATAGAGGCCCTGGATCACTTATCTGAGTACAGGGTTACCCAATGAACATCTGTACTGAAACATTTTGAAATCTGGCCAGTAGTTTTGAAGGAGATGATTTTTAAAGTTTTCATAATTCATTTCTTTCCATTGCCATTGCAACTAGAGTTCTACATTGATCAAGTTTATTTTAGCAACTTTTGTGAAGGTTCACCCAAGGATCATCCCTGCCAAGTTTAATCAAATTCTGTCCTGCGGTTTTACAGGAGATGTTGTTTAAAGCAAATTGTTGATGAAACACGACAACAGAGGCAGGATGATCCTACTAGCTTACCATGACCACATCGTGCTCAGGTGAGCTAAAAAAAACAACAATATTTTCATAAGAGTTGCAAGCAGAAATACTTCATTTTTATGATGAGTGAAAGAAAAATATAATCTTATGATAGAAATAAACAAATAATCTACTTACTCTATGCTATTCTAACACATGTTACATATTTTTATTTCTGATGCTTACCTTCCATAGAGGGTCTGCGGCGTGTCAGGGATTTTGGGCCCATTCTGTATTTCTTAGTCACACTGGATGCTGAGCCTGGAACAAGAATGCACAGGTTTAGGGACATTCAAACAATCAAAAGGGATTAAACCTCTTTATCTGGAATGAAAACAAACTAAAAGCAAATTGTTTGGAAGAACATGTCATGCCTACAATTCATGATGGTTGCTATGATGACAAAATTCTGACATCTGTATTTTACTTTACTTTAAACTTTAAATAATGCATATAAATATGATACACAATAAGTAAATATATATGTATATTTATATATATCTCCATTTTTATATTAAGGACATCCTTTTTCATTCGTTAGCAGACTATGGAGTGCATTTTTAACATAAAGAGCTGGATCAGAATTAAAAATACAAAATGGAAATGAAAAATGAAATATCATACATCAAATAAGTTTTAGTTATGCTAGCTGTTAAGCAACAATGGGTATCCATGTGCCAAGTTTCATTATTTCTGAAGTGTGATTTAAGATGATGTTTCTAAAGCAAATTATTGACAATGGATGCTACAACTGTATCCCTTTGTGTTATAAGGTTAGTTCAAAAAGTAAAATGTTATTCTTGGTCTCATACCTGAGACATTAAGGTTTTTAATCTGAAAAAGTTAACAAGTTTGGTTATGCTGAATTAAAGGTGAATACATGTATCATTTTATACCTAGTACAAAACCAGAACAACAGCAAGAATAGCTTGCCTAGCAGATTTTTTTTTCTAACAGCGCATTTTCAATAAGATGTGGGTCCAATTTAAGTTTAAAGTTTAACTTTTATTTATGTAACATTGATGTAACTTTAAAGTTTTTAGCAGTGAAAAGTTCAGTCCTGTTATTCTCATTTATGACCAGGTCAACTGCCAACAAACAATATCACAATAAAACCGTGTTTTCTTTTGAGTAAGCCGGGTCAATTATTGACACCCTATAATCCAAGCTGTTTGATTGTCTGTAAGTTAATTTGAATACATCTTTCTGTAAACACTGGAAACCTACATAAACTATATCTTCATAAATCACTTGAGAATTGGTTAGATTAACAAAAGCTGTCAGAGGACAGCATGCTCGACTATTCAAAATGCTTGTTGGTAAATCAAATGAAATCTATTTCTATTCTTGCCTTTCACATACCCTGTACATAATAATAGTCAAAAATGATATACCTTGATAGTCTGATACCCCTTAATATTTTTATGATGTCTAAAATCAATCCCATGCCTAGTTACTGAGACATAAGCACAATAACACTGTGCATGCAAAACTTTAACCAAAAATCCAAGTTAGAAAAGGGCCATAATTTGCATCAGTCCAAAAATTATCCTCCTTAATTTTCTGATGCCCTTGAAGACACTCCTGAACTTTCTAGTCAATTCCACAAGCAATTTCTGAGATATAAGCTGGATAGTAGCTTGAATGCAAAAATTTAACCAAAATTCTAAGTCAAAAGGGGGTCATAATTTTTAATATATTCCATCAAGTGTATCTTCCTTTACAGTATGATACCCCTAAACATATTAAAGATGTTTAAAATCAATCCCATGCCTGGACTCTGAGATATAAGCATGAAAGTACCTTGCATGCAAAACTTTAACCAAAATTTCTAAGTTAAAAAAGGGGCCATAATTTGTAACATAATCTATTAAAAGTTATCTACCATGAAAGTATAATACCCCTTAACATATTAAAGATGTTTCAAATCAATCGCATGCCTGGATACTGAGATATAAGCATGAGAGTATCTTGCATGCAAAACTTTAACCAAAATTTCTAAGTTAAAAAGGGGCCATAATTTGTAATATATTCCATCAAGAGTTATCTACCTTGGTTGTCTGATGCCCCTAAACATATTCATAAACTTTCAAGACAATACCATGAATGGTTATTGAGATACAAACTAGATAGTAGCTTGCACGCAAAACTTTAACCAAATTTTCTATTGCATGCAAAACTTTAACCAAAATTTCTAAGTTAAAAAGGGGCCATAATTCATATTAAATTCTGTTAAGAGTTATCTACCTTGGATGTCTGATGCCCCTGAACATGTTTATAAACTTTCAAGTCAATACCATAAATGGTTATTGAGATATAAGGTTGATAGTAACTTGCACGCAAAACTTAAACCAAAAGCTGCAACGCCAACGCCAACGCCGACGCCAGGGCGACTACAATAGCTCTCATATTCTTCGAATAGTCGAGCTAAAAGGTGCCAAGTTTGAGAGTCAGTTATATCTTCAAGCAGTTCCTTCACAGATTTTTATTGACAAAGAATTGAATTCATAACTATAATTATGTGTATGTAATAAGTCTATCAATATCCATCTACAGATACATTGTCACCAACTGCAACCATCTGTGCTTGTGAAAAAAAAAGGTGGTTTCTCAATCATAAGCAATACCATCAGAGATGGTAGTGAAACGCTCTTGACAAAAAATAAGTATGAAATTTAACAATAACAATAACAAAAAAATTTGATGCGCAGAGTTATGGTTCTTGTGCATGACACATTTCCTTCATGAGGTCTATCCACTTGTGAAGTTTCAAATTAATAGCTTTTATAATTTTTGAGTTGCGCTCTGGACAAAAATTAAGTATGAAATATAACAAAGGGCAATAACTCCAAAAATGTGATACATAGAGTTACGGTTCTTTACACTGCACTTCTCCTTCTTTCCTTTATGAGATCTATCCACCTGTGAAGTTTCTAGTTAAAAGCTGTAATATTTTGTGAGTTATGCTCCGGACAAAAATTAAGTAAGAAATTTAACTAAGGGCAATAACTCCAAAAATATGATCTGCAGAGTTACGTTTCTTTGCACTGCACTTCTCCCCCATGAGATCTATCCACCTGTGAGGTTTCAAGTTAAAAGCTTTAATATTTTCTGAGTTATACTCTGGACACAAAGTGTGACAGACAGACTGACGTATGGACAGACAGACAACTTCGACAAAAACAATATGTCTCCTCCATATAGATAAGGAGGGAGATATAATTATAAAACCTAAGTTAAGATTTTCTATTTTCATTTGCTGTCACTGGGCTGATCACATTCACTCTTTGTTCTCACGCTAACTTCAAAGGCTCACTTATGAAATCGCTACCCTGATCTGGTTAGAACACAATGTTGCGGAATGTGTCAAGTGGTACTGCAAGTACCTCCTTCAGGGACACTACATTCTATATTTCACATTCAAATTGCATTCACGGAAATATTGTTTTCATTAATGTGTAATGTGACAAACACTTGCCAAGTTTATTTGTCGGGAAACAAAGACTTCACCAATATTAACGAGGGAGAGTAGAATTTTTCTTTTTAATTTTCACCAATTATCTGTGAACAAGCTGCTTTAAAGTATTACATGGACATTGCCTATCAAAATCAACAACAGCAATAAATTGTGTTGCATTAAAAGTATATGTTTTAACCCTTTCCCTCATATAGACTCATTTTGATGCACTCAATAGGTACCACATAAAGCCTGATCTGCAGAAAACCACAGTTAAACCTTACCAAATTTAATTATAAAATCCTCATTTCCAGACCACTGAGGAGCAGCGAACAGCATAAAACCTGATCAGCCTGCGAGTTACTCGCAGGCTGATCTTGTTTTATGCTGTTCGCATAGGTCTTTTCATGGTGTCTTCTATGAGGGAAAGGGTTAAGCAATCAAACATACATTTGGTGAGACAGACTAAATTTATAGAAAAATAAATCAACTAGGAAAGTTTTAAACAGCCATTATGATGATGACCAAATAAGAATATTACAGAAAATCAATAGGGTCTCCTACTGGTCATACGTAATTATAGTTAAAGGTAAGAGACCAAAGGGTGAATAGAATACTAGCACTTAGTTGTTGTGCATGTGTGAGACCCTGGGTTAAAGTTACAGCCCTTACTGCCCTCTCATTGCCCCCCTACATAAACTGTGTAGTATTTATACAGAACAAAATGGACTACTGATGCATTTTATAATAATATTTTTCATTCTAATTTCCAAAATAATAAAAATTGAAAAACTAAAATTTCAGGCTCTCCAGTAGTAAATGTACAAAACAAAAATCACTTTAAATTTAAACCTTGAACTGGTATGATAAAAGTTGAGAAAATGCTGTATTAATAAAAGCTAACCTGGAAAACATTTCAGATAAATCAAAGTTTGAATGACATTATTATGAACCATACCTTCATTGGATATCAACCAGTGTAGAAAAAAATAAAACTATGTAATGTATTCCCTTTGTTAGATTGATCAATAAAGAATATATAACCATTTTTCTCATACACTTTGGGGTCTATCACATGGCATATCACCTCGGGCTGTACAGTAAAAAGAATCAGTTGAGTAATGTGATGTCTATCTATGGCAGGTGTATAGAGTACAGTGTACAGGAAATATGCATTGTTTATACACTCCCTTGAGTGACCACAGTCACAATTAATTGTTGACTTAAGATTTCATTATAGGGTGGGGGATTATGGAACTTTGTTTTCTAATGTCATTTTTTTTTCAACTGTCACAAGCTAAAACATGATACGGTCACTGCACAGTTCATGTTTACCTTTACTCTGATCTTATCACAATACATTCAATATTGTTAATGTGAGGGGAAAAGTAAGTAAAGTTTGATAGATGATCAAAGATTGTATGTGAGTTAAAAACATGGGGGCTATAGTGGCCTTAATCTCTCACCAGAATACATACACTTAATTAAAACAATTCAAGTCACTTGATTTAACTTGGTAAAACTTACCTTCAGCAGCAACAAGATTCACATTTCAGATACAAAGTGTTCAAGTGTTATAAAATTAATCATCCATCTGGAGGCCTCATTTTTAAAGGTATCAAAAATGCTTTAGGAATTATGGTATGGGACCACTAGTTATCATTAGTGCAAAATATGATTTAATTCTGAACATTAACCCTTTCCCTCATAGAGGAAACCATGAAAAGACCTATGTGAACAGCATAAAACCAGATCAGCCTGCGAGTAACTAGCAGGCTGATCAGGTTTTATGCTGTTCGCTGCTCCTCAGTGGTCTGGTAATGAGGATTTTACAATTAAATTTGGTAAGGTTTAACTGTGGTTTTCTGCAGATCAGGCTTTATGTGGTACCTATTGAGTGCGTCAAAATGAGTCTATATGAGGGAAAAGGTTATGTTCAGAGAGGAAGAATTTTGATTTTATAATTATAGAGTATATAAGGAAGATAACTTTATTTTAGCAATTATGGTAGAAGGCTACAAGTTGGGTTAAGGTCTTCTCATCCTAATAGCGACTGATTCCATGAAAACCATGCATATAACTTAACAATACACATGTATATAAGCTTTTAAAGTGACAAACAATGATAATCTTTGGCATGTTAAGACATGTAAATGACATGTTAAGACAAGTGACAGAAGTTCTTTTATTACCATCCCTTGATTATTTTGTCTGTTTTCACAAAATCACAAAAATGCATCTTTCTACCATGAGTTTTCCTCATAAATCAAATTCAGTTTTTCATATTCATAGAAAATACATATTTTCCATAGGCTTCAATGTTAACTTACATGCAAATTATCTCCCCCAAATTAGATAAAAATTGAAGAAAAAAAAAAAAACATTGGTGAAATATTTTTTTTTTTGAATGTCTGCAAAGTTACAAAGTTTCATAGAAATATAACCAACCAGTGGCAAGATATGGAATATGGCTATTAGGATGGGAAGACCTTAATTGCACTGATTTTCCAAAAGAATGAATGAATAAAAGGGGGATAACTCGAAAGGCACTGATGCTAGAGTTATGGACTTTGTGCATGACACTTCCTCTTATCAAGTTCTTTCCATAATTGAAATTTCATTTCAATAGCATAAGTAGAAGAAGAGTTATCTTCCCAACAAACAGTTACTGAACAATTATCTTGTACATCTAGTGTACATCTTGAATATTCATGTACCTATTTAATACTTTTAATATCATTTTGCATCATGAATATTCATACACAAATTTTATATCAACATCTATAATATCCCCTTTTTACTAATGAAAATTAATTCATGACTTGATGAATATTAAATTACTGAACTTAAAATGGTATTTAAAATAATGGGATTTTCTATGCAATGCAGGCTGTGTAGAATCTGAGCTACATTATTGTATGAGCAAACAGAGAGGAGCCTAATCAGACAACTCCTTCCAGAACCTGTCTGATCTGGGTCTCCTCAGTTTGTCAAGGCATCAAAACCAGTCTATATGACGTAAAGAGTTAACACAGCTGATGATGCAGAAACTGAGGTAAACTTAATTCAAGGTTGTACAATTTTTAAAATTATCACTCGCCCTTCCTCACACTTCCCAAATCTTGGATTCATTGTACTTATTTTTCACTCACCCTGCACTAACTTTCACTCTCCATGGAATTTTATGTCCCCGTAATAGCACCCATATACCTGAGATGTAGAAAGTGAAATACAAAGTCAATAATTTAGCTACCTTTAGGTGCTTTCCTTTTTCGTCCTTTCTTGGCTGGCATACACTCACTATCAGCAGCTATACTAGTGCTAGGAATCACTTTAGAAGTTCCAAGTATCTTGTGAAGCCTTTCCTGTAAGTTGAAATGTAACAACATAACATGACTTTGCCAGAATATGGTTATAACACACTACAATATTAATATTTCTGATTTCCTGTTCATCTTTCACACAGTCATATGCACAGTCACTCTCTCCCTTCCATACACACCCAGCCATCCCTCTTTTTCTTTCTCTCACACACAGAGCTATACCTCCCTTCTTTCTTTTACACTTTCTTTTTCCTCTTCTCTCTAAGTCTAACACACACACAGTCATTTCCCCTTCTCTCTTACACACAGCCATTCCCCCATTTCTATACTACACACAGTTCTAACACACACAGCCGTTCCCCTTCTCTCTTACACACAGCCATTCCCCAATTTCAATACGACACAGTTCTAAAATTTCAATACGACACAGTTCTAACACACAGCCATTCCCCTTCTCTCTTACACATGCAGCCATTCCCTATTTCTCTCTCTCACATACAGCCATTCCCTATTTCTCTCTCTCACATACAGCCATTCCCCCATTCTCTCTAATGCACACACAGCCATTCCCCATTTTTCTCTCTCTCTCACACTCTCTCTCCTACTCACACTCACTCACACACAGAGAGAGAGAGAGAGAGAGCAAGTCCCCCTTACTCTCTCACACAGCCATTCCCTCCTTCTCTATCACACACAGCCATTTCCCCTTCTCCCTATCTCTCTCTCACACACAGCAATTCCCCCTTATCCCTCACACACAGAGCCATTCTCCCTTCTCTCTCTCTCTCTCTCTTCTCCCTCATACACACACATATAATATATATATATATATATATATATATATATATATATATATATATATATATATATATATATAATCTCTCTCTCTCTCTCTCTCTCTCTCTCTCTCTCTCTCCAATAGTTTGAGAAATTGTCTTCAAACGTAGACACCTTGTTGCTTGCAAGTTCCTTTCCAAATGAAATGGCCAAAATGAAACTAACAAGCTAGAATATCATCTGAACGTACTAAAAACAATCAGCTGATTGTATAATATCATAATGACAGTTATGGTTTGTCTCAGTATTATGACGATGAGAATATTGCATTTGGCTTCATGTCAATTAATTATTATGTAAAGTACAGTACAGTACTGAAGAAGTTCTGGGTGATTCACAGCGATATATAAACAAAAGAGAACAATGATTTCGTAAGCTTTTTTTTCACATTTTTATTGAAGAAATCACAAACAGATAACTATTTTCTAGCAAGTATAAACGATAGAACTTTAATACCAATTTAAAATATGAATTCAAATCATACAGACTTCGCCGATATGGCTTCCTAGTGGTTGGGATAAAGTTTGGAAACACGAAGGAAAAACTGAATTCTCATGTATTGTGTGCACCACTTCTCAGAAATGGAAATTTAAGTCATAGAAATGCACACAATACATGAGTGTTTATGGTATACATATATATATATATATATATATATATGCCCCCCTTCTCTCTCTCTCACACTAGCAATTCCCTGCTCTCCCTCACACACATGTTACTATAGCTACACATACCTCAAGGGTCATGAACTGTGCGGTTTCTGCCTGGAGGAGGGCTGTTCTGAAAGTCTTCTTGGTATTGTAATACAAGCCTCCATTTCTACACTCTGGATCATTCTTTCCAATGAATGGCCGTATTTGTCTGTAAAGCAATTATTGATGATTATCAAACTGTGTGAAAGCTGTAGTTTACTATCAGGGTACAGATAATCACTTGCCCAGTTGTGCTGCTCAAATCATCTGAGAAAATCTGTTGCATTGAAAACAGTTGAAATTAAGTCACCCAGATGACGACTGAAATTAGCAGTACCTCCCTTTCCTACACAAATCTACTCTTCTCTTACAATAAAAAAATCAGCCATTATTTTCAGGTCATATCTACCCAAATGTTTATAAATTAAGTTCTAAAATAATATGAATATTTCAATATATCAGATATAAATGCTATTGTAGGTTTCTGATACAAATAAATGTCTAATTGTATTTTTTATGTATGCAGCAAAGTATAATTTTAAAACAGAATTGATTTGAATTGAATGATTACATAAAAACAAAAGCATACCTATCTTTATATTTACCTATTGTATACGTATTTTAATTATTCCTTATGATATTCCTTAAGGAAAGAATATTGCTGATTTAAACCAAGTGAATTATGACTCTCCGTTTCACATTGACGGTGTTACACAAGGACAGCTGCTGCTATGTTCAAGTGTAATTTAAACTTTAAACTCATGTACACACCAGAAGTTCAACTATACATGTTTAAATAATTATCTTAAAAAAAACAACTGACAGGGCCATGAATCTAAATCACTTGGGCACACATTAGCACTGCCTGCAGGAGTCAGCCAAGTGTATCCATTAGACATTCTCTCGGCACCGTGTGAATCAAGTAGCACAGTTAATCTTTTAAGGGATGTAGAATATGTAGATGTACTAGTTGGTGGTTAAACAGGATTATATGGGAAAAATGAGTTCTGGATACGGGATCTAGATACAAAGGTATGCAGAAAAATCTATCAAAGTAACTCATAACTTAATATGTCTGTAGAATGCATGTTCCTTATTTTTTTTAATAGAAAAATACAAGTATAAATTAACTAAACTTCAACTGGCTGATACCACAGTTGTGCCAGTACAGTGATAGATACAGCAGAGAAGTCCAATTATATTTCTGCTGTCTGATACCACAGTGATGTCACTATAGTAATAGATACAGCAGAGAGATACCTCTATATTTTTACTAGTTGACACCACAGAATGATATCTTTCTTTCTAAATCAGATGCATTCTCCAAATGACTACGACCTTAAGAATAGCAAATTTAGCAATCTGTAAAAAAAAATAAAAAAAAATAAAAAAAATTGAAAAACTCTGTACTAAACATTTTCTGTAAAAGTATTAGCATTTTTTTTCAATGACATTTAATTCTAGTGAGACTGTGTATCAATATAACTGCAATTTCATGGGTAATGTACCATCCATGTTAAATAATTACACTTCATGACTGATTCTCATGGAAATAACACCATTGTCTTAATCCATTAAAAACCAATACACAATGTGAAGATTTTACAGCATACTTACTTGATCTTCATCCATGCTCGAGTTGGGGGTGAGGAGAAGAAAAGCATGTGCACCTGCGACCCCCTTTTGTCTTCCTTCTCATACTGCTGGGTCTGAGGACTGGCACAAACCATGGCAGGCCACCAGGGGTGACCACCCAGCTTGCACCATGCTAAGTCACCTGGCTGATAGGTCACTGGAATTTAAAAAAAAAAAGCATTTTGACTTGAGAGTAATTTACAGGCTGATCCATTATGCTATTCTGCTCCTCGCATTTTCCATATTACTGGTTAACTTGTTTTATATCTGAAGATGATTAATACACCTGCTTTCAATGAAAATGGGAACAGACAGAGTTAAAATTCTTGGGCATGACCAGACAGAGTTTAAGTTCTTGGACATGACCAGACAGAGTTTAAGTTCTTGGACATGACCAGACAGAGTTTAAGTTCTTGGACATGACTAGACAGAATTACAGTTCTTGGACATGACCAGACAGAGTACAAGTTCTTGGACATGACCAGACAGAGTTAAAGTTCTTGGACATGACCAGACAGAGTTAAAGTTCTTGACATGAGCAGACAGAGTTAAAGTTCTTGGGCATGACCAGACAGAGTTTAAGTTCTTGGACATGACCAGACAGACATAAGTTCTTGGATATGACCAGACAGACTTACAGTTCTTGGACATGACCAGACAGACAGACTTAAGATCTTGAACATGACAAGACAGAGTTAAAGTTCTTGGACATGACCAGACAGACAGACTTAAAGATCTTGGGCATGACCAGACAGACAGACTTAAGATCTTGAACATGACAAGACAGAGTTAAAGTTCTTGGACATGACCAGACAGACAGACTTAAAGATCTTGGGCATGACCAGACAGAATTTGAGTTCTTGAACATGACCAGACAGAGTTAAAGTTCTTGGACATGACCAGACAGACTTAAAGATCTTGGGCATGACCATACAGAGTTAAAGTTCTTGGACATGACCAGACAGAGTTAAATTCTTGGACATGACCAGACAGAGTTTAAATTCTTGGACATGACCAGACAGAGTTAAAGTTCTTGGGCATGACCAGACAGAGTTTAAGTTCTTGGACATGACCAAGACAGAGTTAAGTCTTGGACATGCACACAGACATGAGAGATTAAGTTCTTGGACATGACCAGACAGACAGACTTAAGATCTTGAACATGACAAGACAGAGTTAAAGTTCTTGGACATGACCAGACAGACAGACTTAAAGATCTTGAACATGACCAGACAGAGTTAGAGTTCTTGGACATGACCAGACAGACAGAGTTAAAGTTCTTGGACATGACCAGACAGACAGACTTAAGATCTTGAACATGACCAGACAGAGTTAAAGTTCTTGGACATGACCAGAAAGACAGACTTAAAGATCTTGGGTATGACCAGACAGAGTTAAAGTTCTTGGACATGACCAGACAGACATAAAGTTCTTGGACATGACCAGACAGACTTACAGTTCTTGGACATGACCAGACAGACATAAAGTTCTTGGACATGACCAGACAGACTTAAGTTCTTGGACATGACCAGAAACAGACTAAAGTTCTTGGACATGACCAGACAGACATAAGTTCTTGGACATGACCAGACAGACTTACAGTTCTTGGACATGACCAGACAGACTTACAGTTCTTGGATATGACCAGACAGACCTAAAGTTCTTGGGCATGACCAGACAGACAGACTTTAAGATCTTGAACATGACCAGAAAAAGATAAAATTCTTGGACATGACCAGACAGAGTTAAAGTTCTTGGATATGACCAGACAGACTTAAAGTTCTTGGGCATGACCAGACAGAGATAAAGTTCTTGGACACTGCACTTCTTCTGGACATCATCTATCTTTATTTTAAGTTTCAAATCAATCCATTTAACAATATTTTCAAGTAATTCTATTTAAATTAAAAGAAAAAAACAAGCGGAGATAAAAGTAAGTTAACTTCATCAGAAATTCCTACACATAGTCTAACCTCTTCTGTGGTCTAAACTTCCAATCCCTCTAAAATTCACATCAACACATAAATTTCACCCAGATCAGGACCAATTAATTATAATGTGATACACAATGGTTTGAAACAGCAGGCATTCTAAACACCCTTATAATTGTGCAGACACTGTCTGCCTGATAGGTCAAATGACATAGGTTAGACAATTATTGAAACATACATAATTATATAATTAGGACATAATGCAGGTACTAAAACTATGAAATAGAAATGTTGAAATATTGCATGTCAATATATTGAATGATTTTTGTTTTGTTGTAGCAGAATGCTACAGGTAAACTATTATTATATAACGGGTGCCTGGATAGCGTAGTGGTAACGTGCCTTGCTTCTCAACAATGCATCCTGGGTTCAATTCCTGGTCATGTATGTGAGAGGGTACAGTGGTAGCCCATCCAAACACGTGGGTTTTCTCTGGGCCGGAGCCATCAAGAGTGATTAATATAAGTTGTAATAATTTGTTTCGTAATCGATGTAAAATAAATAAAGTTTAATTTTTCAAAAATATTACAAGTAGATGTATTTACCAGGAAAAAAAAAACATGTAGTGTGTGTGTGTGTGTGGGGGGGGGGGCATATCACTGGTTGTGATATAAAGTTGTGTGGATAAACTCTTTACTTCATGAATATTCTTGTACAAATATATGACTTGATGCATATCAAATTTACTGCTTCAACTTTAAATGGTATAATAATAGATTTTTCTTTGCTGACTGAGTAGAATCTGGGAGTCACTGATCAGAAAGCTGTGTCTCCTTTGTTTAATTTAGCATCAAAACACATCTATTTGAGGTATTAAAAGATTTAAAATAAATTCACATCAAACCACATCAAAATACTACATGCAGCGTCACAGTCAGAAATGAAGAATTTGATCTATGACTTAGTTGCTTGTTTTCATATACAGTGGTTTCGCGATTAGAATCATTCAAATGTCAATATTTTATGTTGACATTTTGTCAGCACCTAAATGTGAGTTTTCATTCAACATCTAAAAAGTAAGTAGGCAAATCGTAATGTCAACATGGCTGTGTTAAAATATATTTTCACACCTACTGTGACGGGTCCTCCTGATTAAGCAACTGTCATTAAAGGAACCAATTTTGTTTGTGAGAAAGGTAAATTATTTTATGTTTAGTCTTCACCTGATAGTATCTTTAAACATAAAAATGTTTTGCCATTAGAAAAACTACCATGGGCATATCTATTAGCCCTTCATGTGAGAATTAAGTCAAAAATATTTTTTTATTTTTTTTATTTCCGGTCATTTGATAGACAACCTAAAAATGTTTTTGTTTACTACATGGTGCCTTGTGTTATTTCTACATGCTTGGAATAAGCACCAACTATTATAGTTTGTTTTGTTTGATTTTGTGCAGCACTCTTCTTCGTCTTTTTTTATCTACCTATCTCACAAACAAAATTGGTTCCTTTAATGACAGTTGATTAATCAGGAGGACCCGTCACAGTTTGCTCCATGATCAGTAGGTGTGAAAATATGTTTTTACACAGCCATGTTGATATTACGATTCGCCTACTTACTTTCTTGATGTTGAACACATACAAAGCCATCTCGGTCAAGGTGTTAATCACAGCAACAGGTGGTCATGGTGTCTGGTTACCAAGGACATACAGATAGAATTGATATTGACTTCGAAAAATTGTACAGAAATAATATAGGATATACTATCTAGGGAGCAGACAGAGAGCTTGATGAATTCATGTTTGGAGAATCGCCCTAATATCTATATAAAGTAAGAAGGGTTAAATCAAGGGCTCTAGTCATCGCTGGTATTCAATGAATCACCACAATGAGGTATCAAAAGACAACTGTACAATTTGTGCCTTTTGAACAGGGTTGCTATGGTAACACATATTTCTGCATCAAACAACATTACAGAGCTATATTTAGACACTTAATTTCCCTCATTTTTGCTACTTGGAGATATAGTTCCAAATTTTGTTTTCTGTCTTAATACATAAAGATGTTTATTGTAATGTTTATTCAATACAATTGCATTAATGAATTAAAATGTGTTAATAATTGATGTTGGAGATAAAATGTTAAATAAACTGTGACAAAAATGTAAATGTACAAGCAATTCATTCAGAGACATTTGAGCAATTATTTTGCCTGAAATTTCATCAGTAGAAGTTACCTGTAATTTACTGTGTCAAATAAAGTAATTGCCTTGATAGCTCTGTTGGTAGGCTTGCTAGGAAATGTTCATTACACACAGAGTCTCTATTAGAAAAGGTTGCGGGCTTGAAAGAAGCAGAGATTTTTTTTTTGATTTTTTTTGGTAATATTAAATATTATTTCATTTAACCTAATATAAACAGGAGGGCTAAGATGGCCCTGAGGACGCTCACCTGAGAAATATTACCTTCATTACCTGCCCAAGTTTCTGTATTATAGCATAGTTGTACTGAAAACATAACCCATGAAGAAATACAGCAAGATCATTTCAATTCCACAAACCAGACAGTACCTGTGGTCCAAATTTGAGGTCGAACTTGGCTGAGAAATTATGGCCATAAAATTTTTTTCATGAAACTTCAAAATGATTGCAGTAGAAATGAAGATGCTAGAGCTTAAACAAAGTAAAGTCTGGCATTTTTGATAATTAAAGGGTCATAACTCCTGACCTAATTAGTTGATATCAGCAGGGGATTTCAGCCACAGTTGGACTAGAGATTATGGTCATAAACACTGTCATAAAGCTTGAATATGATTGTTGATGAAATTAAGATGCTAGAGTGCCAACAAAGTGAAAGTTGATATTTTTGTAATATACA
>CM037790.1:30272716-30322716 GCA_021229015.1 Solen grandis | reverse complement strand
GATTACTCAGGTATCATCAAGTTGGACTGTGACATTCTGTAGGAGAGACAGTAGGTAGCGGTATGACTAAAACACGAAAGGAACGAAAGGGACGAAAGGAACGAATGGAACTAACAAAAAACATGAAAGTGATTTTTTATCACAACAAGTTTTTGATCTATGAAATAAGAAAAGCCATCTTATAGTTTAATAAATAATAAATAATAAAATTCGATGATAAAATGTTATTTTTGAGCTATTATTACAAATATTAGATATGCCTGCTGTATCCCTTTCGCTACGAAAGGAACTCAATATTGAACTACTGAAGAAGGCTTGTGTATTTTTTGTAACTGTTGTCGTCAAATGCGATATATGTTACTTAAACACTTATCTTATTGTAATATTTGGCAAAGTAATGAAAAAGTAAGCGTGATACATGAAAAAGATAAACGCCTAGAATAATGTACTGGAAGAAAAACATTCCTTTCGCACGAAACGGCTAACTGTATACTGCGGATCCACTGAGCCCCAGAATTTTTTTTATTATTATTAGCTACTGGACATTTAAAGTTTACGAATTTTATCTTATTATTTAGTATTTTAACAATCCACAATAAAAACATGACTATTAACAATTTTCTCTTGAAAATACCATTTTAATAAGTTCCTTTCGTTCCTTTCGTGTTTTAGTCATACCCAGTAGGTAGCTCTCCACATCTCCACACTTAAACATGTCAAACAAACACATTACTTTTAGTGTCACTAGTTCATGCAGCCATGCTTTTGATGCAGTACTATAATGATCTCATAATACCAACAGTTGAAATAAAGACAGTTATTGTAAAAACAATGATGTTTAATACAGAGATAAGTGATTAACAGTGTATTGTGCCTAATTTGAGGTAAATTTCAAACCCTGGTGTGGAAAAACACACAGAAACAGAAGGAAGACATTCTTGATTTTTCAAGCCTTGTGATTATCCATGTATTTCATTTTCACTTATCAGTCCTGGGATTACTGCATTTTTACTGTAATCAATTGGAAAATATTGATATATGTTTGTATGGAATAGTTTTTATCAAAACATTAGGACTTCATACTTATGTTATACCCATATTAAATTTTAATTAAAAAAAAAGAGTTAAAAAAATGGCAACCAAATATTAAATGAAGAAAAATGTTGCATATATATTAAATGCAAGACATATATCTCTATCTCACTCTCGCTATACCTCTGTGACACACATTATTATCAGTTTTACTTCTTCCACAAAGAGACAGACAGAAGAAAGTCAGTGACCAGTTTAAGTGCGTGCAAAAAATCAAATCAGCTTTGAGGCTTCATCCAGAATAAAAATGGGGGAACGGGATGTTATTCACTGAAACCAAGCATGCACTTAACTGTCAGAGGATAACTACCTTGGTAGGGTCCGGGTCACAATAATCCAGAAGGGTGTCGCAGAAGTCGTGTCCCATCTCCTCAAAGTCTCGGCTACTGAAGTGGAACCCTTTCTTCTTGCCCATGGTTGAGCCACAGAAAGTTGCCTATCAAGAATGTTAAAATGTTTCAATTATCTTTTATTATTGGCAATAAAAATCAAAACATGCACACACAAAAAATCCATAATTAATGACATAACTTCAAACTTATGGTGTATTAACTATATTGGAGCCATTTTCAAGTGGGTGGGGTAAAAATTTATATTTGTAATGTTTACTACAGTTGCATTTTCACTCCAAAGCAGCTCCTATGTACTTTTAATTATAGCATATATGCTAATATAAAATGGTTTAAA
This sequence comes from Solen grandis, assembly GCA_021229015.1. Classification (NCBI taxonomy): domain Eukaryota; kingdom Metazoa; phylum Mollusca; class Bivalvia; order Adapedonta; family Solenidae; genus Solen; species Solen grandis. Next base: position 30,320,937 of record CM037790.1, on the reverse strand, counting down.
CTATTGACCAAAATCCTTGTTTTTTGTCAAATTTCATATAGTATTAGTTGCAAAAGAAATATACAATATAAACTAATACCTGACTAACCCACCATCATTCAACAATATAAAAACATTCTAAATTTATTTAACAATTGAACACTAAAATCACTGGTCAGAATGGAACCTGACAGAACAGAATGGAACCTGACAGAAAGGGACAGAATGGAATATATTTATTCTTACGCAGCATAACTATATAATAATAATGAAATAATCAAACCATATAAATCCTGATCAGGCTGAGAGTTACTTGAAGAACTATTTGGCTTGAATTCCACTAAGAATACTTAGCGCAATAAGTAATACATAGATTTTTAAAATAAAGTAAAAATGCATTCAAATATTCCTGATTTATGAAACATTCAAGTACATGATTTTGTTGACATTAATTATTATCTTTAAGATTAACAATATTTGTTAAGAAATGAAATATTTGGATTTGTTTATTAGGAAAATTAGAGTGATAAAATCTGCCCCTAAGTTTATAAAGTATAACTTATAACTAAGTACAGTTGATGGTATTTGATCCAGTCGGGATACATACCTCCATGGTGTAACTGTTGAGGATTCCCATGTTCCACATGACGATACGCCCCGTCCCTTCCTTGCTCTTCTGTACCTTGAACTTACATGAGTTGTAGGCAAACTGGAATAATGTCAAATTCAATTCATTTGTATATCTGTGCATATTAAAAATATACAACATCTGTCACAAACAATGGAAAATGCCATATATATTTTAGTACATATACTTTTAATGTCCTTTTTTTGATGTCCAGCTAATACTATGACTAACAGGTGATTAATATTCCACATAGCAATGTCTTCAAATAATGTGAGTGTAGCACTAGACATGACATGTGGTTTCATATATAATTGAAGCAGGATTATAATAATGAAAATGCACCCATATAATCTTTTAATGAAAGTAACTGACTACTTTTATATGCATATTTCACAGTAAGCTCTATGAAATATTATTTAAAAAGAAATCTTTCTGAAGTGCCATACCTTGTCAGGTGAGTTTTTGTGCAGCATGCAAGGGAATATTCTCTCCCTCAATCTCTTCTGGGGGTTATGTCTGTTCTCACAGCCATAAATGAACACATTTTGACGTCGACTATGACCATGCAGATCACAGTAGGCCACTATCTCGCGCTCCTGCAGCAATCTGGAAATAAGAAAAATAAGAGGGGTATTCATTTTGTTTTGTTTTTTCTCTGCAAATTTTTATACAGTGGTCTTGTGATTCCTAAAGGCTGGACAGGGTCAGAAAAAAACAAAAATCAGAAGAATTGCTATAGTTCAGGAATAATTCAGATGTCCTAATTTAATATCATTGAGGAATCATGTGAACAATGTACCATAATTTCTAAATTAATTGTCCCCTCCTTTAAATGTTAACAAAAAGAATATCGTAGGTAAGTAAAGTTAAGTAAGCAAAGATGAAGATAAATAAAATTTCCGGCCCCAAATTCTTAAGTAAGTACCCTACTTTAAGAATGATTTTAAAACTCAATATATGGCCATTTTACATGTATGCAGTAGGGACTTGAATTTGAGCCTGAGATCATACTAAAAATCATGTATTACGATTATTAAAAAAACACTTTCCAACAAAAATACCAATGAAACACTGCCATTCTCCACCCCCACATCTACGTACCTGCGTATCATCTGTTTGGTGTGCCAGACAGTGGGGTAGGCGTCCTTGAGCACGGTCTTGTAGTTCCGGTTCAGGTCCCGTCCGGCCAGGGAGCAGCGGTAATTGCCCACGATCACACCATCTGGGTTCAACATCGGCACGATCTTGAAGATGAAGGTGTCTCTCAGCAACTGTGGAAACATATAAAAGCTTTAAAAAGCTGTGGGAAACATATGAAGAGAATATAATTGTTCCCATCAAACCAGAGTGAAACCCCTTATACTGAATCGAACACATTCTCAGCCTGATGGAAATCAGCAAACTTAAATAGCATTGTGTTTAGCTCTTCTAAAGGTCACAAATAATAATATCTGAGAAATCAAAATCATGTATCAGCAAACAAAACTGTTTGAGACAACCTGAGAACTTGTTGATAAGCTTGTGCTTTGATGTGACAGAAATCTATCTATAGGCAAAATAAAGAGATATGGCAAAACCTGAGGTCCTGCGAAAGTATGCATGCAGACATAGACATTATCAAGAATAAACCAAACTTTTTTTATAAATTATGCTTCAAGGAAGAACAGTTGGTGGGGTAAAGCCAGTCAGCCAAAATATGGGGTAGTACCTTGCTGTCAGCTGAGTTACTGGTGAGGTAGTCCAGGAATCCCTTCATCATCCAGCTGGAGTTGCTCTCCCCTGGGTGGACACGAGCCGTCAACACCACCGCTTTTTTGTGCTGCAACAAGACATCCAACAGTGTACACTATGGATTTAGCTAATTTTGCTCTGGTCTACCAGTAATTTTAAAAATATTTTCAACAGAAATTGATCTGCAAATTTAAGACCTTGCAACAGGTAGGAATGATCTGCAAATTTTTCCTAAATTCTCAAATTAATGATCGAACATGGATTTTTTGTAACCTTTCTGCAAAATTAAGCCAATCTTTTTCTCCCAGGTTTCTTTTTTTCAAATCTATATGAATACTCAAAGAAATGTAGTAAATGAACATAATCATGATTTACCTTAATATCTTCCGGATTCTGTGAGGGAGAGGTAATTGTTAACACATAGACTAGATTCCCTGCTAGAGTCCGACACAAGACACGCTGTTTACAGATCTTTGATTTGATTGGATCATTTGAAAGGTCAAGTAAATAGTCCTGCAAGTCCGTGTAGGTATACGGAAAACAGTGTGAGAAATACACAGTGTCATTTTTATGTGGTACATCCGTAGTGAAGGTCAGAGAGTAGAATGGTTTCTCTCCTCTTGACGTCTCATACCTGAAAATGATTTACAATTTGATGAATTAAAGGTAACCTTACTCAGTCAGTAAAGACAGCAAATATGCCCCTCTTTTGTCATGGCTATTTGATATTCTATATTATCTTTATATTTTATGATAAAAAATAAAAAAAAAATACACATATGAGATCAATGGCACATAATAACTCTAAGATGATATCAAGTCAATACTTCTCAGGTCAGGTACTCTCCTATGACTTGATGAAACCCCAGGTACATAACCTCCAATGCTAATGAACGAACAGACAATGACGAATAGACAATGGCAAATCTACCCCCAGCCCATCAAAGTGGGGATCTAAAACAATGACAAGATACATGCAAGTTATTGTTTCTCCATAAATAAAATCCTGAAAAGTTAGCTAGGTGTGAGGACCTACTTGATGTTGTTCCTGTAGTATTTGATACTGAGACCGCATCTTTTCCAGCCGATCTTCTTCTGAAGCGCGTCCTTCTCACTGTACATCACCGGCTTCATCCCGTAGTTGTACAGGCTGTCCGGCTGCACAATCAAACATTCAACATAAGCTATGTTAATCTCAAAACTATCTTCTTCATTGTATATGAGACCTTGAAATTTTTACTGTTCTTACAGATATGTATTTTCTTTACATTGCAGCACATTCTTTTTTTTTTTAAATCAAATACAACATTAAAAGTATCTGTCCAGGTAAACAAATCAAACCACATAATCAGCTAAATATCTTGAAGTATTCAGGATGTCTTCTTCTTTTATTTCTTGTTTACTTTTGACCCGCCAGAATTGCAGTCAAAAGTAATGCCCAGCTCATAACTGGTGGCAGAAGACTCCCCATTATACAGAGGCACCCAAGTCAAAAACTACTGACCCACTGCAAGCCAGCTGGAAGACTATACAAGTGACCAGGATGGGACTTTAACCCACAGCGGTGAGGGGCTAAGTGATGCTATGTCAGCATCTATAATTGTTCAGCCATAGAGGTCCTTCAAAGATAAAACACTATTAACACAGTACTGATCTATCATAATGACATGTTAGGGGTCCAAATGTAGATATTAATTGAGAATGCAATGTAACTGAATGACAATTATTTCATCAGAAGATTTGAGGTCCATGCTTAGACAATTATTACATTGGCATTTGCAATATAATGCGATAGATTTGATCTGTGGCTACTATATATAGTTTAGATATTTCTTTTACGTGAACTCACCTTCATGAAGTTGACAATGGAGAAGCGGTAGGTGACTCCTGGCCGAGTGTTGGACACGGAGAAGTAGAACCACTGGGTGTGTTTTGATGTGTACAGGTCGTAGCGCAGCCATAACTCATATTCATACTCGCCCCTGAAACACGCAGTCCAGATGGTATATGATCAAGATTTATTTCATTTTTCTGAGAGAAAGACTGAGACTAAGATCAGAATTTATTTCATTCATTGAAGGACCTAGAAATACAGTCCTGTGGAAGATAAAACTGCTTTCATGATATGATACATGTGAAATGATCAATTTGATATCTCATTGCTCTGGACAATAATTTCGTTACAAGTGTTTGATTCAAAGGTGTTTTGAATATTAAAGAGTCTGGTTGCAAGAAACATCATTTGCTTTAAGTGTTTCCTCAATGGTTCTGGAAATTAAAGATATATCATAAACTTAATATGCTGTTAAATCAAACTTCATTTTTACATATTAAGAACAAGTCCTAAGGTTAAAGCAAGACATGCAATGGTGCTATGGTCCTGTGCATTGACTATGGAACTGAGGGTTTGGGAATCTTCATCAATCTTTCTAGACCCTAAGTACTGGTCCTACCGTGGTACACTTAGAGAGGTAAATGTGTCCACATTACTGATACGGGAATACCAGGTAACACTTACACTTGTATGGCCTTGGCAAGATTTCCACTCTCAAATCGTGACTCGAATATAAGTGTAGTATCGTCCACTGAACGATCTATACTGACTGCACACTGCTCCGGACCAGTCCTTATACCTCCAACACGTGACCTCACAAACTGAAACACACAAACATTATCTCAGATTAATATAAACTAGCATTCAGTTGGAGTGAAGAACTAAGAGTAAAGAACTGAGGTTTCCAAGAATATTTTGTAAATCTGCTCTAAACGTCATATGTTGAGCAAGACAACTCATCAGATTTCATTTCTTTGAGTGGGTCTTTTCATTATCAAAATATATGTAAAAAAAAATACAGACAAAAGAAAAACAAGAAAACATATATGCCCCCCTCATATGCCATAATATGTATATAGCTATATTACATGCAAGGAGTTTGCCTTCATAATGTTGGCTTGTCACAAAAAATTCTCAAACTTCAAAAATTTGAGTGAAAATATAATGTGCTAAAATGTGGAACTAAACATTTACTGAAATAAATGGGCTGGAGAAATATTTACACAAGTCCACAAAGGTTTAAGTGAAAGAACATTGTCAGTTATAAACAAACAAAACATTAAGACTTAGTGCTCTAGGTTTATTATAAACATTAACAAATCAGCCTTGCTAGCCATAAGCACAAACATCCACAATAATGAAAGAAAATGATACATCATCCTTCAAATATCTCAAACTTTAAAACAAAACAACATTACAACATAAATTATGTTATCTTGATCTAAGTAATAAAAAGTCTTTTGCATAATTTCCATATAGTGGCCAAGTCATCAAACATATATACAAATGCAACCTTGTGACCTTCACCTTTGAGGTAATGACACCAAAATTGATAGGGGTCATCTACTAATCGTGAGCAACAACCACAAGAAGTTTGAGACTTAAAGGTCATATAGAACTTAAGTTATCACTCGGACAAGGTCTGGTATTATACATACACAACATGTGACCTTGACCTTTGAGGTAATGACACCAAAATCAATAGGGGTCATCTACTAATCGTGAGCAACAACCACAAGAAGTTTGAGACTTAAAGGTCATATAGAACTTAAGTTATCACTCGGACAAGGTCTGGTATTATACATACACAACATGTGACCTTGTGACCTTTGAGGTAATGACACCAAAATCAATAGGGGTCATCTACTAATCATGAGCAACAACCACATGAAGTTTGAGACTTAAAGGTCAAATAGAACTTAAGTTATCACTCGGACAAGGTCTGGTCTACCGACAGACCGACCTACGGACCGACCGACCGACATGAGCAAAGCAATATACCCCCTCTTCTTCGAAGGGGGGCATAAACATAAACTACAGAATTATATACATTTCAAGCAAATTATCATGTCTTTTTTCAATTAAATCAGATCTAAATCAGATTGCTTATTGAAAAGTTTCAAGAATGCAATAACTAGAAAACAGGAACAAAGAATGTGAAAACTTCAAAGTGGAAGGAAGATTTTAATTGAAAACTGTGAAATAGATGAATCAGATAAGACCTCAACATGAATTCAACAAGCAGTGTGTTTAATATATTTGCAACTGCACCTGCTATATACAGGAGTAATAAAACAGTATACTGTTTAAAAAAATAACATCAGAACCGCTGAGCATTCTTATCATTATTTAACCATTCAAACGAGGCAACACCTCATGGCTGACAAGGGACACAAAAGAATCTACAGTAAGCTTGACCTTTTACCACTGGAATATAATACATTATTCTTTACTTCATATAAGCAATTTCTGATGCCTTGGCAAACAGAACAGCTTCCAGGAGCTGTCTGATCTGGGTCTCCTCTGTTTACTCATTCAGTATTGTATTTTAGATTCTAAATGGACTGAATAGCAAAGAAAAATCCACTGTTTCATATTCCATTTAAAGTCATACCATTAAATTTTAAAATTCAGTAAACAAATACTCATCAAGTCATTAATTGGTACATGAATATTCATGAGGTATAGGGTTAATAACATGAAACTCACAAGAAAGATTAAAGGCAATTATTTTGATAAGAAAACAATCAGAAAACTGAATCCTAGTGCTACCATTCATCAGAAAACAAAACTGAATCTAGTGCACTATAACCAGAAAACTGAATCCTAGAAAACTGAATCATAGTGCAACCTATAACCAGAAAACTGAATCCTAGAAAACTGAATCCTAGTGCTACCCATCATCAGAAAACTGAATCCAAGTGCCACCAATAAATAAACTAAATCATAGTGCCACCTATCCAAAAACCCCCCTTTCCCAACTGAATCCTAATGTCACCTATATCCAGAAATGAATACCCAAAAGTTATATTGAATCCAAAATCTTTGAAAACATTCCAGCCCTGTCAGTAGTTTTGTTGACGTAGTATAAACAATAGACAACCTGAATCTACATTGATGTATTCAGTTTTATCTTTGTGATTATTGAACACCGGACCATTAATTACAATACTTTAAAATATCTACTGCTGGCTTTAAAATCCATTTAGTAGATGTGAATACAGATAATATGATCAGGACATATTTATGTTCAGACCTTCGATTAGCATGGCTCACAATGCACTGATTGTCTGTTTGAATAGCACCTGACATGTCAAAATACTCTCTATCTATATCATATTCAATGTTATATGAATAAAACTATTGACAGTTTAGGTTTGTCTGCCTTTCATAACAAATACATGACCAAATTTAAATTTGATTTTAATAATGAAAGTGAATAAGCAATTTAAAAGTTGTTATGATGAAATACAAAGAAGACTTGATACAGATTTTGCCCTTGTTTAATCAGAAGGTTCTAAAATAAGGCATTAACCTAGTCCTTATATAAGCAATGTATAAACATATTTTATATGTATTCAGGAATTAAATAATCTTAGCAAAGTTACATCCCGTAACTTGACTGGCGAGTATAATATGCAAAGCAGAATTGCAAATATACACCTAAAGAAAAATGTGTAAATGTAAAATTAAAACAAAATACTCTTGGGCACTTACAAATGTGGATCTGGGTTCATACATGAAGACCAGTCGACCCCCTCGCTCCTCACCCCGTACCATCGGAGACTTTTCTAAACCACCTGAAAGAAAATAGCAGGTTTTTTTTAAACTATATCATTATTCATACAACTAATGCTTTATTTCATGAAACATATTTTAAACGTTAAAAGCGACAAAGCATATAACCAGATCAGACTGCACATTCCTGGTCTGATTCTCAAATGTTGTGATAATTCCTTTCATCCATTACCATGTGGTCAAAGAAAAAGTAAAACCTACACTAAATGATCATATTTTTCAGGCTGACCTTCATTTCACATAAGATGTTTCACTGCACCTTCAAAAAGATTAAACTGAAGTCTATTGTTATGTTTTCAAATGATTGAGAAGAATTTTTTTTCCATATATGTCCTGAAGGTTTAAGAGTTGGACCAGTATATTATGCTGTAGAAAACTTTGAAAAGATCTTCCTCAAACCTTGGCTTAAACTCTTAGAACCAACACACATGAAAGTGTCAGGAGTTTAACCCCTGCTAGCCTCAATTCTCAAATTGAAAAAAAGAAAGATCCCTAATGAACTGGCATGAGTGGGCAGATCTGACAACAAGCACAACAGACCTGGCCAAAGTTCAAGTACTGTAAGTCACAACTTACTGATCTTGTAGAAAGGTTCTGGGTCGGGCGGGTCCCAGGAGATGTGTTTTATTCTTTTATCAATCACCTGTATGTCAGAGGGCCTGAAAACAAATATAAAACAAATTCAATTTACAATATCATTTCATCATCAATATCAATACTTGTCAACTGAATTTCTAATCAAAAACTTTTTTTACATTTTTTATTCTTCAAAATTCTTTCACACCTAGACTTAAATGCTTGGAACAGAAATATACCATGTAACTCCATGCTTACACACCCCAGAACCTTTTCAATTTTCCCATTCTGAACTAAAACTGCAAAATACACCTCTGATGAAAAGATTGGATTCTATCATGCAATCAAAGTACCTTGAATGGTTACCTGATTTTTCTCTACAAAATGGGGAAGTGGGGCCTTTATTAGAGGGAGGGAGAACTTTTGAAAAGGGTACCTATGATATTTATTCATCAATTTTAATCCAGTCACTAAAATAGGTTAAGACAATCTGTAAATGCTTTTAATAAGATTAGAAGGCAAACCTAATTGGAGGAAATTAATGAACAAACTTCCCCACCTACACCTAATGGTCCAGTTTGAAGACAAATATCATAGAGTTCTGTTTATAAATACATTTATCTGTCCGAGGAAAAGACTGGATAATAAAAACTCATTTATCACAATGAGAATTACTATGTTTGACAAAATCAATATCATTTCTTTACTTGGAATTAAAATAAGTATTCACAATGCAATAGATGTGAAGAAAATTGATAAAGAATCAATACAAGAGGTGAACAAAACTCATTTCTAAACCATTCTGTAAGGCATAATAAATCGTTTGTAAATAATGTCAGTTAGAATAATACAAATTAAGCCCAAAATATAAACCCTAAACATTATGGCCGTCAGTCAATTACAAAACACTAATTCTAGTTCAAATAATTAAACAAAAATGATTTTGAAAAATAAAGATATGAAAATCCAGTCTAAATATTTTACTAGTTCAGTGTGAACTACTCAGGAATAAAGCAAGGCAACGCATTAAATCAGTTTAAGCTTATCTTATTAGCAATATTTATTTAATCCCCCGTACCAAGTGTAAATCATGACTGTAAATCTAGCACAATTGTCAGTAGCTCAGTTGCTCGTGTCTTACTGGCCAAGACAAACATTTCCATGCATAAATCTTGTGATTCAACATTTAGTGAATTTTGTATCAGTTTGAATCTTTTTGTTTGTTTGGCCAGATTGAGTTGAGATCTGAATAAATGCCGCAGGAAGAGAGTGTGAGTTTAATCCCTGTTATTTAAAACTGTAACTATCACTAAAAGACTGATATATAAGACTTGTGAAATAAGAAATGGAATGGCATCATTGTCATCAACAATGAATAAGCTAAGATCCATTTTGACACTGAGGGCTTTATAAAACTTTCTTTGTCAGAGACCTTTCATAGGTATCTCCCTTTCTGAAAATTTCATCAAATTCAAGCAACCTTTTTGTCCAAGATTTTTTTTATCCCAATTATCAAGAAAATGGAACATTTTCCAACAAAATATGGTATAAGACAACCCCCCCCCCCTGCCATCATTTGGAAAAAATGTCTGGCACTATACTTTGGAACTCAAAACGTCAATTTTGAGTTTCATTAAACCATTATTTGTATCACATGACAACAATAAAAAAAATGTGTTTTATGGAATCCAAGTCACCTACATTATGATACAGCACACAGCACTGGAGCTGCAGTCTTTAACTAGCTACTGGATGTTAAGTTTTCCCAATGAGTCTGCTCTTCCATGGTATCATTCCACTTGCTTTTGGCACATACACTGCAGTATAGCTTCTTCTAATCTGATTCAAGTCAATATAATTCTTACCTGACACACCACTATTATTAGGATATAAACTGAAGACAAACAAACAAAGCAGACATAACCCTGGAGTACCCACCATCTTGCTGCCTGCTGCGGTCCCAGCTCCTTAGCAACCGCATACAGACTTCTGGGCTCTCGTAACCGAGGAACCTGATCAGGAAAATAAAATACAGTTGATTTATTTATAGTACAATGTTATGTTTATGGATTGTTTATCATTAGGAAAATTGTATCTATTGAACTGTAAATGTCATACTTAAATTTCATGTTTAACTGGAAGAATTACTATTATTACCTGTAATGTATTGCTGAACGTATGATTAACAGTTTTGTTTTTCAACATCATTTTTATGGAGTAAAATAGTAAAACAGTATAATTTGACTATCTGGAAAGCACAGAATCAATTGAAAATCTGTAGGGGGTAGATATCATTCTTCATGATTATTTGATTTTTCCTTTTTTCAAAGTATCATATTATATACATCAATTAAATATTGCACTGCCCCTATATAGCATTACCAGAAAATCAATTATCCTGTTCTGAGTGAACCAGCGCTGGATATAAAGCAAACAACTTCTACAATCTACATGTGACAGATATAGTGCTGCCTCATATCAATTACATTCTGAAGCAAGTGGCATGGTACCAGTCCTGGCACTAACCTTATATGCTGAGCAACAACCAAGGGAGATATACCAGTACCATATTTAATGCCTCTGGTATGTCATATCTAAGGCTCAAAAAACACAACCTCCTAGTTACTGGTATGATCCTCATACCACTTAGCCACTGGAACCAGTCTGAGAAATGACTGAATATCACTGAGGCAATGACTGGTCTTGAACCTGGGAACCAGGCACCTCTACCAACTGCACCATTAATGCCTGCCATGCCTGTGTAATTAATTATACTCTAAATGAAGGTGTAGTTCTCAGACTATCACTCACCATGCCTTTGCCATCCTGATTGATGTAGACAAGTTGTGTGGTTTTCAAAATGTCCTCCTGAAGTTTGTTATCTGAAAATAGATACAATCAACTGGTGAGATATTAACAGAATATCTCATTACATTTGTTGTTGTTGTATTGGGGTTTACCGTCTCTGCGATAGTATTTCAATCATATAGCGACGTCCAGCTAATTACAGGTGGAGGAAGACTCCGAGTACACAGAGGTACCCGGGTAGAACCACCGACCTACCGCAAGCCAGCTGGAAGGCTTTCTCAAATGAAGAATCCGAAGTCCCTACCGGGATTCAAACCCACAGCGGTGAGGGGCTGAGAGATTTGTTGTCCAGGACTGTGACCGCTCGGCCACGGCAGCCCCCTCATTACATTTGAGCGGCATGCCTTTGGTCATAGTTGATCTCTTTCAATATAGTTTGAAGAAGATTTATGATCAAAATACATCTAAAAGACTCCACTTTCCATTTAATTACAAATAATTGTCTCAAACTTTACACTAAAAAATCAACCCTCCTAATGTCTGTTTCACATCATATATCTAAGATATTTGCAGGGAGCCACTCAAATATACATGACAATTAAGTTTATAAAAGATACCAGTTTTATCAGGTGCTATAAATAGCAGGAATCTTGGATAGGAAGGAATGCATATCCTCCCTCAGGAGCTTGCGCTTGATTTCTTAAAATGGAAGTGCTATATGATTGTGCTCTCTTCAAAGGAGGCAGTCATATGGACAAAGGTTGTCACAACAATTCTAAATGTTTATTCATAACCTGCTACAGTCATATGTAAATATAACTAATATTTGTAATAAATCTAAGGGCAGTAGTTTCCACTGTACTGTGAAAAAAGTATGAATATTTAACTTGACTATTATTCATAACTAACCTTTTATTGAAAACAAATTTTATGGAAGTGGCCATATGCAACAAGTACAAAACGAATCAAGTTTGTGAAAAACTTTATAATATAGACTTTTTACTTTTTCCTATTGTGTTAGTTTTTCACTGTATAATCTCTTCAGACTATATACTGCTTTGTTTGTTTGTTTACTTGGATGTAACTTTCCATCACTGACAGTATTTCAGTAATTTCGGGACTTTGTCTACACGAGACAGACACAAAGCTGCATCACTGTGATATCATACCACAGACGCATGGCATGATACCACACCCAGTCACAATATCCTGACACCGGGCCAACCAGTCCTCAAACAAACCTTATATGCTGAGTGTCAGGCAAGGGAGCTGTACCATACCCTCTCTGATAACTTTGGTATGTCTATGCCAGGCCTTTTACCTACAATCTAGCCTTAACACTAGCCAAATGTTCTAACCACTCAGCAACCAGAACTTGAACTACTTTCATTATGAACTGATCACTGGTCTAACATGACATACATGTATCGGCATATGAATGTGGTAAAAGGTTAACTTCCTTTTAAAATCCCATAATGCTTCTGTTGACATGGACTAAACTTCTCAAAAGGTAAAAGGGAAATTCATTAAAGATCAAGGTGCCCATGTTCACTGTAAGACTTTGGTCTTCAATCCAGCAACCAGTACAGCACCATTTAATTCATCAATATCACTGTTTCATAATGGGAAATACACTGGTGGAACGTATTGGAGTTTTTGTACCTATAGAAAAAGATATGAACAAATTTTAATAAAATCTCCCTTTTCTGCCCTCACCTAAGTGGTTCCATATATTGGGGATCAATTAATCTTATTAACATTTCACAGATCAACGCTGTGGTCCGATAAAAAAAATTCAATGAAATGTCACGCATGCAAACGTTCCAACAAGTGAACACTTTGTATCCAGTACAGACCAAATATAGTAATATCTCGATGTACAGACCAAATATAGTAATATCTCGATAATTACTTCAGCTAATAAAGCTCAACTGAGGCTGACAAAAGTCAGTTCTTTGTCACAGTGCTGATGATCAATTCTGCTAACAATTAACAGGCATTGTCAAGGTTTGAATAGCATGTGGGGATATCAAATAGCCTAAATTCATGTCATTTCCGTACGTGTAGAATCAATTCCAAGTTTCCAATTTTGTTTGTAACTGTTTAGAAAAAAAGAAATGGCAGAAGCAATGGTCTGCAAAGATAAGAATAATGAAAATTAACATAAGGTCTAGCTCAAAATTATTTTACTTTCAAGTGCCATTTTTACAGTGCTGTTTTTTTGTTGTTGTTGTTGTTTCTCTCTGTGTTTCCTTAGATGCCAACGTGCCAAAAATGTCACAGTTTTTTCATAACCTTGAGTAGCTGCATGTCAATTCAGAAGTGTAATACATTGTAATACTTCGTAAAAAAAAAAGTTTGTTGCTACATTTTATAAGTGAGTCCTTAAACAATCCTTCAATCATTGTAATTATATATTTTCATTATTCAATCTAGAGCACAGCGGCCATTATAAGTTGAATAACCACTAAAGGTGATTGATTGGTTGACTGACTGACTGATTGACTAATTAATTAAAACAGGAAATATTAAGTAATGTATCCACAAATAACAGACAAGTCATGATGATTACACATGGCACTCTTCACAACATTTTATAAACCAGACCAAGATTTAGGTCAAATATTTGAACATTCAGTGTGTCGACTGTACAAAGTTACTATGGGATCATATTCAGTCAAACGACTGTAATGGCAGCTTGTGACAACTAGTGACATCCGACACCATTCTGATACTTGGAATGGTGCCATACAGGTACCACAGTAAATGTAAGGATGATACCACTGGTCTAGTTCCCTGTTTACGTCAATCACTGGAAAGGAATCTTCAGTCTGTATGACAAAGCATCATAGAGGTCCATATATCAGGGCTTATGCATATTATGTTCTTATGTAATCTTGGCTACAGTACAAATGATATCAAAAAGTTTAAACTTTATTTATTTCACAATGATTAGATAGAAACGGACTTCCTATGAAAATCTTCTGCATACCATGATGCTCCTTTATGTGATGGGAAATCAAATCCACATGTCCGAATAGACAACAACACACACTGTCACATACAATATCTGACCAAACTGTGGGATAGCACATGGGTTCCAAAGGTGAGTCGGTGTGTTAACCACTTGATGTACAAATACAGTACAAGTAACTTATCAAAGGGTATATAACATAAATCTAATGCAAGAGACAATCAAAATAACATACACAGTCTCAATTTGATATTTTTTTCAGTCTAAATTTGCTATCTTTTTTAGGTTATCCTTTTTAACTATGAGCTATCTTTTTTTTCTTCTGTCATTTCCTTCTGATCTTAATATGCTATTTCCTTTCTTAATTCATTTCTGTCTGGTTCAATTTCCTATCAGATTTTTTCTTATTTCTCTCTTTTCTTTCTTTTTCCATTCCCAATCTAGCTTTTTTCCTAATTCTGGTTGAGACTGTTTGATTCTTTATCTTTTTTTCTCCCATTTTCTTTTGATTCAATACACTTTTTTTTCTTTTCTTTTTTTGGTTTCTGGCTCAGTTCTCTCTCAATTATTGCTTCTATTTCTTTCTGGTTCAATTCTTCTTTATTCTTCAATTTCTATGAGATCATCCCTGAAAATCATCATGTCCCCAAAGAAAGGTACTTAGTGCTACAAGCTAAATGAGTTCAAGATATTTATAGTTCAAACAGTCTTTTGAGCATGAAAGACCTTGGCACAAATGCCATGTAAGCAGATGAAGTGCAGGGTGATAACAAATTTATCACAAGCCTGATTGATGAAGAACCGTCTTATGACAGACTGGTATGGATGAAATTACCACTTGACCCTGCTTTTGCTCTCTGCAGTTCTTGATGTGTGTGTGTGTGGTTTTTTTCTATGCCCCAACTAAAAAGGCTGGGGGAGGGGGTGTAGAGATTTTGCCCTTTTCCATCTGTCTGTTTTATCCATTACAAAATCTTATATTGTGGATATCTCATATTGTTTTGGCAAGTCATTATAAGTATCATGGCCTGCAAATAAAATCTTGGACAGAAGAAAAAAAATACATTGGACAAAATTATCTACGTCTGACTTAAAGACACTTGAGGCTACTTTTTACCTGAGCTTTATGCAAAACATACCTCGAGATACGTAAAACATGGTAACCATATCTCAGGATGGTCTTAATTTTCATCCCATATTGAACCCGAGTGAACAATACACACAAAATAAAGGCTTGATCACTAGATTCTATTATAATCTGCAAACATACACGCTAAAACAAACACAAAAAAGCGTCTGCCAATATAGGACAATACTCAAGTTTTGTGGTAAGTAAACAGTCATTCGGCTACTGGGTGATTCAAAACAATGGGTTGCACTCTGACAATGCCTGGCACGTAAATAATTTTTATTTTTAGTTCGGTAAGAGTTTCAGACCCCCCCCCCAAAAAACATGTCCACTTCCATCCTTATTGAATCTGTATAAACATGCCAAACAGCCTAACAAGCAGACAAGCAGATGGAACACCTTTTTTTTTTTCTCTTTCTTTTTTTTTCATTGCAGAATTACAATTCATTAAAATTTATTGTATATATAATATTGTTGATATAATGTCATATAAACTGATCACAGTACATAGATACATTATGTGCAAATTATTGCTAATGTCATAGATAATGACCTTGTAAATGACATAATGTAAATAGTATAATAGGGAAATTATTTCATGTTCATTCAATGCAGAAAGTCACTGTTTGTAGTCACAAATTTTATATGGATGATGGATTGAGAGACAAATGGAAAGACAAAGTTTAACAAACATACAAGAATCTAATGACTGGATGGACAGAAAAGAGAGAGAGAGAGAGAGGGTAGACAGGGATAGATGGAGAGATTCATGGGCAGAAATATAAACAAGAGACAGATTATCTGCATTATCCAATGCAATTCCACTGATAATAACTTTTTTAAGTGTTTGTAAGCTACGCAAGGGATAGTCAGACTACTCTTCTTATATCAGCTATCAATATAACTTCATAAACAGGAATATGGGCATGGAACTAAAGCGTTTACATATATGTGCCATAGAAAAAGAATACATTGACCAAGAAAAAAGTATCAATGATTCCTTATTTAATTGTCTATACTTACCAGCATTTTTGAAAAATTCCAAATCTGAAACAATTTTTGGAGGGATAAGATCCCAGGGCAGTGAAAAAAGCGCATCCTCGTCCAAACTCTTCCCCTCAGAATCGTCATTATCGTTACTACATTGACTATTCAACTGTTTTGCTTTCATACGCATGTACGACACAGCCGGCCCTGCCGACTGACTCAGTCTCACAACTTTCATTTTTTCCTCTGCTTTAGACTCTTCCTCTGCACTACTATCATTGCCGTCTTTCGGATCATCCGGATATGTGTACTCTGAACTGTTCACGATATCATCCAGTGTTATATCAGCGCCCGCAGTTGGCGAGCATGCCCGTCTAGTAATGACGGAATCATCATACTGAGTGACTGATCGGGTTATGGGAAACATTTTTGCACTTTTTCCCAAAATTACAAAACAAGAAAACTTAACTCAATGTACATTATACAGATATTCTACTCAGAATATTAATTTCATCACATCATTATGCCCTGCAGATAAATCCAGCAGGGTATCGAAATTTCCAACTGTATTCCATTTTTGACAAATTGAACACTAAGTCTGGTTCATTTCCCACCATCTGGTTCATTTCCCACCATCAATTCAAAAGTCTCATTTGTATTCCATTTTCTGCACTCTTATGTCATGTTTATATCCAATACTGAAAAGGTCCACCTCTGCCTTTTACATCCATTAGCATTTTCTATAGCACTTTCTAATTTATCTACAAGCCACCACAATCCTATTCAAAAAGTTTGTATTTAGATCGCTTTCTCATTTCTGTCGAATTAAATTCAATTAAACACTGTCAAAAAAAAGTAAGAGTACTTTTGAAAAACAAGATATGCAAATATAGAGACAGAAAAAAAAGAACTATGGAATGTTACGGTCAAGTATGTATTCAAGATCCTTTTAACCTTCAATTATCTGTCAGAATAAATGTCCAAAAACTACTTTCCTTGAAATTTGTATGTCACTCACTTAATCCTGAGATACAGGATCACATACCGGTATATTCGATACCAGGCCAGACACCTGAATTTTTTTATTTAAAAAAAAAAAGGATTGAATAGATCTTACACATCCATAGGACAAATGTATGATTGTACTGTTTGCCAACGTTCCTAAAAGATATAGAAGATGAGCATGTATCCTTGATCAAACATCACCCGACACCTCCGACAGTAACATCCAACAATTCACAATAACTGAAGATCAAAAATTTCATTCAAAATGCTACTTTGCCCATACCACATCAAACTGTAGAGTAAATACTCTGATTTTAAAGCGAACACATTCACCTGTTGTAGTTATTAAGTATCACCATTCTGGTCATGCAGGTTCAATAAATCCCAAGCGAATCAAACACAGGCAATCATGAATGTTTTTCATTAAACTTGTCAGAAAAATATTTCCAAAACAATTTCCAAAGACAATATTAATTTTTCTACTGATCCTTGACAAGATAGCATAGGAGAGAAAGATAAACAATGAGCCCACACGGTATCAATTACAAGTCGGAAAACCAGTCTGTTATGAAAGAGCTGCACAAAAACAAAGCATGATGTCTGCTGGACACAATATGCTACACTGGAGTCTTTTGACTGCAACATCTATCATTAGACGTGTCCAATTACAATCGGTGGGTATTGAACGTTGGCAGACTGGTCGGAACAATTTTATCTGGACAAACATCAACAATAGATTGCGATAACTGCCGTTCTTCCATCTGCACAGATATCTGATACGTATATTATACTTTTTGATACAAAACAAAATTTGGGGATTGTTTATGACTGATCTATTACACTATCAAAAATACATTTGCGTCTGCTTTAGGAAAAAACCCTTTTGTTAGGTCTTTACATTTTTAATTCAGCTAACTTTGAAACAATCAAGTTTCCTATTTCAAAATGATATCAACAGCTCCTTTTTGTTTCTTATCTACTATAAGAAATTGGCAGAAAGATATCAAATCATAATCTAAAACAATATTATTTTCACAAATACTTCATTGTTTGTAATATATTCTTTTTTATTTGATTTTAAAGAACTTTTAAAGCAAACATCTTTGTACGGTTAAAACAAGGTTGAGATCTTCTATGCCAAAGTTCATTGTTTATTTTTAGGGCATAACCTTTTTGAACCAATGCATTAAGCATTTTCTTAAGATGTTACTATTATGTATGTCTTTTCACTTCAAAAATAGAAGGGAGGACACTTATTCACTGCAAGAATATATGAAAGAAAGAAGGCAGTTTAAATCAAGGTGGGCCATAGCACAACATAAACTAGGCATAGATTTGTTTCTGCACTGTGTACAACCTGAAAATCAATTGATCTATCACCTTGGACAATTTCCTATAATTGGACTATTTAGGGCTTATTTTAGCATGCGTTTCAGTCAGCAAAGCTGAAGGGAAACAAAATGAAGCAACCATGTTTTGACAAGCTATATCTGCAGGCAAACTGAAACTGTGGCCCAATCATTAATCAAGGTTAATCAATTACTAGCACTGATCATGACTTTATTACAAGGCAAAAACCAGGTAATTAGGATCAAGGTTGTGCAAATAAGTAAATGTTAAATTCAAATTGACTCAAGGATATAAGACAATCTTATATAATAACTGTATGAAATCATTTCAATCTCCTTTTTAATGTTCTTAGAAACCTGAATACTTAAAATGTGACAGATGTAATTCATTGAACATTTCCTTGTTTAATGGCATATTAAAAGGATATGATTAGCCACAATCAACTATGACTCATTTTTACAGAATTACAGTAACATGTTAAAGTTAAAAAGAATGAAAAAACTATGAATGATTGGTCTTTCTCCTGTGTTTATTGATCTCCCTGTCTACTGTAGATAAATAGAAGTTCGGTTCAGCTGCTTCCTAGCTGGTCATCAAACTTTATGAAGAGAGACTGGCCATTCATATTAATTACCAAGATTGTAGATAATTGGTCAAAACTTGCCACAGATAATTATAGAGGACAAGCTTCTTTGTTTTTAATGCAAGAACCATAACTCTAGAGTGACTGGGATCTCCAGCTGGTTTCAAACTTCAAAGATATTTTGCCAATAAAGATTATGACGAAGTCTGGTAAAGATGGACTCAAGATTGTCAAAGATTGAGAGCAGACAACCTAAATGGACACCACCCACCCCCTACCTTTGCAGTTAAATCCTGGTAATACATTGTGTAAAAAAACTGATCTGTAATCATAACAAATGCCACCTCTACAAAATAAACAAGAGGGCCAAGATGGCCCTTGGTCGCTCACCTGAGAAAGATGATTGCTTAAGAAATAAAGATGCTTGAGTGTAAAAGTGAAATCTGGCTTTTTTTTATGGTGAAATGGGCATAACTCCTAAATTTACAAGTCAATATCAGTTATAATTGAACCCGATTGTGAGATTATGGGCATAAACATTGCCTTAAAGTTTAAAAATGATTGTTAAAAAAATGAAGTTGGTAGAGAATAAACAAAGTGAAATCTTGCATTTTTTGGTATTAAAAGGGGCATACCTCCTGACCTAATTGATGGATCTCAGCCATAATCGAACTCAATGTAGACCTTATGGTCAAAAGCATTGTCATAAAATTTGAAGATGATTGCTCAAAAGATGAAGATGCTAGAGTATAAACAAAGTGATTTCTGGCATTTTTTGAATATTAAAAGGGGATAACTTCTGAAATTCTAATGTTGTTTGAAGATATTGCTTAAAAGATGAAGATGCTAGAGTGTAAACAATGTGAAATCTGGCATTTTTTTATATTAAAAGGGGCTTAACTCCTGACCTAATCAATTGATCTCAGTCATAATCAAACTGAATCGAGACATTATGGTTATAAACATTGATATAAAGTTTGAAGATAATTGCTCAAAAGATGAAGATGCTAGAGTGTAAACAACTTGAAATATGGCATTTTTTTCATATTAAAAGGGGCATAACTCCTGACCTAATTGAGATTCAGCCATAATCGAACTGCGGATTATGGTTATAAACATTGCCATAAAGTTTGAAGAGGATTGCTCAAAAGATGAAGATGCTAGAGTGTAAACAACTTGAAATATGGCATTTTTTGAATATTAAAAGGGGCATAACTCCTGACCTAATGGTACGATATCAGCCATAATCGAACTTGGCCGTGATTTTATGGTTATAAACATTGATATAAAGTTTGAAGATAATTGCTCATGAAATGAAGATGCTAGAGTGCAAACAATGTGAAATCTGGCTTTTTTTAATTTTAAAAGGGGCATAACTCCTGACCTAATGTTCCGATATCAGCCATAATCAAACTTGGTCGAGATTTTATGGTTATAAACATTGTTTTAAAGTTTGAAGATAATTGCTCATAAAATGAAGATGCTAGAGTGCAAACTAACAAATTGTGGACGACGGACGACTCACGGACGGACGGACGGACGGACGACGGACATTCATCGATCCTAAAAGCTCATCCTGAGCACACGTGCTCAGGTGAGCTAAAAATGACATCACAAATACCAGTTGGCCATGCTTGAATCCTGCCATAGTTGTGCAATCAGACAATTTACTTGTCACTTCTCTTGTCACCAGCAGTGCATAAACTGTCAAACAAGCAAATACAACTAAGCCCTTTAAAAACCAATGACATTACAAGAACTAAATGTAAAACTCCTATGTAAACTCAAACACTACTGACAAGTTGATAAAACATTATATATATGAATATCAATATTTTACAAAGGGAGGAATAGGGCAAAATTATGCATAAAAGTCAGCATATTTGAACTTTAACTGAAAATGTTAATATTTTGTACAATTTATTTCACAATTTTATTCATTTTTCAAGCAAGCCTTTCATTGATTCTCTCAGTTTGATTAATTGGCTGCAGCCCCAGTGTTATCAAAATAATGGTTTGGTCCATGTCTTTAAAACCCATCATACTTGAAATTTGCTGTGATATAGAAATCCCCCAGGAACCATTCAAAAGGGTTTCTTTGTGAAACACAAACAGTCTGGGACATAAGTATGAAGTGTTTACACTGATTACATGTAATGACTTCAATTATAAAAACCCTTATATCTTAAAAAGAAATGTTAGGTTACATTAAGGTGTCTATAAGAACCTAGGCACCATGCAATCTGACATCCAACTTTATCCCCCTGTGCTCTATAGTACTTAATGCCAGTAAAACATATTGTATTGTAATTTGTATAGTGTGCGAATACACTAAATCCAATGAAATGATTCATAAAAATTCAACAAAATAATTTCAGTACTGTTTCAAAAAGTTTTATTTGATTATTTGTTGTCGTTCAATTTATGAATACAAGGCTTCTCTTGTATGTGCAATTCTGTTCACATTAAGTTGAATTGTTAATAAGGTAAAATATAAATCAGACAGATTTGTGTCCAAACTTGTTGAATAACATCAAATAATTAACCACATACGATGCAATTAACAAGTGATTTTTGACTGATAAACTTTCACAAGATTTTGTTTATCATGATTTAAAGTCAATGATTTGTTCATATTATTTTTGTTTCCATAAACTGATGGTAAATTTTGGTCCAAAGACAACTTCAAAGTCATTCAGATCTCGAGACATCATTTTATGATATTTGTGTTATTACATTCCATAGATTGCATTTCGACACTTGATACCAGGTTTGATAACAGGTCTATGTGAAACCACTCCATAGATGCTGCACCTTGATACCCCTTGTGGTAACATACAATAAATGCTTCATCTTGATACCAGTTAATTACTGAGCCACCAAATAAAATTTATTGATACCCCAGACAAACACTTGTGGTTATATATGGAAGATTATACATTTTGATACCACATTACTGAGCCACCCAGACAAACACTTGTGGTAACACATGAAAGATTATACATTTTGATACCACATTACTGAGCCACCCAGACAAACACTTGTGGTAACACATGAAAGATTATACATTTTGATACCACACACAGTACATTATTGACCAACTCAGACCAAAACCTTGTGGTAACATACAATATATGCTATATCTTGATACCATATCAGGTACAATACTGAGCCAACAAGATCAAAACGTTGTGGTTACAATTCACAGATGTTGTATCTTGGTACCACATCAGGTGCAATACTGAACCTTGTGGTAACACTCCATAGACGCTACATCTTGATACCACACCAGGTACAAAAGTTGGCCATCCAGACTGAAACTTTTTTCACATACAAGCAAAGGGGATACCACTTTGTACATGTCATATATGCATGAAAAATTACTGCAAGATTAAATTGACTTATTAACTGTCTGTAACAATTGTGCAAACCCAGAATGTGAACAAAACCAAAACAATTCTATTTCTTATACAGATACATGAAATCTGATTAACAGGTCACCAGTCCTGATATAAAGCTAAAAATCTGATTTTTGATGATACAGTCTTTCAAATAGATAAGACATCAAGAGAATTCCAGTGCAATCCATTCATTACCTATCCTGTATGAATCACTGTACAAACAGGTTGTTATTGCCTAACCTGGGCTCCACATGTTTAGATAAGGTAGCAATACCAGGGATAAAACCCCTGGCTCATGAATAGGAAGGGATAGCCTCCGTAAACACAGCAGCCTATATCGGGCACCCACAGGTGATTGGATTTCTTTTGGTCTGGTCATGCAGTCCACAAGCTGACCAGAGTACCTATATATGGGGAAAAATGAAGACTGAGGCAGGAAAATCCACTCTTCTTTACAGAAAATCTGTTTGATACACCTTGGATTTCTACATAAACTTTGGACTGAATGAATTACAGAGGACTTGGCACCATTCCTTCCCCTAATACATATACCTCCACAGTGACCTCCCCTTGCATGTTCACTCTGAAAGGGGACACTACTGATGATAAGGTGATGATCATAAGTCAATTTGGGGCAAATAATTATCTGGAATTGCTGGATTTACCCTAATATGTCAAGCAAATTTGCTGCAAATACAAATTTAGCACATCATCAGGGAGTTACATCACAACTCTTTTTTCCATCAATCCACTCTGCCACCTTAAAGATAAGACATTTGAACTTTTGTCTATGGTTTCTAACATGAGGCAAATTATACAAATGTTCCAGGACTCAGAGCTTTGACTTGAATATCAAAATTTCTGAGCATTTTCTTCTGCAACAATGCATTTCCCTGGAATTTTTACCATGAGCTATTTTAAAGTAGTTAAAATTTAAAGAAATTTTGTGTAATCATTTACGTCTGATGGTTACAGTTGCGATACATGCTAAAATGACACAATGTGCAACATCTTGTTGGCTCAGTGTGTCAATTTTTGATTCCACAATTCCTGTTCCTGCTCAAAACAACAGAAGTTCAGTAAACATATCAAATATGATTATGTAGTACTTCAAAAATGAATATCAAAGTACATCTGGAGTACTCTCACATGTACAACAGAGCTGCCTGAATCACGAGGGGTCACACATTCTTCTTCTGAGCTGTCAATATTGACACTTGTTTCACAGGTAAAACTCCACTAATCTGGTAATCCACTCAATGACCTGATATTACAAACTCTCAACAGAAGTGCCTTTTGATATAATATATATATGTTTGGCGTGCACCAAATAATAACTTGATATGGAACTAATTTTTTTTTTCTTTTTCAAGTTGATAAGTTAAAAATTATTACAGTTTTAAAATGATTCTTCTCAATCGTTTCTGGTGGACAAGTACTTTTTACCTGTAAAGCTTGAACAAACTCTTGATATTCGGATCAGAAGTAAATGACCACTGGACTATGGGACACATTACTTAGTCATTTTGTCACTTGACAAATTTTTTTTCTTATCACTTTGGACCATCTTTACAAACAGATGTTTGTGATCAAGCTGAAACTAATTTACTATATGACGATAGTGAAATAAATACAACTTATAAAAATCCTTCTCAACAATAGGACCAGTAATTTGTGCCTCAGGAGGCAATGAATAATTCTTGAACCAAATGGATTATGAACCTACCCACAACCTTTGGAACCGTTATCATGTGTGTTACTTGACATGACCACAGAACCCTGTAAATCTTCCCTATTATTCTTTTTCGTTGCAATAGTTACATTTTCAAAAACATACTGTTTGTCTGATATTACAAACCTATAGACTGAATCCAATATCAACATATTTTTCTCTCAAAATGACAATATTAAGCCTTTGTAAAAAGTTTATTGGGCCTGAAACTATGGAAAGACACAAATTGTAAAGTAACTCAAGAACCATGGTTTAGGCACCACTGTAAATGCAAACAAGAGTTTCTCATGTACAATTTCACTTTGAGTCCTATTCTTGAATTATTCAAATCCAAATTAAAAAAAAATAAATAAAAATAAATCAGTATGTTCAAACAAGATGAATGCCCTTGTCTACATTAAATGTTCTCAGTGCAAGAGCCATAACTCTGTTAAAAATTGCCGAAGGTGACCATGAGTGAGATGAAAACTCAGTCTGCAAAGCATCATATTACACCTATATATCTAAATTCTGTTCAGTACCTCCAAGCATGTAGAAGAAAAAGTCTAGGTAACTCTTGTACTTCTGAATAACAGATAGGCCACTTGGTTGCAGGAGGATAAAAAATGCATATACCTTAAAGTTAGCAAATAATCAACATGACAGAAAACAAGATATACCAACTGTTCTGTTTAAGACTTGCTGCTTGTGTGATAAAGGTAAAGGAATATACATACATTCAGCTGGCATATGAAACCATATAATTAGCATTTCAGATAATCATATAACAATGTACATCTCCCCGTCTATACTAAGTATAATGGCGACGGTCCTATCCAGAAATCTTGATGTTACACCTACTGCATTATCAGTCCATTCAGTATTTTCTTCATTCTGACCTTTGATTTAACTTACAGATAAAATGTTCAATGGAAGTAGCAACCAAGCATACCATAGCCATTCCATTTAATTCAATTTGTAGAAAACAATTATCATACTGATAATGTTAATATATTCAAATGTCTATTCCATTATAAGGGAGGCATAATTTTATCTGAATGAGCAGGAAAATTGTAAGAAAATGGAGCATTTATCCAGGCCAACTTGGTTATACACTTATGACAATTGATCAAAACAATAATGACCGTTCAAAGCCTCTCAGTATTTTCACAATATATTTTTTGTCATTCAGAGACAAAAGACAGGTTCAGTGCTGCTTTACAGATGTATCATGCCATAAACAAGTGTCATAATTCAACACCATGTCAGTCCCATATCCTGACACCGGGCCAACCAGTCCAGAAACTAAGACTACATGATGACAGCCAAGTAAGGGATACACATCACAACCATTTATAGCAACTTATTTGTGTCGCAGACGGGATCAAACACACTATCTCCTGGTTTCGGGATGAACACCCCACCACCTGGACTGCAGTCCTTTTTCCAAAACATAACACTGGCAAGAACTAGTTTCAGGTGCTGAAGCATTTTCAGAGAGAACAAAAAACCTGAGTATAGGTACCGGTAGTCTTGAACCAGGGACTGTCGGTTAAGGTTGACAAACTGATGGTTCAAACCACTGCACCAAAGAGAATTTAAGCATTCCATAAAACAAAAATATCCATTTTATAAATTAACCATGCAGGAATGAAAAACTTAGAACTATATTTTGAAAGAAATATAAATTGTGAAATATAATATCATGAAGCCGATATAGATATGTTTGGAAATCAAACAGAATTATATATCCAGGGTTTGATACAAAACTTTGGTAACTTCAGACAGATAAAGAAGCATTACAATAGTTTTGCACAAAGCCTTCAAATTCTGCAAACAAAAAGATGGCAAACAGTTAAAACCATTTAAGGAAACTGACTAAGTTGTTGGATCAAGGCTGAGAAGCATTAATTTGCTGACTTTGTTTTAGCCTTACAAATATTTATACAGAAATCTCCAAGTCCTTAATGTTAACAATTTTCTACTACTTATATAAAATTATTAAATATTTACTAACTTTGCAAATATAGTTTTGCTGACAAAATTAAAAATAAAGAACAAAAATAAAATATAGATAAATACTCAGGGTACAAAATCAATCATCGCATATCTTATCCAGTATAATTCAAAAAGCAATTTTTCATTACTATATGTATGACACCATACAAATGATGGCTATTTTCAGTTTCACTGACTTCACAAGTTTTATCTAATTCCAGCTCATTTAACCAACATTGAATCCCTTTCCATGACACAGAAAATCCTTGTAAGTCAAGAATATTGAATTTTCAAGTGAGTTAATCCATAAATGTATCCAATAATTTCATAATTTTGCTGTGTCTGATAACGGCCAGTTAATCACGAGACAGTCACTAGACTGCAGACCTTCAGCTTATAAACACTTCACCAGTGTATGAATACGCCACTGTATACAGTGTATATATATTTAAACTGGAACACTTGATCAATTACGATCAATCGGTATAAACTAGAGGAGTTTTGTGATCCGTCTTTTTTTTCTCCTAAACCCTCCACATGAGTGGGGATTACCCTATAGTAAGCTGTTACAATTGAACAACCTGATTTTTCCACTTCGTCCTATCCTGACATGACTTCAAGCTATTTGTCCGCAATTATTTATGCTTAATTTCTCATCTTTCTAGTACTGATTACTGATTTGATTTCTTTAGAGGACCCCCAACCTTTAAATGATAAAAAAAAAATGTGGATTAATAGTTTTAATTTTAATATTAAAGATGTGATATATTATGAATGTACTGGGTCAAATTTCCAAAACATTTATGACTTTTGTCATACTACTGAATTTCGAATATGAACTGAAGATAGATAATTTGGTAGAGATGATAACAATGTTCACAAAAGTTAAGGGCTGACCACAAATTTCCTTCTGTTTATCATGGTTTCCCAAAGTGAGCCCCTTAATATAAGGTTTAAATTATAACAAATCTCTACCTTACATTATTGAGACTGAAACTCATTACCTGTGGAAAAAAATAAAATAGGATTTAGAATACATGGTGAAAATATACAAATCAAATTTACCACCATATAATTTACTTAATTACTGACAAAATTGTTATACCCCAATGGATGGACAGGTTTTTTACAAAAAGCAAACACTTTTGACTCTTCTTTTCTGTTACATCTTTATTTTGACAAGGTCAAACTGATAAATGCTCATACTGAAATTTGAGAATATAATGTACAAATAATTTTTTGAAAGGGTCTGTACATGAAGTATCAAGATAGACAGATTAAAGCCAGAAGGTTCAGCTTGTACAAACTTGTCACTTCAGGGGTCATGTTTACCTTTAGGGAGTCAATCAGTGTGGAGCCGATCGAAGGAATATATATTTTTATACCAAAGCAAACAAATGTCCAGCCAGCAGTTGTTCAGTCATTCAGGGAGTTTTGTTTACATGATGCTTTCTTCCAATACCACACCATAGACCAGTGGCCTGTACCACATGTAGTCATTTTATCCTAAACAGTCCTAGCTGGTACTTCTTAATGTACTGACCATTGAACACAAGGGAATATCAGTGACTTTATCAGTATGATATAGCTGGGGATCAAACCCAC
This sequence comes from Solen grandis, assembly GCA_021229015.1. Classification (NCBI taxonomy): domain Eukaryota; kingdom Metazoa; phylum Mollusca; class Bivalvia; order Adapedonta; family Solenidae; genus Solen; species Solen grandis. The sequence goes on along the minus strand of CM037790.1, from coordinate 30,292,840 downwards.
AACCTTTTGGTTACCACTCTGCCACTGGGAAAGAAAGGCATTTTTTTTTTTAAATATTTCAATACACTCTGATTCAATTGTCATATACTTTATCCTTCTTATGTCAGGTTCTACTTCCTTACATTCATTATTAGATGCAAATCTTTCTGCATATACATAAGCCAATATATATATGGAGGACACTGGAATGAACTGTCAAGTTTGGGAAGAAACTGTATTAGGGATGTCAGACTAACATCTGGAAAAAGTATTGCAAACTCAACCAACCCATTTAGGACTATGGTCACTCGTAGAGGTCACTGTACATACAGCTGTCCTGTTTAAAATTTTCATTGATTAAATAAAATGTAACGTAGGTGGTAAATATTTGCCATCTTCTTAGACATATTGACTTTTTTTTTGCTCCAAAAATATTGACATATAAGGACTTTTACAGAAACACTAAGTCTTGTACAACAAAAAATGCCTTGGTTACTTAAAACAATCAGAGGGAGGACTGTAAAATTATTTCATCTTCTTCTACTTCTATATGCACTTAGAATAATTTAGTGGTCATCCCTCAAACAAACAATGAATTATATGAAGAAAAAAAACCTAAACCCTATGAAATGTTCAAAGCTTAAATTTTAAGGAAAACATTATGTGTACATTGTATAAAGCCCCTGGAAGTCAAAAGGAGAGTGCCCTTCAATTTAAAGAGCTATGAAAACTTCCAACCTGTCCATTATAAGAGTCAAGTTTACAAAAACAGTCTTTTCATGAGTATACAATGAAACTTGATGTAACCAACAAACATATCTCTCCCGAACAATGACCCTTGAAGAGGGCCCCAAATCCTTGATTATTTTTACATTACTCGCCCCATGTTTGATTTTATTTCAGATATTTCTGTCATTTGTTTGGTTACAGAGCAGTAGCTATTGAATTGAAAATGGAACAAGTTTTTGAATGTTAACATTTTTTTTGTCTAATTTAACAGCATTATCTATTTCATTGTTTTTAAGGTGAAGTCCCTGTAATGGTTCCGCTACATTTTGGACCTCATGGCCTTTAACGGAGATAATCAAGGTTTCCTAATGTTTCATCAATATACCTTGGTTATCTTGGTAGAGGTTAAGTGATCTAAGACATATCGGAACCATTACAGGGACTTTACCTTAAATAAATATCATTGTGAGTTGATCATCAAAACCATTTATATGAAATTATATGTTAGTTTTTTAACTTGTTCATTTACAGCAGAATATATGTTTAAAGAAAATGTTTTAAATGCTCCATTTAATTTATCAAATTCAATTTATTGAGATAAATGACAGGAATATCACAATCAAAACTTGATGATAATACCCTACACTCAATGTCCCACCCACAACAAAGAATTAAACCCAATCTTATTATATAGCCTATCACTTGCCATTCACTGACTACCTGATCTTTAAATGATGACATGACTTTCTGAAATTGATTTTTAATTCTCTTGTCTTTTACACATAACATCACAGACTTCAATGGCAATTGTAAGATCAGTGGGAAATTCATCGTGTTTAATGTTACGCATTATTGTGGACATGTGACAGGCAATCAAATTCGCCCAGACATTCGAGCTGACGCCCTGTAAATATACACCTCATCTCTCTGGTTCTGATTATAATGGACGCTATCATTATCTGATTAGAATAAATTTTAATATTAATTTTCATGCAAGGAAAAAGCAGGGGGGATACTTTCAAGTAAACTTTCAATCCATGTTATACAGCAGGACTGTGACAAGATGTTTGTGAAAATCAATACAAGCTTTAAAATAAATGTTATCAAAAACTTGATTTTTTTCCCCTTTCATTCACCAGTATGGCAGACTGTGCTTGAAAATGTATTCAGGTTTGATGAGTTGAACCCCTACAGCTCAACCATTTTAACCCAATCCTGTCAGCCTTCATTGGAAAAATTATATCCATCTATATCAAGTATTTAACAAGAGCACCACATGCGGGTGCCAACGCTCATCTGTTTTTGCCAACGTTACATATTTTTGTTAAACATTTAAAAAAGTTGACCTTGAAAATCACAACTAAAACTGTAAGTCTTTAAATGCAAAGTTGAAGTACCATACCCTTTAAATTTGACCTTTGACCTTGAAGGATGACCTTGACTTATGAATGGAATAGAATGTATACAACACAAAGATGTAAAATATGTAAACAAAAAATCACAATGCTAATCCATTGAGTTTTTGATAATCAACAAAAAACTATAAAATTTGAGAACATTGAGTAAAAAACCCAACCTTTTTATCTGCCTAAAGATCATGACCAAAATCACACCTGCATAGGTTCATATGAGGACAAACCAGTATACAAAGTTTTAAAAATAATATTAAACAAGAGGGCCATGATGGCCCTGAATCGCTCACCTGAGTACCATTGCTTCAACTGATGTCAAGGTTTTTAAACAGACAAGGATTCTGATATAACTTAATCTAAAACATTTTACCCCTGACAATACTACACACCAAATATCTAAGCAATGGGCCATATGGTTTCAGAGAAGATTGGGCGCAGGGTCATTTATCACCGTAGGGCCAAGACTTTGAAAATCTTTGTAATGAACCATAAGATGCTCCTACATACCAAAAATCTTAGCTCTAGGCCTTATTGATTCATAGAAGAAGATTTTTTAAGATTTTCCTATTTAACTCTATGTAAAACAAGTGACCCCTGGTGTGGGGTCATTTATCACCATTGGGCTATGATTTGTACAATCTTGGTAGTGGCCCATAAGATGATGCTACATACCAAATATCTAAGCTCTAGGCCTTGCAGTTTTGCAGAAGAAGTTTGCATTTTTAAAATCTATTTTTAGCTCCTGTGACCTAATTATGCAATGGACCAGAACCATTTATACAACTTTAGTAGAGCTTCATCCAAGGAACATTCCTGCAAAATATTTTTCAAATTGGCCAAGCCGTTTAGGAGGAGATGTTGTTTGAAGCAATTGTTGACGCCGGACGCACGCACGCACGGACGCCGGACAAAAGGCGATCAGAAAAGCTCACCTTGAGCACGTTGTGCTCATGTGAGCTAAAAATGACTAAGAAATATCGATTATAAAACTTGTCCAAAGTTATGGCAAAATAAGGTCAAAGGTCAAGGTTGATAGATTAAATATTGAGATATATCTGAATAACCCTTGTTAAGATGAATATGCATACCAAATATAAAAGAAAAAATAGTAAAAAGTTATGGCCAATGTAAAAGTTCTTTGTTAAACAATTCAAAAATAGGTCAGAGTTCAAAGGTCAAGGTCAAAAGTCTAAAAGTGTAACATTGATGGAAAGGTCCTGCCACAAGGAATTCACATGTGAAATATCAGTGCCCTGTTGGTAATGGTTATGAAATGACAGGCATTTTAAAGTTTTCAGAAGTTACCGCAAAAAAAGGTCAAAGGTCAAGGTTGATAGATGAAATATTGAGGTATATCTGAATAGCCCTTGCAAAGATAAATATGCATACCAAAAATAATAGTTGTATGTCAAATAAGTTATGGCCAACATTAAAGTTTTTTGTTAAACACTTCAAAAATAGCTCAAAGATCAAAGGTCAAGGTCAAAAGTCCAAAAGTGTTACATTGATGCAAAGGTCTTGCAACAAGGAATTCACATGTGAAATATCAGTGCCCTGCTGGTAACGGTTCTGAAATGACAGGCATTTTAAAGTTTTCAAAAGTTACAGCAAAAATAGGTCAAAGGTCAAGGTCAATAGGTGAAAAATTTGCATGTGACTGGATAGTCCTTGTCAAGATGAATATGCATACCAAAAATAAAAGTTGTATATGGAATAGTAGAGAAGTTATGGCCAACATTAAGATTCCGGACGACGACGCCTGACGACGACGACAGCACGGACACCGTAGTTACGACAACAGCTCGTATTTTTTTCTTTGAAAAACAGACGAGCTAAAAATTTTGTTATTGACATAAAATATATTCCCTTAAGTCCTTGTGCTTCATCTTTTTCAAACTAATTATACATTTTTATTTCTCTGAATTTCTTCTGCTTAATTCAAATGCTTTTTTCTTACTTCTCATGCACTTAAGCACTATAACTCAATACCCATAACCTTAAGACAAGGGTGTGATACCTCAGCCTGCCACATTACCCTAACACTGGACCAACCAGTCCTGAAACTAAAGTAAGATGTAATAGCATGAGGTGGGATTATCTAAGCATCAGAATAACTCAAAGTGAATTTCAAGTAAAGGCTCAAATTCCACCAACCATTATAGCATTTCATCAGATTATTGTAACTTTACCTTTATATAATTATGCTGAGAAACAAGCAAGGGCACCACAGAGATTAACAAACAGTCATGATATGAGAACCTGATTGTATAATAAATATTTTAACAGTACATATTACAGGTATAAGGTTGGTTTATGGCTGTCTGACAGAATGCTGAAAATCATATAGAGCAATTTTGGCAAATGAAACAATTGTCTCTTGTCACTTGGGATCAGCAGAATCTGACTACCTGTGCTGAACCAGCAACAATCAATAGTCACTGGTCTGGATCCAAACTAGGTCATAATGTTACATTTATAGTATTGGGTAGCTGAATATATTATGTACACCGTCAGAAGTGGATAATACTGACATGATTAAGCCTTATGTAGACAATGTGAAACCTTTGGAATGAAGAATTAATGAAGGTGTCTGGGTTTGTTCCCAGGTCAGTCCAGTTGTATGCATGTGAGAGGGTGTTTGGCTGCTCGTTCTGGTGTCAATTTTCACTTTATCAAACTGAAGAATCAAGGGAGAAGACTCTTATGGAGCAGGAAAACAAGTACTACAGGATTTAACTCCCCTGTATTACTAATGATCTACTTTGATTACATAATAAGGAGGAAGGGGGGGGGGGGTGACAAAATCCCCCTTAAATTCCTTACTTGTCTTAGATTTTTACTGTTACTGTAGCATGTCCCTAGAAGTTTTACTTATTTATATATGTTAGAAATAAAATTTATTAAAACACACACACACACATACACACACACACACACACACACATTTATTTATTCAGTACAAGACTATTTTGTTTGCTTGTTTGTTTCAACAGCCAAACAGCCTTTCTGTTACTATATACTTTGGTGCCTAACCTGCTGTTTCATCAATTACAATGCATGATACCTGACACAAGGTACACTCTTGACAAGGGGTGTTACTGTATCAGAAAATAAAATAAAATAAAAACGTCACTGTTGAGGCATTTTTGTAAATGGGCAATTAAGTACAAAGTAAAAATCCTTTGTACATTAAATGATAAATTAAATGTTCCCTTGCTTGTAAACAGTCTCCTAGTGCTAGTACTTGAAAGATACTATTTTATAATCAAACTATATGATTATCATTTATTTGTTGATTTTGTTGGGGACATCAAAATAAACACATATAAACAAAGATGGGCAACTATTCTAAATCTCACAATTGCATGCAGCATATTGTTCAATTCTCACAAAGTCACACCTTCAAATATCTCTTATTCCACTGACAATATGTGAAAGTAATTATATCTAACAATAGAACATTACATTACCATCAAAATGATACCTTATTTATTACAATAAGACAAAGAATAATCAAGAGCACTGGTTATCGTAAAATACACCCATCCTGCAATTTTATCAATTTGATGGTCGTAACTCTGGAATGTCTGGGGCATTCTGACTGGTTTTCAAACTCAGTCGAGATATTGTGCCAATACACATTGTGACCATTGTCGACAAGACTGGTCCACAGTTGTCCGAATTAGAGAGAGGACACTATTTTTTTATATTTTTTTTTTATCAATTCAAGGGCCATAACTCTAGAGCATCTGGGACAATCAGGCTTGTTATCAAACTTGGCAGAGATATTGAGCCCATATACATGGGACAATCAGGCTGGTTATCAAAATACAGTGGTCACGCCATTCCTCGAGGTCGGACGGGATCTGCAAAACAACTCGAAGAATCGCCGGTTTCGAGGAATCATTTATGTGTCAAAATTCAATACATTTACATTTGTTGATACCTTAACGTCGTCTTTTCATTAATTATTTCGTTAAGTTTAGCCTATAATAATACTTTATAAACATAATATATATGTTTAAAAATACAAAAATAACACGATCATAGCTTTCATTGTGAGAATTAAGTCAGAAATAAATTCTTTTTTTACCGATAATATGATTGAAACCCTTTGTTTTAGTTTGTGTATATGGTGGCGTTGCGTATTTTTTACGTTCTTGTAAGAAACACTTATACCGTTGTTCTTCAAGTTAATGATTACAGAGAAAAAGAACAACACTCAAACAATCAAAATCAGCTCCTTTAATGACAAATAATTAATCATGCAGACCAATCACAGTTTGTTACATGATCAGTAGGTGCGAAAATATTTTTCGTGGTCGTGTTGATATAACGGTTCACCGATGTACATGTACTCTAAGGATGGTTTGACAATGTGTGAAAACAAAAAGAAAACCATCTCAACCAAGGTGTTAATTACGGGTGGTCATAGGGCTGGAGTATGGTTGTCAGGGAGATATAGGTAGGTTTTGATATCGACTTCGAGGAATCGCATAGAAATAATATAGGATATACTATCAAGGGACCAAGGACGGAGCTCGAGGAATCCAAAATCGCATGTTTGAAGAATCGCCCATAAATTTATATAGAATAAGAAGGGCTAAATCAAGGGACCAGGCTTGTAGCTCGAGCCATCGCCGGTATTCAATGAATCGCCACATTGAGAAATCGCGTGACTACTGTATACATTGTGACCAAATCTGGTAAAGATACGTTGATGTTTCTTTGCGTTAGAGAGCAGACAACCTCAGTGGAATCCATAATACATCCCATCATTTGACAGGCATACCTGCATGAAAAGTATTATATAAATTTTGTTGTTTTTTCTGCAACACTGGTGGAATTTAAGTCATGATTTAAAAGAGTTTTCAAAATAATCAAATTGGAAATGATTCCAAGCATTAGAACAATTATTATCTTATGATATCGTTACATTTTCCTCACTTATTGTTCCATTCTTGCAAAATTCAAAGATCTGCTGTGTGCCTAAACAATATTTTCCACTTGCTTTTACAGTTTCTTATCTCTTTTTAAAAGGTCAGTGGTATGTATTTATCTTATAACAAGAAAATTGGTTTAAATTACACTATGAATACAATCTGCATCAAAATAGTTATAAAAGTTGCATCAAAATGTACAAGGTAAACTGCAGATATGAGAAGTTTTTCAAATGCAATACAAGGGAGAAAACTCTAGATGGCATGTCAACACTTCTGTCTGTTACTGTATAGTTTGAATTCCACCAAACTTACTAAGCTCTAAAGCAATATTTAAATACTTACAGGCTCATCTCATAATTCTTCTTCAATAAAAAGGATATCAGAATAGATCATTTCCTAACATTGTTAGATATTATGGCAATAATTTATGTCAGCTTAGTCATGCACTTGAAAATTTCATTAAACAGAAATGATGGAATGTGATTCAAACTAATCTAAGTATTACTTAGTGCTAAGTATTGTTGGTGCAGTTAGAGTCAGGAGTGTAGGATGTTGATATATTATGGAGCCCCTTTCAACTTGTCAACAACTCTGACATTAATCAAAGTTGAAATAAGGTGAGAGGCATTCAAATCACGGCAATAAACACTTTACATAATCGCTGTAGGAGGTATGCCTTATCCACATAAACCACATCTATCTTGCATTTACCATCCCTTCCCTATTCATTCATTTTTAAGGCAATCTTTTCTTTACTGTTACAGAACAAATACATCATTTTACGACTGAATATTTTTTAATGTTGACTCAATGATTATGGAAGACACTATGAAAATGGGGAAATTGAGTGTCAAAATTCAAGTGCAGTTTTAAAAGCCCTGAAATGTGAACCAACACATTTCCATAATTCTGAAAACTGAGAGTGTTTTTCAATTACACATTCTAGTGCCTCATCATGTCTAAGCACAAATATTTACCTTTGACCCTCACGAATATTCATGTACAAATTTATGACTTGAATAATAATTAGCAGAACTTTTCAATGAATTATGAAACAATTCTTTACCATACAGACTATATAGTACTGAATGAGCAACAGAGGGGACCCTGATCAGACAGTTTCTAACAAGGAGCTGTCTGATCTGGGTCTGCTCTGTTTGCCAATGTGTCAAGATGAGTCTATATGAAGTATAGGGTTAAATCTTTGAAGACATTGGATGCAATATGACAGAGTATAATACCCCTACATATCATTCACAACTCACACTCCAATGACCTTGACACCACCTCGCCCAAATACAATCCTGAGCTTTCTCTTTTTCATAGCAATAATGAAAAATTTGTTGTAAATATTGTCGCAATGGTGTGAACCATATGAAAAATTTGTTTGTGCCATACATATTATCTGGTTAAAAAAAAAATACTTCTAATCAAATTTTAATTCAAATGAAAGCATCAAACTGAAGGATATCCTAGGTCCACCATAGCTGCATACTGACAATTGAACACTTACCTTGACAAGATGCACTAACATATGATACCAGCCAGTAATGGTTATTCTGCACAATGTTATGTGGGTTTATAAGATTTGTCACAGAAACTCTTACCTTTTTTGTCATCAGAGTCGGAATCGGAAGATTCAGAACTGTCATCGCTCGATATACATGGGTAATTCTTTTCCCACTCAGCATAAGCTTGGAATGTACTTCTGTAACCCTGGTTACGTCCTGCAAACATATATAATATATATGGCTAAATATTTTTAAAACCTCCAAAGAATGCTTGAAATGAGATGGCTTCAACGTTAAACTGTCCCATAGGAGGATTCCTGTTCAGCAATCTTTACAGTCTATATTTTCGAGTCGAACTCAAGGGGACAAAACAGGCAACATTACATTTCTGAGCAATTTACAGAATCTGATCTCAAACAAAGACTAATGCAGGAGAACAGTATCCAGTATCTTCAAAAAGAATGTAGTTCTTCTTTTGACTAGTTTCATCAAACTTATACATAGGCATTGTCCCATCTTGTTATTTTCAGAAGGGTATGAATCACATTCAGTAATTGCTCAATATGCAGACGCGGTCCCTGCTATAGAAATATATCTGAACTTTCATTGGCGAAAAACAAAAGAATAAAAAAGATGAGACAGAGGGGCAAAAGATTAAGTCAGTTTCCATGGAAATCAAACAAGGGATTAGACAGCCTTGTGTTGACATTCATTGAAACAATATTTCTTACTATGGTAACTTGTCTGCAGACGTATTGAAATGACCTGATGAATACAAATTTATTGAACTTTGGCATATGGATGGAGATATATGATCTAGGTCTGCTCTGTTTGGCATTTGGTGTCAAAATCATACCTGTCAAGTCTCACGCTTAAATCGTGATTCTCACGATTTTAAGTTCATGGTCACGATTTCACGATTTTTGGCCATTTTCTCACGATTTTTTATAAAAAAATACCAAAAACATTGTGGGTCAGAAATTTTGTCTAATTTACCTTCTCTAATCGTTAAAACAACACAGGATGCAAGCCCCAATATACAGCCCACCCTGTGACGCTTGTCTAGGGGCATTCCAATATACAGGGTACGTCACAAAACTGGTTATCGCCGGTCTTGCTTATACTCGTATATCCCAGGGCATTCCAGGGCTTCCCGAGAGAAAATCCACCAATCACAATGTTGCTTGAATTTCCGAATCCCTCCGAGTCATATACGGGAATTATCGGTAACTATTACTTAAATTACTTAAATTCCCGGACATTGCATGATCACCATTCGCGCACTTAATGTCGACTGCAAAACATGAAGACTCCAGAAAAGAAGAAAAAGAGTTATGCCTCAAAGTACAACAACGCGTGGGAACTGGAATTTTCCTGGCTTTCAAAATCTGACACAGGACCCAATTTTGCTTTCTGCAAACTGTGTAGGAGGTATGTTGCATTCGTTTCATTTTTTTTATTGTCGTAGGTTTAAGATAATTGAATGGTATTTCTATGTAATTAAAATTTATATATCGATTGTATTTAAAATTTATATATCGAATGTTTAAAATATTCGACGTAACAACATATTTTGAAAGTAATACACATGGAGTGCAGCAAAAAACATCAAATTAACGCGGATTTACCCAAATTTATTCGTCAGCGTATTATTGATACCACTTTTTGCGCATGCGCCATCTAAACGACATTTTGATACTATGGCAACAGCATTTGATTTGTAAACAGACACTTAAATGTTAATTATGAATCACTGAAGCATTGACTGAAGCATACTTCGACGTTCCTTCTTTTCATAACAATAAAAGTACTAACTGATTATTGTAATCTTTGTTATAATCGCCGTGAAAAAGACCGCTCACAATTATTTTTAAACCGAAAGTACATTACAAATCGAATGTCTACATGGTATTTTTACTGTTATCAATCGGTCATTCACATATGACCTGATCATCAACGACAATCTTAGAAGAGAAGCGAAGAAAGCAACATATAAGTATAATCAAGACCTAAAGTCTTGTGACTAAGGGTTAGGGGTCAGATAAGTAGGGAAAATAATGTCCAAAAAATCATGAGAAAAAAAACATCACAAATAGCCAATATGAGTGAGAAATTGTCCATTCTCAGTGAGAGATTTAAGAACTTAAGTTTTAAAATTTGTTCACTTTTATTGATACAAGTATTTCTCCCTTCTAAAAAATTTTATTTTAAAAAAAAAAAACCCAATTCTATTTCCTTTAATATTTTTTAATTGGTGTTTTACTATAATAAAAAAAATTTTTTTTTTTTTTTTTTTTTTTTCATGAAATGAAAAACTTATCTGTTCTTTAAGATGTGTCTATTATTGGTGCTTTTCTAAGCAAAAATGTGCATATTTATTTGTTGTTTTTATGTTATTTTCTTTATTACATTTATGCTATGCATAGAAAACTATTTATCATGTATCATGAATAAAAATTTATATATTCCTTTTTAATATGTGTCCAGTATTGGTTTTTGCTAAAGCAAAAATGTGCATTTATTTATTTGGTTTTTTTATGTTGATTTCTTTACCTATTTATCATGTATCATGAAATAAATTTTTAAAAAATGTAATTTTTTCTTATTAATTTAACACAGGACACAAGAAATTCATACTTAATGATCTCAAAAGGCACCAGAATGCATAATTTAATGCATTTAAAAAAAAATTCTCCCAAACCCACACTCCCATCCGGTCTTCGCGACACGTAAAAATCTCACTCCTTGCCATTCTGAAATGTTGACAGGTATGGTCAAAATGCATCAATATGAGGTACAGGGTTAAATTTCAATCCCTTTTACAATTACAACTCAATGGAGCACTTTATCATATTTCACAAGGAAACCATTTTTCTTTGTCATTAAAAATCATCACATCAAAATTAATATACTCATTAAGAAAGGATTTTAACAGAAGTTTGTGCTTATTTAAGAAATATTACTGAATTTTAGTAATGAAATAGCAATCCTAGAAAAAATGCCTGGAATCCAAATCATATCTGCTTCATGCCTTTTGAGCCCACCTGATACAATTTAATCATTACATATTTATCAGCTTAGGTCTCTCCTGGCGGCTGTTTGCTGCAGATGTCTTACAGAATTAGGAACTACTTAAGGAACTACTTTATCATGTGACCAAATCACTGCACCGGACAACTGTAATCTGGGATAGGAAGATCACAAGAGTTATCAAGGTCACTTGGAGGCCATTGTTTGTACTGGTGTTCATTACAGATAATGTCATACTTTATGAATTTCATATTAAAGATATTATCTATAGAGATGAAGATGACTTCTGACCTGATCAAAATAATATACTGAAGGGAAAAAGAACAGGGTAACATAAATGAAATATCAACCTCAGTAGCCAGGTTCAAGATTTACCGCTAGCCGCACACCTCATTTTAAAGGGACCATTCTTCCTAACACATTTCTTTTGTCTTAATATACCTTCTATCAACATAATTTAAATACCAGCTACTACATTCCTTTAAACTGACACAGAAGTTTACCCTGCGTTTCTTTTTCCCTTCAGTATAATCTAGAAATCCTCAAGGTCTTTAGTTTTTCCCTTCTTTAATCTGAGAATTGGGTCTGAGAATTCCACCCTAGTTAATCATAACAACACTTAAGATTTTAATCTGATGTCACCATTTTTTAGTTTATGAAGATTACAGACACTTTAAAACTTTCCCAGCTGATTCATTCTTGAGAGGTGGAATTTTTTTTTTTTTTCAACTGGTAAATATTTGTTACCATCATCAATCATCCACAAATATTAATCAATTATTGTTAGGATCTCTAGTTTTGGTATTTGAATAAAACTTAAACATTCTATGCCACCATTAAATTTTGTCTATCAACCAGTTTATAATAATCGTTAAGAGTCACTTAGAGAATTAAACTCAATTTAACAATGCTTGGACAAAAATGATGTTGCTTTTAAAAATCTTCCTGTTGGATCTGGTGGTGGTGTAAGCATGTTGCTTGATATGGAAGAAAACTAAAATAGCTAGAGTAAATCCATGTGTAAGAATGGGCACCAAATTATCTTTTACTTACAATATTGGACTGACCAAGGATCAAACCCAGGTTGCAAGGGTGAAAAGTCAGTGTGTTAACCACTATTCTATAGAGCCTGACTGTCAAGATACACTTAAAGAAAACTCAATATATTATGATTTACAGAGAACATAATTGTAATGCATACCACAATATATTGCCATATTTGATCATACTTCAATATGGGCTAATTTTGAACAATATCTTGTTAAAATGAATAAATAAGACATATAAACAACAATTATTTCTGCACAAAATACAGTCCAGTACCGTTAACTCGATCTTTGATAAGTCGATTTCTAAGCATACCTCGATCAGGAGTGACGGTCCCAACTTTACTGCCTATATATCCCATATTAAAATATTTTTATAACTCGATATCGTACTAAATGATGTTAAATCATACCTCGATTTAATTTACCGGTCCCGACATTGATAAATCAGACATAATTACCCTTTGTAAGTCGATTAAGTTGATTGGCTTCAACCGCCGAAGTGTGAAAGCCAATTACCAAGCTGAGACTTCGCACCGTTAGAAAAACACCTCGTGAAAACAAACTGATGACAGACGGTAACAAGCGGTCCGCATTAATTGCTGACATGAGTGATTATTGTCTGGTGTCAAATATGTTTATATACAGTGGACATCAGTAATTTCTCCACTCTTCAACGATGTCTACCAACGATACACTACTACCAGCTGAACAATCCAGTGAAGGGCCCGGTACTCATTCCGGGAGGATAACTGGATCGGTTGAACGTAGAGGTGTAAAACGAAAGCTTGAAGCTAAGTCGTATGAGCAGAAATACACAATTTTGACTTTAATAGAAAAAGAAAATCTGTCTATCAAGGAAGCCATCGCCCGATTCAACATCTTTTTTGTGAAGTTTACAAACCGCTAAGGGTAAACGTCATGGTTGTGTTTATCTAACGATCACCTGTATGGCGTCCACCATTTGTAATATGTACGTACATTTATATACAATGTAAATGTTGCCCATTAAATGTGTTTTATAAAGATGTGCTTTTTAAACATTATCTAATGCATTTTCGTTTGTGCTTTGATATTTTTTCTCTATTACCATGTGTTTTCTAGTTGATTAATATGTTTAAAATACATGTAAGAAATAAATATCGATTTAATGTTTTTCTCCGATACCCTATAAGTAATTAACTATAGAATAAATCCCAAATCTATAAAAACATCGTATAGCTCGTTCTATGTCATACCTCGATCAAAAAGTAAAGTCCCCTCAATATCGAGGTAACGGGACTGGACTGTATTGCAAATGCTCTGAAATAAAGTATGCTGTGTTACATGAATCTTAGCATATTGGCCAAAACTGTTATATAAAGCCTGTGTTGCAGTGCAATATTTACTTAAATTGCAAAATACTGGTATACTGTGACAACCCTACTAATCTATCAGAATAGTTAGAAAAATAATATTGTCGGCTGGTGACCTTATTGCAGTCAAAGAAACAGATTTCAAAGATTAATTAGAGTTTGATTGTTATATTTTGGACTTCAGGAACATGAATACTCATACGAAGCAAGTTAATTTTAGAAAATAGTTGTATTTAACCCCTCGCAATGACCACCAATAATTGTTCACCTGAGGTTTACCATGGTTACCAAAATTGTTGACCATGGTTATAACTATGTACATGTAGACCATAGTTGGGAATGGGAAACCATAATTCCACAGAACCACAGTTAACCATGACTGACAAGGGTTGGCCTTGGGTGCCAATTGTTGTATTTATGAAGAGGTCCAGACAACCATGGTGAAAACCTGGTCAATGATGGTGAAAATATCAACCATGAGGAAAAACAGGGTTAAGCCTGGTGAAACAATGCCTGGGTATTAGTGATCATTTAATGTCACCATGTTCTACCCTCATGCTTTGACCACTGCTTTACCATGGTCTACAACCAAGCATGGTTATTGCACATGGTGCCATTTAATAAAATTGCTAAACCATGGTTGACCATATCTGGGTGACCATGGTTATGCATGGTTTAACTATGGTTAACCATAGCTGTGAAGGACTCAATTTGCAGGGGTAAACATTTTCTGTATTGTCTGAGGAATCCATCTAGCTGTTCTTTAAGCTATTGCCTGGCAATATCGGTTTCCAAGGTAAAACATGGATTTAAAGGTATGGTACAATACATATATGTATTACTTAGATGCTCATGTGTAGCTAGCCTGAATGATAATGCGCTAGATTTCCCTAGATCTAGCTCAGACTATATGTAATTTTCTTTTTTTTTTTCTTTTTTTAAATGAACTTTAACCATAATGTACCAAATGCAAATCACACAGCACAATTTTATCAAATGTTTATTACTCCAGCTAGTTTCTCAATGCTCAACCACATAGAGGATTAAACATGTCATGTAAGAAATCTTTGAAACAATTAAAATCAAAGGAAAATTCAACACATTATTCATCCATCTACTCACACTGCAAAATTTTTTAAACAAGAGGGCCATGATAGCCCTGGATCACTCACCTGATCATAAATGAGCAACATATGTTGGATTTTTAATGACCTACTTTTTGACCCCTTGTGACCTCTTGAGTGTTAACAAGGTTTGTCTAAGATTTGACCTCATGACCTACTTTTTGACCCCACATGACCTAAATTTAAACTTGTCCAAGAATTTATGGAAACAGACATTCCGACCAAATTTCGTGAAGATAGGGCTAAAAATGTGGCCTCTAGAGCATTAACAAGGTTTTTCTAAGATTTGACCTCATGACCAACATTTTGACCCCACATGACCCAAAATCGAACTTGTCCAAGATTTTATGTAAACAAACATTTTGACTAAGTTTCATGAAGATTGGGCCAAAAATGTGGCCTCTGGAGCGTTAACAAGATTTTTCTAAGATTATACCCCATAACCTACTTTTTGACCCCACATGACCCAAAGTTGAACTCGTCCAAGATTTTATGGAGAAAAACATTTTGACAAAGTTACATGAAGATTGAGCCAAAAATGTGGCCTCTAGAGCGTTAACAAGGTTTTTCTAAGATTTGACCTCGTGACCTACTTTTTGACCCCACATGACCCAAAATCGAACCTGTCCAAGATTTTATAGAAACAAACATTTTGACAAAGTTTCATGAAGATTGAGCGAAAAATGTAGCCTCTAGAGCGTTAACAAGGTTTTCCTAAGATTTGACCTCATGACCTACATTTTGACTCCACATGACCCAAAGTTGAGCTTGTCCAAGATTTAATGGAAAAAAACATTCTGACCAAGTTTCATGAAGATTGGGCCAAAAATGTGGCCTCTAGAGTGTTAACTTTTCCTAAGATTTAACCTCATGACCTACTTTTTGACCCCACATGACCCAAATTTAAAATTGTCCAAGATTTTATTGATAAAAACATTCTGACAAAATTTCATGAAGATTGGGCCAAAAATGTGGCCTCTAGAGTGTTAACAAGGTTTTTATAAGATTTGACCGACCACCGGGTGACTCCTATATACCCCCCCAAACTTCGTTTTGAGGGTATAACAAATGTTTGGATCATTATAATTTACGGAAACTAACGGAGAACATCTTGGAGATTAATCAGTCTCAGGTTAATATTGCCAGACAATAGCATTCAAATAAAAATTGAAAAGTTCAAAATCACAATGAATGTCACACCTTTTAAAGCAACAAGGAACAATTTCAATTTTCCCATTAAACAATCTCAGGAAATCAGATACTGTCTACATTTGAAATCAGGGTATAAAATACTACAAAATAATCTCGTATGAAACCAATATACGTGTTTGTTTACAGCCATGGTATAGCTGATTAAAAAACTGCTTACATATCATTTGTGTTTTTCTATTTACCCTGACTATCATTCTGTGTGTATACCGGTGTAAACTGGCACCCTGATATAAACAATATTACATACTCAATAAACACAACCTTCAAAGAGATATTATCAGTGCATATTTCTGAGTCCAAATCGCACCAAGACATTTAAATTAGATATAACCATGTTACTTGAATACAACTCATGAATTTTGTAGCAGCTAACGGTTTAGCATTCAGGATATTGATGAATCAATGGGGGGTCATTAAATGAACAAATACACTAATTAATTGTATCATGTGTGATCTAATTAGGTTCAAGGTTGAATGATCAAGAAGAATCCATCTGCACAACAGCGTATTATTAAAACATAGAATATTTATTACTGAACGATTGGTTTCAGTTACAGCTCTAATACCCTACATTGCTTCTGTACTGTATTCAGTAGGCCAAACCATATGCAAACGGTCGCTTACAGTCACTTATGGAGTTTTTTTAGGACCATACATGCATCTTGTGCTGTAGACAGGTATATGTGATAATGTTTATGACACTAAGACAGCTTAATTCATAGTTGATTGTAAGTAAATTGGTTGCATACAGTTTGGTATGCTAAATGCACACCAGGTGTCCATCCAATGTTATTTAACTGTCCCTGCAACCTTCTCCATGTTATAGGTAGAGGGAGACCCTGAGTACACACAGCCTCCCAACATCACCAGGCTGAAAGCTACCTCATACGAAAAACCTGTGTGACCCTGTTCAGACTCGAACAAACACAATCACAGCCCAACTCATGTTGCCACTGTGTGAATACTTAAACTACAAAACCCTGCCACAAAGACATAGCTTGATAGGTAAATACAGTAACAAGAGCTGTCAGAGGACAGCACGCTCGACTATTCAAAATGCTTGTTGGTAAATCAAATGAAATCTATTTCAATTCTTGCCCTTCACATACCCTGTACATAATAATAGTCAAAAATGATATACCTTGATAGTCTGATACCCCTTAATATTTTTATGAAGTCTAAAATCAATCCCATGCCTAGTTACTAAAACATAAGCACAATAACATTGTGCATGCAAAACTTTAACCAGAAATCCAAGTTAGAGAAGGGCCATAATTTGTATAAAATTCAGTCCAAAAGTTATCCTCCTTGGTTTTCTGATGCCCCTGAAGACACTCCTTAACTTTCTAGTCAATTCCACAAGCAATTTCTGAGATATAAGCTGGATAGTAGCTTGAATGCAAAAATTTAACCAAAATTCTAAGTTAAAAGGGGGCCATAATTTTTAATATATTCCATCAAGTGTTATCTTCCTTTATAGTATGATACCCCTAAACATATTTAAGATGTTTAAAATCAATCCCATGCCTGGACTCTGAGATATAAGCATGAAAATACCTTGCATGCAAAACTTTAACCAAAATGTCTAAGTCAAAAAAGAGGCCATAACTTGTAATACATTCCATCAAAAGTTATCTAACTTGGTAGTATGATACCCCTAAATGTATTTAAGATGTTTCAAATCAATCGCATTCTTGGATACTGAGATATTAGCATGAAAGTACCTTGCATGCAAAACTTTAACCAAAAGTTCTAAGTTAAAAAGGGGCCATAATTTGTAACATATTCCATCAAGAGTTATCTACCATGAAAGTATGATACCCCTTAACATATTAAAGATGTTTAAAATCAATCCCATGCCTTGATACTGAGATATTAGCATGAAAGTACCTTGCTTGCAACTTTAACCAAAATTTCTAAGTTGAAAAGGGGCCATAATTTGTAACATATTCTATCAAGAGTTATCTACCAAGAAAGTATAATATCCTTAAACATATAAAAGATGTTTCAAATCAATCCAATGCCTGGATACTGAGATATAAGCATTAGAGTATCTTGCATGCAAAACTTTAACCAAAATTTCTAAGTTAAACAGTTAAAGTTAAAAGTTAAAAAAGTTAATAATTTGTAATATATTCCATCAAGAGTTATCTACCTTGGTTGTCTGATGCCCCTAAACATATTCATAAACTTTCAAATCAATACCATGAATGGTTATTGAGATTCAAACTGGATAGTAGCTTGCATACAAAACTTTAACCAAAATTTCTAAGTTAAAAAGGGGCCATAATTTGTAATATATTCCATCAAGAGTTATCTACCTTGGTTGTCTGATGACCCTAAACATATTTGTAAACTTTCAAGTCAATACAATGAATGGTTATTGAGATACAAACTGGATAGTAGATTGCATGCAAAACTTTAACCAAATTTTCTATTGCATGCAAAATTTTAACCAAAATTTTTAAGTAAACAAGAGGGCCAAGATGGCCCTGTGTCGCTCACCTGAGTAAGATGGCAGTGTTAGGCATAATGACAAAAAATCTGGCATCTAAAAGTGTTTTTCTAACATTTGACTAAGTGACCTACATATTGATCCTACCTGAATTTGCACTCAACTGGGAATTCATGCAGTCATCATTCATATTAAGTTTAATGAAGACTGGGACAAAAATGTAGGCCTCTAGAGTGTTCACAAGGTTTTTCTAAGATTTGACCTGGTGACCTAGTTTTTGACCCCACATTACCCATTTTCGAACTCATCCAAGATATCATGTAGACAAACACCCTGACCATTTTTCATGAAGATTGGGCTAAAACTGTGGCCTCTAGAGTGTTCACAAGGTTTTTCAAAGATTTTCCCTGGTGACCTAGTTTTTGACCCCATGTGACCCAATTTCGAACTCATCTGAGATATCATGTAGACAAACATCCTGACCAAATTTTATGAAGATTGGGCCAAAACTGTGGCCTCTAGAGTGTTCACAAGGTTTTTCAAGGATTTGACCTAGTGACCTAGTTTTTGACCCCACATGACCCAATTTCGAACTCATCTGAGATATCATGTAGACAAACATCCTGAAAGTTTCATGAAGATTGGGCCAAATGTGGCCTCTAGAGTGTTCACAAGTTTTTCTAAGATTTGACCTGGTGACCTAGTTTTTGACCCCACATGACCCAATTTCGAACTCATCTAGATATCATGTAGACAAAATCCTGAAAGTTTCTGAAGATTGGGTTAAATTTGTGGCCTCTAGAGTGTTCACAAGTTTTTTCTAAGATTTCCTTTTTGTTTCATGAAGATTGGGCCAAAACTGTGGCCTCTAGAGTGTTCACAAGCAATTGTTGACGACGGACGACGGACGACTGACGACGCACGACGCACGACGGACAAAAGGCGATCACAAAAGCTCACCCGAGCACAAGTGCTCAGGTGAGCTAAAAAGGGGCCATAATTCATATTAAATTCATTCAAGAGTTATCTACCTTGGTTGTCTGATGCCCCTGAACATATTTATTAACTTTCAAGTCAATACCATAAATGGTTATTGAGATATAAGGTTGATAGTAACTTGCATGCAAAACTTTAACCAAAAGCTGCATCGCCAACGCCGACACCAGGGGGACTACAATAGCTCTCATATTCATCGAAAAGTCAAGCTAAAAAATGGACATATTATTTTGTGAACAAATGAGTCTTAAACCCTTTACTTCTATAGGCTATCAAATGAAATATCAATGCAACCTTTATAAAACCAGAACATAATGCAATTAATTAACAAG
>CM037790.1:30222616-30272616 GCA_021229015.1 Solen grandis | reverse complement strand
TTGAAAAAGGGGCCAAAAGGTTTAAATTTTTGGGGAAAGGTATAGGGCAGCTCCTCTATAAATAGCTCTGTTTTGGGGGTCCAAGTCTAGATACAGGGCAGCTCCTCTATAAATAGCTCTGTTATGGGTGTCCAAGTCTAGATACAGGGCAGCTCCTTTATAAATAGCTCTGTTTTTGGGGGGTCCAGTCTAGATACAGGGCAGCTCCTCTATAAATAGCTCTGTTTTTTGGGGGTCCAAGTCTAGATACAGGGCAGCTCCTCTTATAAATAGCTCTGTTTTTAGGGGTCCATGTCTAGATACAGGGCAGCTCCTCTGTGGATGGCTCTGTTTTAAGGGGTCCATGTCTAGATACAGGGCAGCTCCTCTGTGAATGGCTCTGTTTTTAGGGGTCCATGTCTAGATACAGGGCAGCTCCTCTATAAATAGCTCTGTTTTGGGGGTTCATGTCTAGATACAGGGCAGCTAATCTTTATAATATATTATCTGGGTTCCATGTCCAGACATGGCACTTAACTGGACCACAATGAAAAACTATCAAAATGCACCTACCGGTATTAGTCAACTACACAAACCACAAAATACGGATCTGAAGTCTAATGTTGGACGGTGCTGTATTGGATGTCATGCTAGAATGGAGTGTTTTATAATGGATCTTAACTAGGAAGTAAGGGTGAACTTTGCTCAGATTGTTCTATGGATAATAGCTGGGTTGTGCATCAAGTGTGCCTGCAAATATCAAAGGAGCCTTATCAGAAGAATTCATTGATATATTGTACTGCCCCTGGTTTTACAGTTTTCAGTTATGATAACTTTGTGTTTAATATCCTTTTTGTTATGATTTGTTATATTCTGATATCTTTGTGTTCTGACACCTTTTTGTTCATTCTGAGTAAAGGATCCTAGCATTGAATTAGATCAAAGGAAAAGGGCTGGAATAGGTCCTTAATTTTCTCCATACCAGGACATTGTGAATGAAAATGTTGACTGTGATAGGGGGATTATTTTTCCTTCTTTATTCTTGTCTAGATGTTGTCTGTGAAACCATCAACTCACTGTATCTTGATCCTTACCTGATTTAATCTAGCCTGAAGGGTATAAAATTCTTTGAAATATTTTTAGATCATGGAATGATTATCTTGACTTTTTAATCTGATTAATGCTTAGAACTGATTCTTAAGTAGAATTGACTTGGAAAAGAGGCCTTGCCCTGTACCATAGTTATATTCAGACAGAAATTTGACATTGAAACTTAATCTGATTTCATTTTAAAATTATGTATGTCACAGATTTTTGAGGAAAAGAAATGTGAAAACTATGCTAAATGTCACATTGAAAAAAACACACACCTTTTTCAGTCAGTGCAACAGTATAGAATTTCATGAAAGATGGTTTGCAACATTAGCTTGCATTGAAGCAAGAGACCATGACTGTGAATATTCAGATGTTTTGCTCATTTTAAAGCATTGACTAATTAGCTAATGTGCTTATGTGCTTTTTTTCTCAAACTTCTGTGGCTTGGGGACAGTCATGACATAAAACATGCTTTATAATTAAATTACATGCCTCAGTTTGAATAAAACTTTTCATAAGGATAGCTCAATATAGCGACACCATGTGCCAAAGGTCAAAGTCACATTGAGTAGTTGACTGCTTTGTGGGTAAGGTTCTGATTATCATGTTTTATATATCTTCAATTTTGAATGATATTAGGAATAAATATGCATGCAACTGTTCATTTTGTTGACATAAACTCTTCTACAACATTAATCCACGAATATAGATCATGTAATCACAAAATTTACTTTATTACAAAGTCTCAGTGAAATAATAACTTTCCAGTAGGTCATTTAGAACTCACTGATTGTCATAGCATTACTTTCATTTGGGACACTACATAAAGCATAATTAAGTAATTCATTTGTAAAACATGTAGATAATACTCAGATACAACATGTAGTAAATACTGAGAATGAGTGGGACAGACTGACACAGTGTCATTTACTGGCTGTCATTGTCATGGACTGGACAGGACAGGGTCATCTTCTGCGACAGTTATAGTCCTGTGGTCAGTGGTCATTGTCACTGCCGCAGTGTCCTAGATATAAAGCAGCTTTTTAACCTTTGGAAAGATCATCCGTCTCCTGATACATAAGTATTCCTGTATAAAGGAGAAAACAGTAAACAGAAGAAAATTAATATTTTTGTTTGTGGCTATGCCAGTCATATTTGTAGTGATATATACTTACAATTGCAATAATCCGGGAACTGAAGGAGGAATATGCACTCCTAAAAATATGGTGGGGCTCAAATGTAGTTCCATAGAAAGTAATTGAACATGAGACTGTGTGACGACCAGGAAAATATCTTGGGATTAGGCAGACATTGATTCAGGTGTTGTAACTCCATACCAGGTAGCTGACTGATGACACCTGCCTCACAGGAGAAGAGGTGAGGTATGAAAATTAATTAGACCTCATGACAAGACCTCCCATTACAGCTCTGGTTACAGATGGGGTGGAAAGCAGGCTGTCAGTCACAGGTCAGAGTGTGAGTGTCTGGAATGATGTGTTGCAGGTTGGTATGAGTATCAGAGAGAGGGATAGAGAGAGATGGAAGGAGGTAGCTTAGAGACAGACAGAGAGAGAGAGAGAGGTGGGGGTGGGAGAAAGGGATGCAGATGCAGAGAGTTGAAAGATAGGTTAGAGGAGAAGGAAGAGAACAAGAATGGAAATAATGACAGAGAGAGGGAGAGATAAATGAAGAGAGGAAGAAAGAAAGGGTGATAAGAAAGAGAAAAGGAGGAAGAGAGTGAAAAAAATAAAGCTATGGGAAGAGGGATTTGTTTCCAATATATTTTCCTTAAGAGACAGATTTTGTTTTTGACACAATTTACAGGTGTGAGACAGATTTTATACCCAGTCTATAAGGATGTCTACTAGTATCTGGGGTTGGGTATACAAAAATAGCTTCATGTTAGAATATTAATACATGAACTATGTCTCAGACAATCATGGCAAGGTGTTGCATCACGTCACATGTACAGTTGGATGTATGCCATATTTGGAATTAATTGTTTGGAAAAGGCAAACACACCTAGAGTTCCTTCATTCAAATCATTTTGACATGTCAATTGTACAATAGACCATTCACCAGAGGATTGGCAAAATCCAGTGTAATTCGCTGATTTAATTTGACCAATCAGTGACTGGGGAAAATTTGATGTGTATGTTTCCAATTGAACAGTGTATGAAATTTTACACCAGCATGTAGATTATGGTGTTCAGGAAATGCTCATTGATTTATGTAAGTTTGCATCTCATTTGGAGTGAAATGGTCTATTCAAGACTAAATTGCATATAACAATACATCTTTTTCATGGTCTAGTAACCATGATGTATATGGGTTGCAAAGAGTTGAGAGTAATTCAGAGAAATTATGACTGCAATGAAACCCCTAACCAACAAACCAACAATACCCCTATAAACCTAAGAACTTCTGACACAAACTAATAAGATATTTCTTGGGAACAACATACTCCCTCATTACAATATAAACATTTTATACACTCTGGGTTGTACATATCAGTTGAATGGCTTCTTAATATTACTCTGGCCAGCCTCTGATACATGGTCCAGCTGAAGCTTGAATTGAAAAAGCAGCTCACTGGCCTGGTCTGATTTACCAGACATGATTAAGTAGTCATTAGTATATATGAAATATTGGTCATAGATACACAGTTCTGTATTTCCTGTGAAGGGAAGGAAAACTCATGTTATCTGAGAAATTGACTTTGCTGTTCAAATGTTTATGAGTCAGAACTTGCATCCATTGCTCCTGATTTTCTTAACATTTGCATTAGTATAAACTTATTTCTTTTAACTTAGACTGGGAAACAAATTCTTACATCTAATATTAATCCCTCTCAACCATTGCTTGGTTGGACCCTTCCCCAATGAGATATGAACCCACAACCTTAGGTTTTACAGTCATGTAATGCTACCACTGAACAAAGGTGCCCACTGGTGGGCCCTGTGTTAGACCAGTACTTTGTACCTGGGAAAGTCCTGAAAGCTTCTTTCCCCAGTGAGTATGATAAAACCCCACAACTTTCAGATCCAGTCATTAATGTCCGATCAGATTGGAGTCATAATTTTGCACATGAATATTCATGAGGTGAAAGATTAAGGCTCCACCAGGCCTTTGACCTAAATACATATCAATTGACCTTGAAGAAATAATTATGAAAAATCTGATGTTCATGCAGATGCAGAATTTCTGAGAAGTTTCAGCATGATCTTGAATTTTTTACTTCAAATGGACCAGAAGAAAGGGAGAATTGCCAGTGATATAGATAGAATCTTTTCCATTTTTTTTTTTTAATTCATTTTCAAGGAGACCTGGCAAGCTTCCACAAGAGTTAATAACAGCTAGACCAGCTGTAAATCCCCAGGCTAACTATGATGCTAATAAATTTGTATATATCATCAGTATCATTAGATCTGGTATCTAAGTTTCCCTGAGGAACATTAATCTCTGAACAAGGATTCTGGCCCTAATCCAGTATGTACTTTTGGGAAAGGTTAGGAATTTCAAATTGTAGGAGAATATAAACAGTTGTGAAACTCATGCTCTCTGTATTTGAACACATTTGTGATGCAATGATTAGTTTGAAGACTGACCAAAGCATCTGCAATAGCAGGGGATGTTCAGAGAGTCCTGAAACAAGGAACTGCTGTTAAAAAACCTAAAATTGCGTAACAGTATTTAACAATAATAATATTAAATCTTAACTTAAAAACATGTGAGGAAATTTTTGTGTACATGAGTGAGTCAACATAATTCATTATCTTAATATCTAAAGTATTTGTGAAGAAATGGAATATATTTTGGTATTTTTATTTCAAAATGAAGAATGATGGAATTCCCTAAAAAGTATTAAAATTATTATTTGGCATTAAGTATGGTTTGCGAAATTTCGAGCCAGGAAAGCGCAAACAATTATTGAAAGGCATAAAATCACCAGCAATTATAGGCATAAAATCACCAGCAATTAATTGCTCTGGTTCTAATAAGCTTGAGCTACAGGAGTAATTTCTGTGATATTTCTACTCTGACCCCAGTCTGTAGAGATGAATAGAGTGGAGGAATGCTGGCTTTCTTTGATGTTTTGAGAAAATGCTTTTATGTAGCAATTTTGAAGTCATCATTATTCTTTTGTGAAAGTTTACCAGTAACAAAGTCCCATGAGTCTGGTTATGGATCCTTTCTTAATATCACTGTCCTGATGTTAGATGTCCATGCTTAGTTTTAGATGATCAAGAAAGGAGATATTTTGTTTAGGGTGTTTTTGTTTAAGGAAAAAGACTTAGTAAATGTAACTAGGCTGTTGGGATTTTATTATACCCCCTACTTCACATAGAGCAGTAGGCACACTCTCACCGATCCCATCCCATTATCTTATGCTCCCAATATGACAGAATGGTTAAAGCATCCTCCCTTTTATCTGGAAGTCATTGGTTTAACAAGTGACAAAATCATACCAAAATGTTTAACCCTTTACTTTTACATATGGTATCATGCCATGTGAGTTTCTGTGTGGTATCATGTGATTGTGGTACAGTAAAACCTCGATAAGGAGACCACTATTGGGTCCGTCTGAAAGTGGTCTTAATATTGAGTTGGTCTCATTATTGAGTTATGGTCTTTTCATAAATATTTCAATTCAATGTTGATCAAATGCAATACTTTTTTTTCAAAATGATAGATTAAAATAACATCTCTTGAATCAATTTAATGTTTTTAAAAAGTTTTGTTATGAAATGTAAATTAAATGCTGATTATTTTTATAAAACTTTTTTCACATTTAAAATTAAAATCTATCATCAAATCATG
This sequence comes from Solen grandis, assembly GCA_021229015.1. Classification (NCBI taxonomy): domain Eukaryota; kingdom Metazoa; phylum Mollusca; class Bivalvia; order Adapedonta; family Solenidae; genus Solen; species Solen grandis. Next base: position 30,266,721 of record CM037790.1, on the reverse strand, counting down.
CTGATTAAAAGTCTACCCATTTTAATATATCTGATTTTTCTATAATTATTAAGCTGATTGCTAATTTCATTGAAGTAGTAATAAGCTTTTTTAATCATCTAGACATATAACAAATACTCCTTAGCTTGACAGGAAAGACATCCCCGTGGAGACCAAGATTGCTCTCTGTTACGTAATATTATACATATAAGCCATTGTTTTCACTCTCCATTGGATCTTACCTACCGTGTTATCAAAACATCCGAATTACGGCACATGCGACCTTCACCTGCACTGGAAACCAGGTGTTGTAAAATAACAACTTCGATCAATTTTTTCACAGGACCATCATTCGCATTATTGAGGTCAAAAGAAGACTAATTTTACGATTTGATCCGATTTTAGTGGTCTTTTTATGCAATTTTGAGTTGCTTGCTTTAATGAGGTGAGCGACCATTGAATTATATAGAGAAAAATTCAGGTCTGACAAAATGTGCCCGTAATATTGAGTTGGTCATGAAAATGAGTTGGTCGCACAGTGAGGTTTTACTGTATTGTGTCTTGGGATAGTGTTTGATGTGGTATCAAGTGACAATGGGGTGTTAAGCCCATGCATACTAACAAGTCAAATGTATGCCATAATAGGCTAGCTATGATGTCTACAGGCCATTCCTTCATATTTCTTATTTAAAGGTAACTCACCAATTAAATAATGGTAAAATATGAGCTTGAATCCTAATAGAATCTTGGGGTAAAATGTGAGGTTGATACAACTCAGTGTAGTATCATGCATATTGTTGTATATTATGTTGTGGCAACACTAATCTATCTGTACGATAAAAAAACTATTACCTCATAAAATATGTTGGTGGGATGATATACTGTACACAATCACACATGCAAGGGCTAATTAGTGCACAACTTAATTGCATCTCCAACTGATGACATTAATTTCATTTGAGTGTTTCCTCACCTTTCATTCTCAGCAGAATTAGGAGTATTGATAGAAATAGATTCATGGGAAGCTATACCCATTGCTGTCAAAGACTTGGATTAAAACATGTAAATTAATGGAAATTTGCTGTAGAAAAACGGCTCTAATGCATTCAGCAATAGAGAATAAAAGTAGGAAATTGTTTCATATCAGCACTTTCCATTGCTTACAGTATAAGGATATTGCACAGTCAACAATAATCCAGAGTCTGCTGAGTGCTGGCTTAGGATAAAACCACACTTGTGACTTGGGAGTAAGTTTTGATACTGTGCATTCCATAGTTTGTCATGATAGCATAACATAGTAGGTGTTAGGATAGCTGCTATACACCAGTACTTGTGTTTGATAATAGGGCAAGATGAAGCATTATGGCAATAAATTCAGCCCTGCAAGTTTTTGTTTGTGGGAGTATAAAACCTTGTATATGTAGCAATCTTTGCCTTGTTGCAATATCAGAGCCAAATTGGTGGAGTTTTTGTGTGTAGAAATAGATGTCACTGCAGCATCTAGTATGTGTAGTTGGTTTGGTTCAGTTGTAGTTGTGAGTCAACCTACCTGCAAATGTGCAAATGTTTGATACATAATGGCCATGAACTCATGTTTCCAGCATGAAACAGAGTACTATTTTATTGATGGAATCATTCTCATACAAGATACAAAACCTTTTCTTTTGTACAAATTAGTCTCATATAGTCTGTGTTAAATAATGCTCCTGCTATCTCTAATACTCATGCAGCCACATTATTTATAGTGTGTAACTACAGAAGATCCAGATTATGATGGGAACTGTCTGAATATATGAATATATATGAAACAACAGATCTTTTTTACAGGCTTGACTGTAAAATCTGAGCTACCCTATTTGATCAGGTTTTGCCTTGTCTGCCAAGTCTGTATAAGGTTAAGGTTTAAATTCTTTTTTCCTCTTTAGTATCAAGATTTCTCTTATTTGCTCTACTGTTATACATACACATGGAAACTATTTTGTCAGAGAGAAATCTAATAAATACTAAGACATGAATGATAATTTCTGTGTTTATTTCTTGTTTCAGCTGTCTGGGGCAGCCATCTTGGGTGTAGGAATCTGGATGATTGTGGACAAGAACATCGGAAGCTACTTCGAGGTTCTCAATATCGACACCCACGACCAGTTCTTCCGCTATGCAGCCTATATCTTGATAGCCTTCGGGGTGTTTGTCTTCTTGGTCGGGTTCTGTGGATGTTGTGGAGCCATCAGGGGCAGCAAGTGTCTCCTGGGGCTGGTGAGTCCATGGCAGATAAATGCGAATCAAGGGTTTGATCATATATCAGACCATTAAGAAGATATTTATTTCCTCCAATTATGAAGAATTTAGCATCCATTTTATTTTTATTTCTGTCCTGCGTGACATCGTTCTTATGTGCATGTCTTATCTTTGGAGATCTCCCCTATTTTTTAGCAGTGAAAATTTATGCCTGTCCTTTCCCGTTTGTAGGTCAACTGGTAACAAACAACATTGCAAACAAAATCATGTGTTCTGGGGTCGTATTCATAAAGCTCCTTAGTTTTTAAGGAAGAAAATTCCTTAACTGGAATAAATCTCCTTAGGTGTTTTATATATAAGACTAAAGGAAATCCTTAATACCTAAGGGAAATCTATGTGATTTTAAGGAAAATCTTAGAGACTAAGGGAAATTTGTTCCTAAGGAGCTTTATGAATATGGCCCCTGTTGTTTAAACCTTTGACTTCCCATTGTAGCTGTAAGATAGCCTGTAAGTTGATTTTAATACATCTGTACACACTGGAATGGTCCATTACAAAATTAATGATAAACATGTATCATAGTATTTTCACATCTGTGCGTAATACTTGAAAACATTTTTATGGCTACTTTTATTTTCAGTAGAATTTAGATACCATTTTGATCATTTTTCAGTCTCACAAAATTGTTAACCTTTTTGATATTGAAAATAATGTCTTCATTTTTTTTTTTTAAGAAATCTTGAGCCTTTAATTAGATTGTGAGCTGTAATTTTAGCTTGAACATAAAATTGATTTTCTTCCTCCATGCTCTGATTATCTTTCTCATGAAATATTAAGGCCAATTTGCTCTGTTTCATCATAGGAGGTCAGCTTTGAAAAACTTATATTCTAAACACGAAAGTGCCTTAAGGCATTCACTTTCATTTAAAAACAGATGGTAGAATCTTCATTTCAATACATAAAAGCAGGCACTTAAAGGCAGTTCAGCATCAGGTCCCTGTAGATTAAGACAGCAGTACACAGGTCACATGACCAAGTCATGTAAGAATACAGGGACCAGTGGTGTCACTAATCTTCTTATATCTCTCAGCCCTTCACTGGTTCAAATCCCAATAGGGTCATCTGGATTTTCCATGTAAGGAAGGTTACAAGCTGGCAAGTGGTATGTTGATGGCTCTACCTGGTTGCCTCTGTACACTCAGTGTCTTCTACCACCTGTAATTACCTGGACATCGCTAAATATTGTGACAACAACAATAAATTCTAACATAACAACAACTAATCTCACCTCATCTCAAGGTGGACCATACTTTCTCCTCTCTCTGCAATCATGCATCACTAGTTAATAACGGACCTTGAATGTCACTGCTTTAAGTCAATATTTTCAGCACAGTTTGTCCTTTCAATTCAATTGGTGCACATTAAATCTCTGGAATGAGTCATTCATTACCATGCTGTGTGACACTGTATTGGTTGAAGATTGATAAGGTTCATGATAGAGGAGCCAGGAAATCTGGGACAGATGGAGGGAGAGTGTGATCAAGTCTTAAGGTTGTCCGTAATGATACTGAAGCTGCATTACACAGTTTCAGTGTTGCAGTCATGTGTTTTTAACCTTTTACTGTTTATGTTATTTAGATAGATGTCTTGATCAAACTTGGCAACAACCTTTTTTTTTTTTTTTTTTGGAAAATCTGTCCTCAGTTTTTATTTAGTGTTAAAAAAAAAAGAAGTTTAATTTGATGTTACAGTGGAACTCCTCCAAACCGGAACTCCTATATACCGGATTTCCCCTAAACCGGAAAAAAGTTTTGGTCCGTTTTCAACCCTTATTTATTTCATATAATCGTAAACTCTGTATACCAGAAACCCTGCATTCCGGAAACCGGACGTATTTTGGGGCACACTTCATTCATAGCAATGGAAAAGTCACCCTGGAAACCGGACACGTGTCTGGGACCTGACATCAACCCAATAAACAGTACACAAACTCGAAACACCAAACTGCCTGAGGCAATTAATTCTGCCTGTAGGGATCTGCCATTTCGCTGCTGTCGGTGCATCGTGTGATCAACATAGGTGTGAAAAATGCACTTAGCCGGTGCATTGGATGTAAGGAACGACCGATAATGAGTGTTATGAAAACAATTCTAATCCGACAATCAGCGTTTGAAATTAGTAATGATCCCCAAAATTAACACGAGAGGCATTAGAAATTGTAGTTTGGTAAGTCTAACTGTGAAACTTAAGGACAGGATTGTGATTGACAGTTAAATAAACAATAGTAACCAATAAATTTACGATCTGTGAACAATAGAAAATAAACTTCTTTGATTAATTACAAAAGTGGTAGCTAGCATTCATTTTGTGATTTATCAGTTAAACAGTTTAAAACCCCTCTAAACCGGAAATTTATGTTGTCCCCAACCTTGTCCGGTTTAAAGGGGTTCTACTGTATTTGATAAAAGACAAGAGATAAATCTTTAAAATAAAGAATTTGTGTTATATGAGATACTTTTCTTAAAGTTGTTAGAACCCTATCCCTGTGTTTTCCTGAGACATATTGAACACAGCATACCACATGGTACAATCACCAATTTGAGAACTAGATGAAGAGCCTCCAAATTTCGAAGTAGACAGTATTTTCTTGATGTCCGTGCATGAATAAATGTTCCTGTAGTTTCAATCAATAACTGTCTATCGCCAGACATCAGTCTCACATGACCAGGAGCTCCAGCTGTCTGTCGTTTTCTTCCTCAGTGTTTGCATATTTTTGCCTTCAATGATCCACATGTTTGGAGCCCTTATTTTACCATTATTATTTCAAGTTTCAGCTTTGTTTATCCCTCAAAAAAATTAAAATATTTTTTTTCTCTATTCTCCCAACTGTTGAGTGTTCTTGTTTTGTTTTCCTCCACAACTAGTAAAAGATGTGCATAATATCAGCTTGTTTAGTTTAGCAATCTTATCAGTCTCCATCCATGTGCATGGTCACGACATACCAAAGTCATAGAGCAAAGTACTGGTATAGCCCCTTGCTTGGCACTCAGCAGATAAGGGTAGTTCCAGGACTAGTTGGCATGGTGTTGGGGTAATTTGACTTTGTATGGTATCATGCCACATGTCCACAGCATTATACTGCAGTGTAGCAGAATTATGTCTGTCTCATGTAGACAAAAGTCCCCAAATGACAGAAATGCTGTCAGCTGGATGTTAAACCCATCATGAGAAGTTCCACAATTTCTTTTAGAAATACTTTGGGTATCTGGATCATCATCCTGTGTGGCTGACATTGTAAGGAACCTTTGACCTGACCTGCAGTTGTGTCTTTTTATTTTCTGTAACTAAAACATGATATAAAGAAATGAGATTAATGATGAAAGAAACAGTTAAAAGTCTGTTTCATTTTCTGGTACAGATTCTGTGTTTTTCTATTAAATTATATGCAACAATTTCCATGTACTGTAAATTATGCTTTTAAAATCACTGTTAGAAGAGTGGCAGTTAATTTTTTTGCAGGCTGTATAAAATGTTCATTTAGTTTTTGAAAGTGTAATTATATAATCAACTTGAGGTAATTTTAAAGAAATATTAATATTAAAAAAAAAAAAAAAAAAAAAATAATCTATTTGAACAATAATGCAGGTTATTTTTTTTTCATGGCATGACGGACATTGGAATTCATAAGTTAAAAGGGTAGGGGACACTGAGGTCACAGAGTGACTCATCAAACATAAGCCAAAGACCTCATCCTCTTGCGCTGTTGAACACAATCGCATCATAGTCACTCAATTTGCATGTTCAGTGTCATATTTTACCAAAATGCTTAAGTTCAGTCTATAATTTTGTGCCCAATTAACTTCACTTGCCAGCCATGAGGAGGGGTTTACAAGCCATAGTGGCCACCAGCATGGAATGGCCTACGTGATCTGCAAATTCAGGGAAATCCTTGTCATTTGACATAGTTCAATGATACCTTTATGCTTAAAGTATAAATGCTTTACAAAGAACCATAAATCTCAAGTTAACCATATTTAAAATAATTTAATCTTGAAAACATTTTAAGTCTGACATTGTATGGTCCATTCCCATGATCAGTGTACATAGTTTTTCACTTACCAGTATTGGCATGTCAAGCTTGTTATCCAGACCAGAGTGTTAATGTACTGTATCTTTGAGTGTTTCCTCTTTAAAGGCATACATGCACAATGCAGTTATTTCCTATAGACAAATGAAGAAAATTAAATCTAGCCATGATCATTTTCTAAAACTTTGTGTGCTTATAGAAAATTACACTAGAAACAAATTTAGGGGGGGGGGGGGGGGGGGGGGGGTGTTTTATGCCATTTTTAAGGGCAGATATAGCTCAATATTATGGGCTAGCAACACTTCATTTAATTTCAACTCAATGTTTGGTACTGAATTTCTCTGTCACTGTGTAAAAGTTTAAGAAATTCTACCATATTTGCATATGCGAATATATAGAATTTTCTTCATGTTTTAAAAAAAAATATAGTATTGTTTTATGCTGAAGCATAGTTATAAAATCTATCGAACAGAATTGTTTTAAACCTTGCATAATGACTGGAAATGAAACAACACACAATAATGTGAAATAAAATAAGATATTGAGTGGCTTCATTTTGAGTTATCTGCCCTTGAAAATGATAAAAGAGCAAAAAACTCACTCTCAGGGGCAGATAACTAAAAAATTAGAACGGTGACCCTCTTTTTTTTCCCCATAAATTTGTTTCTGGTGTAATTTTCTATAATCATGCAAAGTTTTAGAAAATTATCATGGCTAGATTTAATTTTCCTTCTTTATCTATATAGAAAATAACTTAAAGCTATAAATGAACACGTAATTGTGGCATTCATACCCTAGGCCTGTAAACAAAGGAATATTGATTCCTATTTATTGCTTGTTAACTTTTGATATGATGATTTATTATGGGGTGAACTTCAGATTATAATTTTCCTCTGACATTTTGTAAGAATATTTTCTATATATTATTTGCAGTAAAACTGTAGGGAGTGAGGCTGTTTTATAGGTTCTTTTAGAAAACAAACAAACAAACCTTTAACTATTTTACAAAATAAATGAAAATTTACCAATAATATATATATGAGATATAAACTGTATACCCTTAAGTAGGTCTCTTCTTGACGCTATATTCTGTATGTTTCAGTACATCTTCTTCCTGGTTGTTATCTTCCTTGGAGAGCTGGCTGCAGGAGTCCTCATGATTGTCTACAAGATGCAGGTAAATATCATGCAAATTACATAATTTGACCTGTTTAAAAAAGTGTTGGCATGTTACTTGCTGATTTATAGGGTTCTGTTTGCTACTTACTTTACCTTGGAAAGGAAACAATGTACAGCCTTTTCTGAGTAGTGAACTGACTTGTCTGGCTAATAAAATGACTTACCTTTGAAGTGTTTTGAGTAGTAATTGACTTTAAGAAGCAGTAATAAGAGTAGTAAAAATAACATGTCCAAGAAGTAATGTAAGGAGTAAAATGCCATCTGAGAAGCAATTTGAGAAGTAATATTGTAGTAAAAATAACATCTGAGAGACATTTTGAGTAGAAAAATGACTTAAAGGTAATAAAGCATTGTTTCATGAAGGTCCAACTCAGTCACTTTATTGATTTGAGAGGAGTGACAATATATCCAGGTGTGTTTATGATTGTATTTTATGACATCATGTCTTCTATTGGAATTTTCTATTCAGGTTCTTCATATGAGGATTTCATAAATTACTAGCATATTTGTCAGAACTGAAAGAAGCTCCTGCAATTATTGACTCACTTTAGGCTGCATTATGTTTGTTACAACATAAAAACTGATAAATCTTTCAAGATTTTTATTTAGAAAAAACATCTTGAGGTTTATTAGCAATGCACATATTATGTGCTGAGCGCTAGTGGGACCTAAAAAAATTGTTCAAGTCATGTATATGAAAAAAAAAATTCTGAAAAGGAAATTAATGTATCTTTGGAAACTCTTTAATTGTCATATCTCTATTCTTCACCAAAGTGGTCACTTGGCAAGGGTTTATGTGTAACTTAATTGTTGTTGTAGTTGTTTTTCTTTTTCACACTTATGTAATATTACTTTTAAGGTCGCTACACTCAGCTCCTAACATAAATGTCAAGTTTCCTTTACGTTATTAGATGAGAGAGATCACATGACCATAATTATGCTGGGAGTGGTTGAAAGGCTCTTTAGTCCTGTGTTCACTGCTGTGACCAGTTATTAGAAATTTAAGAATATTAATACTAATCATATAGTCGTGGACCTTTAATTGTAATTATGTGTATCCACAAAGGCACACACTCTTTTGCATACCGGTAATTAAAGGCAGTCAAATTTTGTAGAGTTCTCTAAAACCAGAGCTTTACATATTCTTTTTGGAAATTAAAGCAAAATGTGTTATTTTTTACTTCCACCCACATTAGTTGTTGTAAAGAATTTAGCCCTTTACCTTATGAACAATTATGTACAAATTAATGAGTTGATGATGATTTATTACTGAACTCTAAATCAAGGGCTTAGTGAAAACTAAGATAGGTACATATACATAAAGGAACAGATAAAATGTTTTGCATGAAGCCAAAAAAATGGTATACAAATCAATGTATTTTTCTTTGCCATGCAGACTGTGAAACATCTGATCTTAATTAGTGTTATGAGCAAACAGAGCAGATCCTGATCAGACAGCTCCTCCCAATTGTTTATTCATACATTTATATTTGCTAGACTTTTCATAAATCCCTCCTATCCTGACCAGGTTTGAAATATTATCACCAGAATTATCATTCATAAAAAAGTTCAAATCAGAAAGCCCAAAGTCAAGAAGGCCACATGTCTAATGGTATATCGGATCTTAGCAGTGTCTATTACATTTTAGAAAAATATGAATATAACCTCTGGTTCCTCTCATTCAGATGACCCTGGTATAATAGTAGGGCAACAATAGGGAAACTTGACCCCCCTTGGAATGTGAAAAGAAAGATTTATCATAGAGTGAATAATGTCCTTCTGAAATGACCGTGTACCCTTGAAAGCATTGATGAAATGGTCAGATTTCCTTCACACATTGTGTGTATTGAAGTCAGGGAATTCCATGACACATTTATAAAATATTAAGATATCCATATGGTAGGACCCTCAAACTGTCTAAATGACCCCCAAAAATTAAAAAAAAAAATTGTCTCTAACTATATATAAAGGGGTCACCAAAATTTGCCCCATTTAAAAATGACAAAGGGTAAACCCTGAAAGTTTCAAATTTTTATCACATAAAGGCTGTCAGGAAGATGATGTAACCAAAATAAAACAGATCAGTCAGAAATAAGTGATTACAGGCTGATCAGGGTTTTATGCTGTCTGCTTCTTCATTGTACCTGGGAGATATTATGACAGATAAGGTCACTGGGTTCTCACTTATTACTTATTTGAGGTTCCAAGACTCAATTTTTGTGTCACCTGCTGTAAGCAGAGGTGGTTACACATAGGGATCACTTTTCATGTTGTTTGCCTGTCCTTTACACTTTTTCTGTCAAGTTTCAGCAGGTGACACATGTGTTCCAAGAACACTCTTGTTTTGGGAAAAAGACTCCTGTTTTCCTGAGCAGCTGCTATGTAGTCTGTAATACATATGAAAAGAGAACCTTTAGGATACATCAAACTGTAAAGGGAGGTAACATGGCTGTAGGAGTTAAATTTCAGCTTTATTACCTGTCAGTGGATTGTGAACCAAGGTTAAAGTCAAATACTTAATGTTTATATTAAAGCTAATGGTCTCTTGTCCTGGTAAGGATGCCCCACTTACAAATCCTTGAGGGTCTATCCTGACAAGAGTGTTTTGATTGACAAGTGCCACGCCCCAGGATCAGTCAGTATGGTCCGCTTAATCTTAAGTACAGTAATCTCATAGGTATGCTGTCCATTCACTGTGATTATAGTAGGCCTATTGTGAAAATAGGAAAATATGGAAGAGACTGTTATCTGTGTTTATTTCAGCTATATATTTTCTTACTGAATTACTAACAGAAAAAGTAACTGTTGGCATGCTATATACCTGATAGCTACCCTAATTGCTGACTGATATGCCTTTTTTTTTTTTTAAGGTTTTGAAGACCCTTAGCCATAATAACCTATAGAAGTTAGGCATTATGTGCACTTACAGTGATTCTGCTATCTTTTCCCTATTTTGGAACTTACCATGCTGTCTTTTTCCCAATCAGTATGACACAGGTGGTATGAAAAAAAATCACAGGCCTATCATGTGTATAATTTATGCATGCCATTGAGTATTACTGATGAATAAAAACCTTATTGAGATAACTATAATTAGGGATAATACTTCATCATGTAATCAATATATAATCTGATCAGTTGGCAAGTAAACTGCAGGCTGCAGACTTGGGATTCTCATAATTTAAATAATCACTTTTTCTTTAATAGTTAATGAAATTATGATAACACAATCTTGGTAAACATAACCTTTAATTTAAAAAAAAGTAGTCACTGGAATATATTTAGTATCAGAAAATCAACTCTTTGAAGAATTGCACCTCTTTAATCTGAGTCTAATAAGATAAAGATGTAAGAGATTGGTGAAAAATATATTAAATTATGTATTTTAAGTATGACTAATGCCAAGTTTTGTTGGTGTAATTAATTCCTGGTTTATGGTGGTCTAGCTCTTTACATGTAGTCGATTGTTATTGTCGTGGTCCCACATTATAATGTACTTGACCACAGGTTCTGGGTTACAACCCTTTCAGGGGGAAGAATATTTCATGGCCATCCTGGGGAGCAAAGTACTGGTCCAACCCTGAAACCATTGAAATGGATGAGTTTAAAGTTGTAAGAACTTGTTTTCCAATCTACCTAAAATAAAGAAATCTGAACAATAAATGACATCTGACTGTGTATGTGTAGGTTGAGGAGAAGATTGATGACACGCTGAAGGAGTCTATCCAGGAGAAGTATGGAGTGTCCACCACTATCACCGATGCCTGGGATGTCGTGCAGGTCCAGGTGAGTCTGCCATTTATACATGTATATATTTCAGTGCCACCTATGAATACTTCAGTGCCATCTATATCTACTTCATTGTTATCTATGTATACTTCATTTTTATCTATATCTACTTCATTTTTATCTATATCTACTTTATTGTCATCTATAAATACTTCATTTTTATCTATATCTACTTCATTGTCATCTATATATACTTCATTTTTATCTATGTATACTTCATTGTCATCTATATCTACTTCATTGTCATCTATATATACTTCATTGTCATCTATATCTACTTTATTGTCATCTATATCTTCTTCATTGTCATCTATATCTACTTCATTGTCATCTGTATCTACTTCATTGTCATCTATATCTACTTTATTGTCATCTATATCTACTTCATTGTCATCTATATCTACTTTATTGTCATCTATATCGACTTCATTGTCATCTATATATACTTCATTGTCATCTATATCTACTTCATTGTCATCTATATCTACTTCATTGTCATCTATATCTACTTCATTGTCATCTATATCTACTTTATTGTCATCTATATCTACTTCATTGTCATCTATATCTACTTCATTGTCATCTATATCTACTTCATTGTCATCTATATCTACTTCATTGTCATCTATATCTACTTCATTGTCATCTATATCTACTTTATTGTCATCTATATCTACTTTATTGTCATCTATATCTACTTCATTGTCATCTATATCTACTTTATTGTCATCTATATCTACTTCATTGTCCTCTATATATATTTCATTGTCATCTATATCTACTTTATTGTCATCTATATCTACTTCATTGTCATCTATATCTACTTTATTGTCATCTATATCTACTTCATTGTCATCTATATCTACTTTATTGTCATCTATATCTACTTCATTGTCATCTATATCTACTTTATTGTCATCTATATCTACTTCATTGTCCTCTATATATATTTCATTGTCATCTATATCTACTTTATTGTCATCTATATCTACTTTATTGTCATCTATATATACTGCATTGTCATCTATATATACTTCAGTGACACCTACATATACTTCAGTTACACCTTTATATACTTCATTGTCATCTATATATACTTCATTGTCATCTATATCTACTTCATTGTCATCTATATATACTTCATTGTCATCTATATTTACTTCATTGTCATCTATATATACTTCATTGTCATCTATATATACTTCAGTGACACCTACATTTACTTCAGTGATTTTTTTCCTTTTTAATATATACACAAATTCCATCTTTATATACTTCTGTGCTACTTATATATAGTGCCATCTTTATATACTTTATCATTATCTATTTATGCTTGCTAAATGACCATGTTATGTTTCAGCTGGAGTGCTGTGGAGGAAGTGGACCAATGGACTACAACAACAGCATATATGACACTGAGAAAGCAACGGTAAGTGGGCTTATCCATCACACTGATGTGCTACTGTCCATGTGTGTGTTCCAGCTGATGTGTATATTGATTGGCTGGTGTGGAGGATGGTGTGTCTTGAAATTGGGTGTGTACTGGCTGACTATGAAAAATATTGCCAGGCATTAACCTAGGTGTCAGCTAAGCTAAGTTTGCATTTTAATTAAGATTGGCTTAATTGTGCACATGTTTATAGGATAGAATCAGTTAATACATGTAATATACATTACCACTTTAAATGAAATAATTCCTATTTGGCTCATCTTAAAGTTACAAATGTAAAGTCTAAGTAGTATGTGAATGCACAGGATCAGTTAACATTTGGCAATCTTCAAAATCAAGCATTTTAAGGAGGATTATTAGACTTTAAACCTTTTGTTTTTATCCTCTTTAGAACCAGGAACTGCCAACGTCTTGTTGCATCCTGAAGAACAAGGATGATGCTTTTGAGGACCCCAAAAATGCCAGCCCTGTCAACGAAACTGAGTGTATCCAGATGAAGAGTGAATATCATACTACTGTATGTATATATAATGTACCAACCATGTTTTTAGCAGTGAAGATTTTAGCCTGGCCTTTCCCTTGCATGACTAGGTCAACTGCTCACAAACTTTGTCACAATCAAAACTATGTGTGGACCGGGTCAACCATTGATTACCGATTATTCCAGTGTTACTGTTAGATAGTCTTCAAGTCAGTTTTAATACATCTGTGAACATGATCATAAGGACTGTGTCCTGGATTTTGGTTTCTAACAGATACTAGATAATATATCAAATTCAATAATGTGTTTAAGAATGCCATAGTCCAGTGGTGCCTGCAGGTCTGTTAGATCACAGTTTTCAAGTCTAAACCATAGCTTTACAGAACATCCTGACTTGAGATTTTCCTCAGTTTGATACTACATGTAATATACATACCTATCTAATTTGACATGTTTTGTAATATGCAATGGTGGAACTGGTCACAGTGGATAAGTGGTTAGAACCTCTGCCTTGTAAATACAATCGCATAAGGAAAGGGATAAACAATGTCAGTATTTGATGAATGTTTATGTTTGATTCTCTATGTATGAACTGTGCCACTGACTCTGTTGCCAGGGTTGTAAGGACGGGCTGATGTCATGGGGGAAGGAACATACAGGTATCCTGATTGGTGTGGCTGTTGGTATTGCTGCTCTGCAGGTGAGTCCGAGACATTGTCTTGCTGGAGTAGACACTGCTGTACCTCTTACTTATATATTGTAGGACATGATGCAGAATTAACCTGACATTAAACCATTGAAGAGTTATACCGAGCTCTGACTAAATAATACATATAAATCTTACTTTCAGTAGCTATCTTTGTTCAGCAACCTTCAACAAACAAGCAAGGATATGCTTGTTTTGTTAACTGGTGGCTTTAGGCAGATCTGCATGATGTTTTTGTTTTAAGACACTATATCTGACATGGCAGTTTCAGAGAGTCTTCCTATATGGGTAACTAACTAGGGTTTAAAATGCCTTTAGAGGGTCCTGAATGGAATAAAGGCAGGTTGTAACCATGGCTTCTGAAAAGTGGGAATCGAATCAGGCTCGCCATGTCCCTGTCATACACTCACATTACTTAAAGACAGGGGATACAGTAGTAATCACCTTAAAGGGTATTTCTAGTTTACAGCACTCTGTTTCAAAGCAGAAATATGAGATTATCTTTATCCTAGCTGATTAATTTTGGTACATTTGTACCTATCCTGACTCCATGCTTGTGCACTAGCCCCTCATACAGGCCTATGTCTCCCTATTTAGAATGTATCAGACTGTAATATTGCACCATTAATGGCTTATGTTCAACTGCATTCTGTTTCCCTTCAGATCATCGGAATCGTGTTGGCCATCTGTCTGTGTAGGCAAGTAGACAGAGAAGACAAGTACTAGACTTCAGGGGAGAGAACTCAAGTCACCTTTCTCTCTCTCTGTGGATTCATCGCTTATCGTTGTGAACATGGAAATATAGACATGGACATTGACAGCCGTGCTTGCCTGCAGACTTGTGGATGTTAAAAAAAAATGTGCAATTCTGCTTACACATTCCTGTATATATTTATTACAGTTGTTGGGAGAAGTTACTCTGGATATATTTACAGCATTTGTGTGTTTTTCACAACAGCCAACTTCATTATTAGTAAACTTGGTAAAACAGTTAACATAATTGGCATGATAAAAAAACAATTTTGGTGATTTTACCAGGTTTGGTAGGTCAATATTTTGCAAAATGTCAATCATAAAAGAGGAAGACTCCCATTATGAAGGTATACATTTAAATTGCAATAATCTGAGAACTGACGAGAGAAATATGAAAGGCTTGGAAAATCACAAGGCATGCAAAACTGAGAGAAATTTCTTAAGCTTCTCACTGATCTTCACCTGGACTGGGACAAGATCTCAAGATGGGTGGGTGGTCAGGATATAGCTTCTCAGATTATCATAATTTTACTGTTGGTAGATACTGAAAGGTCAGCTGAAACCCAGAAAGTATGGTTGGTGGACAAATACACAAGAGTTGTGAATGTTCTATGGCGTCATCTAGCTGTATTTATCAAAGTTTGACATCATCAGAACTCAGTGATTATATAGGAGTACTCCCTAATTGATAATTTTTCAGGAAAGTTCCTTTTATATTTTTGAAAAAGAAGATAGCATTAAATTAAAACATGATTATTGGGGGGGAGCTTAATGAATGATATGTATTTTAAGACAATTATTAGAAGCCTATTTCCATTGAATGGGTTCATGAAATAGATATTGGTTTTGCTGAATTGAAATATACTTATACTTGATTATCAGGGAAAGGTTGGATAAAAGTAAGCAAGGTTTGTTGATATTATTGCTGCTATGCTGTGAGAATGGCTAGCTTTATGAATACTAAACGGATTTAAAACTGCACTAGTCAGTAGTCCTGTAAATTGTCCGTATCAGTGGTTTTGAGAGTTGTCTGCGCCAATGTGATATGTTTCAAGGGACTTTTGTTGTTTGAGACATCAGAGAATGAACCTTTCCAGTGTTTACGGATGTTAATTCAAATTGCTATTCTGGGATAAAGTCCATAATGTTAGTGTATGTAACCCTGTGGTATCGTAGCCTATAGAGTTCAAGCAGGGAACCAAAACCATAACAGTTGCGAGTGTTCAAGTTAACTGAACACAAGGCTGGTTTATAAAAAAACACATGGTTTTGTTTGTGATGTTCTTTGCGAGCAGCTGACCTAGCTATGAATGGGGAAGATGACACTTTAGTTTAACTGCTTAAAACTGGAAGTAACTGCTAAAACTGGAAGTAACTGCTTAAAACTGGAAAGGTACATTCATCAGTAATTCCTCAAGTGATGGCAACCTTCACATGTAGTTGTAATTGACTGGACGAAATTTATGGATGATGTCATAATGTTGTGCAATTTTAAATCCTTTCAGTATGTGTCTATATATATCTTGCTGTTGTTGTCATTTTTCTCTTGGTCTCATCTGATATTTGTCTCAGTATGACAAATGTATGCTTTATATAGGTTATTAGTTAGTTGTTGTTTTAAGTATACATATAGATGTGTAAGATTTACAAAAGTTGTTCATGCATGTACTATATAATGTGAACAAGAGCAGGCATGTTTTGCCTTGAAAGATTTTAGTGTAACAGCTTATATGATCTTTTTCTCTCCAGTACACTGCTACTATTCTTTTAACATCTGATTTTAAGTCATATTTTATAAGACTTCAACTTACTTGTGCATCTTTTTCTGTTGTTTTTTTTAACGATGCATGTTAATTGTAGATTTAAACGGTTTTGAGTATTTTTCAATCATGAATTTCTTTTTGTATTTAGCATCTTTTGCACAGATATCTATATACTATTTCAGATCATTCCTTTGCATTGTAGCTCTTTCTTGTTCTATTCAAGTTAAGTTTGTTCAAATATTTCACAAAATACCTCATCCTTACATTGTTTTTGTTTCCATTGTCAAAATATTTCCATGTTCAAAAGCGGCCTCATCTTTCATTTGTTAATATTCAAAGAAACATTTGTGAACACACTTGTGTTATTACACTTTATTTTTTTTCTTTGTCATCAACACATTTTTTTTCTTCCATAGAATTAATTTTAACATCAGTATATACACATCAGTATATACACATTCGCTGGTGCAGTTTCCTATAGCATTGTCTTTTATATCAGCTGGTATTATCCTTAATATGCTAACACAACGGGCACACGAAAACAGTTGCCTTTATATGCTACATGATCAGTCTATACTGTTTTCACTTCTTCACCATAGTCAATACCAATCACTGGTCAACCTTCTTGAGAATTAGTACACGTTAAAATTTGTTCCATAGTTGATGATAAAGAAATTTGCACCATACTTATCATAATTTACATGTATTATAAGATACATTAAGTTGAAGTTTAATTGGCTGATTTTCAATTGCTCAGAGTTTTCCAGTGAAGGCAACTATACATATCTTTCAATTAGGCTATCACAACATGAGTTAACACAGAAGGTGATGGGGTAGAAAAAAAATAATAGCAAATAAATACAAAATAAATTTTATGGTGCTTTTTCTTTCTGTTTAGCCATTTTTCATAAAGAGAAAAAAAATAAAGAAATGATACTTGGTTTGCTCAATGTTTCTATGCCTCAAAGCAATGACTGAGTTATTTACAACCCTATGTATCTCAAGTTGGGAATTTTGCTGTCCACTTTTCAGTGTATCATACCCTGTTTGTGTAGGGCATTTTGAAGGTACTTAAGGACAGGACTTAAGGACAGGAAAAGTTCATTTTCACATAATTTATCTTTACATAGAAGTCTCTTTGATCCTGCCCAAATTGTCCATTTAAAACGAGTACATGAAAGTGAAAGACAAGTATCAACATATGAATTTCACAATGGTAAAAATCATATTGGTAAGCATTAGTAAGCATTACTTAAAGTTATCTATAAAGTTTTGTTTTTTTTTGGGTTTTTTTAAGAGATTTTGCTTTCCTGTTTTGTAACAAAAATGACTTCTGTAGTGAAGTGAGATTCAATACAGAATGATGTAAGGAGTTCCTGATATCCTTACTGCAGGAGATACTTTGTCTTAACTTAGTCATCTACAGTGATGTCAATTCTGATACTTCTGTCAATTAGAACTTCTGCGTAAATTTCTCTAGTATTACCGATGTATATAGTTTCACTTAGATTATTTATGTGTTACATGTACATGTATAACCTACCCAGATGTGCATTTCCTTTGTGTTTTTATAACAGAAAAGGGAGAAGTTACATATAATGTATTATAGAAGCATTTTATTGTTTTGTTGTAAAACAATTTACTATAAATCTTACCTTGTAATAGTATAGGAATACTAAGATATACAGATATGTGTTTTGACTTTATAATTTCTATTCTACTTTTATTTTGTAATATATTCTCAAAGCAGACATTTGCTTTGACTTCTACAAAGGGGAAAAGTCTCTCATCTGGCTGGTTAATGCAGCTTTATGTTCTTGAATGCCATTAATATATGAATTATGTATGCATATTTTTTTTATTTTTTTTTTTTGGCTTTATGTAATCTTTAGTGATGAATCTCATATCTAGTTTAATGTAACTTTTCAGCCAGTATATGTTCTATGGAACATCATTTAGTCGGCTTTTTGAGTATATTTTTGCTTATATTCAATATCAGGGTTCTTCTGTGTAAACTATATGTCACAAAAAATTGACTAAACTTGACAGGTTTCAGTGGTAAAATGAAATCATTATTAATACTGTAAAATGGAAATCAAACTCGGAGCTCTGTTAATGTCTTGGTACACATGTAGGTACATTTGATATGAAGAGTGAATGTAAAAAACAACGGATAATCTATATTTCAAAAAATTAAAAGGAATTGAAACGGGTTTTAAATTGACCCTAGAAATGCAACAGGAACTTATAAATGGAACCTCCTAAAATACAGATCTTCAGCACTGACATGGGGAACTGTGTTAAGGGCAGAAATGATGAAATATGTTTGTTTTTTGATCGCCCTGAAGTCATTGGCTCCAAGTTTTTTTTTGTTTTTTTTTCTCATATACTTTCCTTTAATTCTTATTTTGGTGCATTTGTGTTGTATGATAGTTGATCTAGTTTTGTCCTAGAGAGGCAAGGTAGTGGGTGGAGGGCAGTATTGACTGGTTAGTACCGATAGATCTTGAGGTGTTAATTGCCGAACATGTTCTGTGTAATAGATCCATATCACTTACATTGTCAATGATAAAATAGTCAATTCTTAGTGCATAAACCCACTTAGACTTACTCAGTTTATAATACAAAAATGCTTTTAATACACGTCTTTCTGATAGCTTTCTTTAGATTTGCATTTTTGAAAGAGTGTAAGTACAATATTTAAGAATATTGCATTTTTACACACACATGTTATCCCCCTTCTATCATTAGCAAATATTTTAATTTAGGTTAACACAGTTATTTCAGTTTGGTTTTGAGCACATTTTTACAGATTCTTTTTATGTATTCACATACACGGAATATTATTTCACATTATTTTATTGTTTTAACAATTGTTAAAGAAGTTACCACATCAAGAGATTCTTTTAAGGATACTGACCTTGTATTCATGGAACCACTATATATACCTGTATGTATATTCATATTTCATATATTCTAACTAAAACAAGTATTGATGGTAGTCTATGTTTATTTTGAAGTTGTCACCATGTATTATTAAAGTATATAGGTATTAACTTTTTTCTTTAGCTATCAGAAGTTGACTGGTAATGGGTTTCAAAGTGCTTCTGCATCACAATGTTTTGGTTTTTCTTCATTTTTTTAAAAAAAAATTTTTTGACAATATGACGAGAACATAGAAAATAACATAAATTTCCGTATTGTTCAAAAAGAGTACCGTACGGGATGTCTTGTATATGATACTCAAGTTAGGGATTTAAAATCTTTGATAGAAGAAAATTTCTTATGAGACTGTTTCAAAATAACCATGAAAGAAAATGTTTTAAACCAAGAGACATTGATGTAAGGAATACTTTGAAAAACGATCTGTTATGACTCAGTGTTCACTACTTTGTGTACAAATATTCTAAATTCTCAAAACTTAACTTATATTCAGGTGTTTGGAGAATTAGAATATTTATCAAAAATGTATTACATAGGAAATGGCATGGGAAAGGTTAGGGAATACTGAGTCAGATTGTGTATGTGTATCATGGAGTCTCTGGTCAAAACTGTCCACGTGATGAAGCAGGACTAGCTCCAGAGTCTAGCTTGTATTGTGTTCCATGTAAGAATCGTTTCTTGTTAATGTGTGTCAACTAGATGTTTAGTACCATGTGCCTTTTGTAGTGTGTGTGGTGGGTGTAGGGTAGACTTTATTTGTAGAAGTGGCAAGTTATATTGTACCTTAAATAAAGGTGTTGGAGCAACTGAAAAAAAAATCTAAAGGGAAAATGTTCAAATGTTAAATAGGTGATGAAAAATGAAGTCACAATGCAGGATCTGAAGTCTTTTCTGGTCTCCAAGTCTCCAAAGGTTATATAAAATGTGTGAAATTGTTTATATGATAAGATAATTGAATTTTCATTGATTTGAGTAATAACAGATATATTTAACAGAAACTCGGAAATTGAACATTGATATATTTAAACTGTTAATCATCATATTTTGGACTATCATGAAATTGTTGAAAACATGTATGGAAAAGCAAAGTATATCTTAATTTGACAATTTAGCTTGAAATTTCTTTCCATTCTAAGAGAGATTTAGGTTGAAGTAGGATGGCCAGATCTGAACTCCTCAGACTTTGTTTAGGTTTTCTAACCTTAATGGGGAAAGTATCAAATTATTTAAAAGGACAACACATGCAGTTAGAGCATAAAAGGGATGGGAATGATATGCTCTAAACAATGATTTGCTTGTCAATAAGAAAGAGAGGAAAAGATGAATATTCAATAAGAATTATTTTGTTTTGGGTATTGGTAAATCAATGGGAACCCCACAGATAACTGGCCTAAGTTGTAACTGTTGTTAATTGTACTGTTGTTTGTTTTTCAAAGTTTAACACAGTAATTGTATATTTTCCTTACCCTTAGAAATAAACTTTATCTCAATATTAACTGGAGTATGTGTTCTTTTTTTTCAACCTTCTTTTCTTTTTTTTCAACCTTCTTTTTATTTTAAGCTCTACTGTGATGGATGTTCTCTAGGAGAGCTGCTGTGTGTCGTCCTTTGTCAGCATTTTCTCCAGCTGGCCTCTCAGAAATCCTTGGACAGAAATTTATGAAATTTGGCATGTATAATTCAAATCCTGTCCCACACTCTTATTAAATGAAGACAATGTGGGAATATTAATCAACTTTTGTGATATGTTTTCCTTATACATGAAAGTATGTCGAGATATACTAAATGTCGAGACTCGCGATGTCGACATAACGAGTCTCAACTGTATGACAAAATGATTCCTCGAAATAATGATACTCATGTGGATGATGTCTCCTTGATCTTGTTAACTTGATAAAACTGCTTGTATTTCACTATCAATATTCTGTAAAGTTACTGACTGACCAGCGTATCTTTTATCCAGGAATATTATAGTGATCATGTTTGCTATTCAGTAATTTACACGCATCTATTCAAATATCTTAAAATGTCTGGAGGGAAAAAAGATCAATAATTGCATTTATTTCTCATATCTAAGGTAATGAAAAGTATGAAATATTATAATCACTAAGAATATTCTAATTTTATTGATATATCTGGCGGAACACAATAGGCAAGTAAGTGGAAAGGTACTGATCCGTTACCTATTAATATGATAGACATACTCTAGGTGAAGAAATGGAAAGCTGTAAAACAGCTTAATTTCATTATCATCGGACTTGGGTTAGTATTTTTAACAACAATGAAGATTCAAGACAAAGTTCATACTTACTTTCTATTTATTACATATTATTTACATCTCTAAATGAAAACAGTGATGTGTAGTGCAGATAAAATGACATGTATGTAAATATTTAAAAAAGGTAAATATTCAAGATTTTGCACAATGATCTGAAAATGACTACAATGGCAAAATCAATATTTTACTTTTACAATTTCATTTGGCCTTAATCTCTGATATGAAATTGCATGTCAAGAGTCCAATAAAAGACATCATAATGTACTGTCCACAACAATTGTATTTTTTCACATTAAAGATTCTAAAGATCCTTTAAAATGTGATGTGGGCCAGTTGCAACATACATATTTGACTGCAGATCCAATGCTTGTGGGTTTGAACCCAGTTCTGGGCAAGGAATTTTATAGCCCTCCAGGTGCAAAATACTGGTCCAACCCATGAACCATCAAGAGCTTGTTTCACAAGTGACGTAAAAATTAATAAGTTTAAGATTACAACTCTCTCTTGGCGTAGAGCTCAGTACTGAGATCAAGGTCTTGATCCTTCTATTTCATATCATCATAATGTGACCTTCCTCCCATCATGTGAAAAGGTCAAGGTCAAGTGACTGTCTGCTGAGGTCGCCGGTGATCTTGTTTGTCCAACTGCACTAAACTGGTCACAAGTTAAGTAAATTGTGCAATACCTAGATCTCTCCCTACCAGCTAGCAACACATCAATGTCACTTATTTATTTATAGAGATGGTAACCTTCTCCTTGACCCAATAGCTCCCAAATCCCAACGTTATGCTAAGTTGTTTACAAGTTTGGACACTGAGTATCAGTGAAGTACCATCAGCTTTACTAGATATAATGAAGGTATGAAGGTAGACAGGATGAAACATGCCACTCCAGTATAGTCTTTACTTCATAAAAGTCCAGAAAGACAGAACACAATTACCTGATTGCAGAAAGGCTAGTACATGTACTTCACTTTTTGAAATTAAAATTAGTCTTGGAGATACCTTTACACCATCAGAATTGTGTTTTTATGCACTTTACCCTCTTCTTGTGAAGCTGAACTACTGAACTGCTGTCACTGTATCACTGCTTGTTTATAAATAAATCTTTTTCAAGTAACAAAACAAAATGTTCAAGGTGGAAATTTATCTTTGTACTTAAATAATATTAAATAATCTAATTTTCAAAGGGACATTAAAATCTTCAACTTGTTCCTAGATATGTAAAAAGAAACAATTTTTCACTGATATGCTGATTATGTCTTAACAAATATTTTCTGCATCCACCTGTCAGTTGGGTATCAATTAAAAACAAGAAGGCCAAGACGGCCCTAAAGAAAACTGCCTTCATTGCCTGTACAAGTTACTAAATTATAGCAAAGTTGTACTGAATACATAAACCAAGTGAAATATGGCAAATTTAAACACTAAAAGGGGCCTAACTCCTAACCTAATTGGCCAATATCAGCCATAATCGAACTTGGCCAAGAGATTATGGTATTAAAGATGATTATTTGAGAAATGAAGATTCTAGAGTGCAAACAAAATGAAATCTGGCTTTTTTTTTTTAATATTAAAAGGGGCATAACTCCTGACCTCAATAGCCGATATTAACCATAATCGAACCTGGCCAAGAAACTATAGCTATAAACATTGTCATAAAGTTTGAAGATGATTGCTAAAGAAACTAAAGAAACAAAGATGCTAGAGTGCAAACAAAGTGAAATCTGGCAATTTTTAATGTTTAAAGGGGCATTACTCCTGCCCTAATTAGCCAATATCAGCCATAACTGTATTTGGCCGAAATAATATGGTAATAAACATTGTCACAAAGTTTAAAGATGATTGCTTAAGAAATGAAGATGCTAGAGTCCAAACAAACTGATTGTGGACGACAGACGGGAGATGGAAATTCATTGATCCTAATAGCTCATCCTGAGCACATGTGCCCAAGTAAGCTAAAAATATTTCCTCAATAAAAGGACTGTCATCTCTTTATTAAGATTCTTCATGACATGAAGACATCACTCAGTCCTAACTTTAGGACACTTTACTTACATAACCCTTAACCTCATGAATCTTGATGGACAAATTTATGACTTGATGAAGATTCAATTACTTAAATAAAGTAAAGGACAAAGATCCCCACCCCCTATAACATAGAGACTTGACTGACCCCCAAAATTAGGGCACTTTCCGTACCAAAAGATCCCTCCAATACACAAAGATCCCTCCCTAGCATAAAGACTTGTTTCAGTCCCAACATCAGGACAAGAACCCTTCCCAACATATTGACTTGTTACTAGTGATGTTTCGATTGTCACTAGTCGATGACGATCGAAGAGCAACAATAATCGATTTACATATATCCATTCCATGACTCCATGTGTTATCTGTCTAGTGTACACTGTATATCAATCTGGAATCTCTTGATATTACCCAGGTTTCTATAGGAAAACCTTTAAATATCTCCTTTTAAACAATAAAACCCAGACCTAAGTATAACCTGTTAAGTGCTCCATCATCATTATGCAAAAATGTGTCGAAAACTTCTTTATGAAGTTCCTGTAACTGTGTATAATTCAGCACCTTGCTTGAATGTTACTTCTGGTTCAAGCAATCATTAATCGGAAAGTTATTAATTATACCCCATCTGATTGAAACGATAATGTGACAAATATCAACCGGTTTCTATCACTACTTGTTACACCCAATGCCATGTTAAGACACGTTCCCCAACATTCAGTTACCTCCCCATTATCAAAACTTGTCACCAAGGATACGGTTTCAGCTGTTCAGAGAAGTTCTTCATATCGTCGCCAATCTGTTCCTGACCTGCTGGAGCCACGACACTCAGTTCCACCAACCAGGATGAGGTAATGGGCTCTAGATTGTCCGTCATCCCTGGCTGATTTATCTGTGTACATAAAGTGTCTGATTTATTGTCGGATTTATCTGTGTATATAAAGTGTCCGATTTATTGTCGGATTTATCTGTGTATATAAAGTGTCTGATTTATTGTCGGATTTATCTGTGTATATAAAGTGTCTGATTTATTGTCGGATTTATCTGTGTACATAAAGTGTCTGATTTATTGTCTGATTTATCTGTGTACATAAAGTGTCTGATTTACTGTCTGATTTATCTGTACATAAAGTGTCTGATTTATTGTCTGACTTATCTGTGTATATAAAGTGTCTGATTTCTTGTCTGATTTATTTGTGTACTTATCTGTGTACCATAAATAAAGAGTGCATCTCAATTACTGTGAAAACTAAATGAAAACATATTTGGTTTGCATATAATCAAATACACAAAATAAGAATTACTCTCCTAGAAGTTCTCACTGACCTTTATGTTCTCAGGTGGAATAAAAACAAACTTACAATTGATTAATTCTATTTGAGTTAGCGCTAAAATAATACTTTATTACTCCAAAAATATAATTTCTTAAATTGATTGATCACAAAGTACTGATCCATCCATTACCTTGAACAACTTGGACACTGTCACCTTCATCCTGCCTTTATGGAAGAAATATCCCTTCGCAACATACTCATACTCCATCCTGAAAAAAAATCACATTAGCTTAATTTAAGGCCTTGATGCAAACTATTGTAACTTCTTTATTTATTTGTAGTTACCATAGTGTTGTACCAAGCCCTCATTATGAGATAATTAATTAATTAATTAATTTCATTTGTTTATATGTCTATATCATGTAAATGTCAGCTGATTTTTAATTCAATACCGTACTAAACAAAGACTAGAGCAATAAGCTGTTAAGAAATCTCATGAATAGATTACAGTTCAGAACTGTGTTGCTCAACACTTTCAAAGCAGCAATATATGACTTAACATGACAGTCAATAGGAACTACTTTTCCATGTTTGTATTCAATACAATGTGGCCCATTATAATGTGTATTAAAATACAATGCAGGTCAAAACATGATCCAATATAATGCAGAATTCAGATTTGGACCTCAATGACAGTGTTGTAAAAATGAATCTCAGAATTCAAATTTACTCTTTACAGAGGGGATTTCATCCCTAAATATTAATGTGAACCACTAAATTTGAAGGGACTCTATCCATCATGGGGTACAAAAAAATGGGAAAAGATAATATATCTCCAACGTACTGCTAATTTAAAAAATAAGAAAAAAGCACTGAATCTTCATTCTATACTTGTATTTTAATTTAACCCTTTACTTCATATAGACGGATTATGATGCATTGGCAAACAGAGCAGAGGGTCTCTGCTGTTTGCATACACAATACTGCAGCTCAGTTTCTACACAGTCCATGTGGCAAAAAGAAAAGCATGATTCTATATATCATTTTAAGTTCAGTCAATTAATAATCATCAAGTCATAAATTTGTACCTGAATATTCATGGCGTAAAGGGTTAAACTTGAGCTTGGTTTGGCCAAGTTTGTGTCCACTTACTTGAACCCCATCTCATTTATGAACTTGACGACGGAGTCAGAGACCCCTATATCCAGACAGGTGCGTACCATTGTGTGTCTGCTCTTGTCACCCAGCTCTGCCACTCCAACATACCGCAGGTGCCTGACAACAGTGAGAGAAGAAGAGCATTATTTCTATCAATCAAATGTAGGCATTTAATTTTCTTGCAGACAAGAAGGGAGACTATTCACCATTAACTTTTTTACCAATCAAAAGTATATGGTTGTTTTCAACAAAAACTGATGTCTCCTGAAATCTATACATGTATAACTTGTAAGTTTGTCAGAGCTGACCAAAAATATTAGTCTCTCACTGTGATTTCTACCTTGAAGTTACATGACTAAACCACAGACCTGCACATTATTTCACTTAGCTTGTCATTTCTGTGAAGTATTATAAAACTCATGTCAGGGGTCCAGGAGATACATGTGAAGCAAATATAAAATACTGTGAACTTTGATAACAAAACATCTCTATGTAACTTGACCTTTCCACTCTGATAGACAATTTGAACTGATTACGCCTGTTGAAAAAGATCCTTTTCAGTTTTTAGAAGTGTAAATTTAAGGCCTGTGGTACCCATTCATGGTTAGGTTAACTCTCACAAACAGAATAATTATGTTTTGTTGTATGAGCCAGGTCAACCATCAAATACCTATTATCCCAGTATATCTATTGAATTGCCAGTATTTCAATTTGAAAACATCTGTAAACACTTGGAAAGTCTGTGTCTATATTTGACTCAAGTTTTGACCAAAAATATAACTCTGGATGAATTAAACTGACACAAGACTCACCAGACATCCTGCTGGGTAAGAGAATGTCGAAGGTACACTGAGATGGGCTGTTGGGGCTGGTTTCCCTCTGCAAAGATATCAGTCATATTTACTTGCAATCAAGAGAAAGTATATCTTTTATCTTTCATATACAGTTGGATCTCGGTTATCCAAACATGCATTATCCAAAGCCTACCCTTTATCCGAACCTAACCTTGGGTCCCGATTTTTTCCTTATATAAGTTAACATGATACACAACAACCCTTTCTTTGTTTGGTTTATTCAAACATAACCCTTTATCCAAAGTAAATATGGGCTCCTAGCGTACAGTTTAATCACCTGTTCACACCTCTTACTCGAACCTATCTGCTTTTGAAAATGACAGAAAAGAGCAAAAAACTCATATTATGGGGCAGATAACTCAAAAAGTAGCCTAGAGACCCCCCATTATTTATCCCAGAAATTTGTTTGTACATGTAGTGTGATTCTCTAAAACCATGCCAAGTTTAAAAAAATTCTGTTCACTAGTTTTGATTTTCCTTCTTTGTCTATATAGTAAAATACGCATTTAAGGAGGTGTTGGATTTCACTTTGTTTTACCGATAAAGCAAACTTACAGAAGGATGGGTATAAATGTGGAATTATTCTATCACTGTCATCTCTCCTTGAGAATGGTTTCCAGGTCTGAACCAGGTGATATTTAAGTTGAGCAATATAAGGATGGACCCAGCAATGAGTGAACATCCAGATATATTTACCCTTCAATATCATTTTCATTATATATTTGTTCCACTTAGAATGTTATGAAATCACAGCCATCGATTTAGAGAAACAGGAAACAAAACGGCTGAAAAGTAAGGTACTTAAAATAACAATAAAAGCATATTTGTTGAAAACTTATTTCATAATTTACGAACATGAATTATCATTTACAGGTATAATTAGCATTCATTATAATAAAAACACTATCTTCACAACATACCATAATGTACCACTAAATACAAACATTAAAGTGTAACATTTAACCATTATGGTAATTATGAAACGTAGGTCCCGACGACTTCAGATTACAGAGATCTGACTTTACAGTATAGTTTTACTACTTATATTTACTTCTTAAGAATTTCTAATGTCAGCGGTTGAAAGATATGTGATACTGTTTAAATATCAGTTTTTTTAAAAGGAATATAAAAGAAATCATGATTACAGAGAATTTTCACAGTAATTGATTAAATTAAGATTATATGTAATAATGAAAACAAATGATTACTGATTACACAACCAGCTGTAATTTGTAAAAGCTGCTTATTATTACTGATTAGGATTACACCCATTCGGATTCCAGGTGTGAGCTACAAATTCATAGCACAGACAGCAAGGGGATACTCACTGAGTTGGAACACCATCTCATGGTCACTGAATGGCTCTGGCTGAGTCTCAGAGTTGTCACACAGACCACGCAGCCGGTTAATCAATACATCCTTAGCAGAGTCTACAACACTTCCTTGCAAAAGATACTCTTGGTGGGGTGCTATGCCACCTTTGACTGCATGTTGTAAGGCTGGGTCCATTGTAGCATAAAGGTCTGAAATGATATGGGGCTATCCACTAGATCCAGTTATAAACACATGCCATGTCAAAATATAAACCTGCGCTCGTTCCTAATAGGTTTAGCCTTTACATATTATTATTAACGTCTGAACTATCCAGTAGCAAAATATCTCCAGATAACCCAACAGAAATCCATTCATCAAATAACCACATTCAACTAAGCATATCTATGGCCATGGCCGCAAGCTATTCATATACTCAGATTTGTGATCTCCTCATCATTGTTCTCGTAACATTTTGGACAAGTTGAATTTGGCAGATAGCAGAGATAATTTATCCTGTACATGTCACATGTGGGTTTTCCAAGTTTCTAAAGAATTATGGGAAGGAAAGACTAATCAGAAACACAGGGCCTTGAAGTTTGATATGATTTGCCCCAAGCAAGTTTGAGCCCTTGTGATCAGCAATTGGCAGCTAGTTCTGGTCCCCTTCTTTGATTTTTAACAAAATACAAGCCAGGAAACCATTTATTATTATAAGCCCAATTATTATATTGGCCTTCACATTTCGGTTTGTAGTTAAGAAGATGTAACAATCAACATAACTCTTTGAAAAATCTGTGTATAAAAACATCTGATGCATTCTGTTCATATGTATTATTATAATATATATATTTACACAAAGTATTAAACACTTGCAACTGCAAGAATGTGCCAACGATTCTCGAAAGCTAAATTAAACTTTAAGGTATGTTCATTCAAAAGTACTTGGTCATAATACTAGGGCCAAGACTCGAACAAAAACAAAGGGTATTTTATTTGTGGGACCCCTAGCCTAACGATGTCTACCAGATTATTTTCGAATTATGTCTTGGATAGTATGATAGTTAAAATTGTTTTGCTTGGCCACGATCGCAAACTTTCTGTGTGAAGATATTTGCAAATTCACCTTTTCCCTCTGTAGATAAATAAGAATGTTTTATTTAGACTATGGAGGCCGCCATTTTTAAAGGGAAATAATTCATTTTTTTGCCGCGCTGTAGCCAATCAAGCACTTCACTGTAAACGGTGTTACAGTAGAAAAAATCCAAGTGTTATGATAAAGGTAATCGCCTCTTATTTGTTTACATTTAAACTTATTTTTTCCTTTAAAACATATGGAGAGGAAGGAGATTGAGGGATTACATCAAGTTCATGTATATCTAACATTCAAATTCAATTCAGACTAAAAATAAACGAGAT
The DNA here is from genome assembly GCA_021229015.1 of Solen grandis. NCBI lineage: Eukaryota > Metazoa > Mollusca > Bivalvia > Adapedonta > Solenidae > Solen > Solen grandis. The sequence continues at coordinate 30,237,035 of CM037790.1, read as the reverse complement.
TCTATGGTCAGTGTGACCAAGTTCATCAACTTGATCAAGATTATCTTAAAAATTATTATATAGAAATTTCTAGAATTTTTACATGTTTTTAAGATAACGAACGTCTTTGTTGTAGTAAGTTATATCTCTTTTGCATGATACTCTTGCCAGAAATATAGTTAACCATGTGAAATTATTGGTGTGAAAAATCTACTTCAGTAACGTAAAAATAAAAACTCTTGGACATATCGTTGCCAAACACCTTTCTTCACTTCTTGACAGAAACAAAATCCTGTATGGTTTAATGGCTTCGACGACAAACTGACTACTCGTGAAAATTCAAAAAAAATTTGAATTATGCCTGTAGAATGGCGTGGTGTAAAAGACCAGCTGTTGATTTGGGTGCATTTTAGTATACTCTATCCAGTAGGTTCACTACACTGCTACCATTTATTATTCTGATCGTAAAATTCACCGAAACGTAGGTTGGGTGGCAAAAAGGCGTTGCATTCCTTGTGTTTTTTAGCTCACCTGAGCACAACATGCGCAAGGTGAGCTTTTGTGATCGCCCTTCGTCCGTCGACGTGTCGTGCGTTGTGTGTCGTCAACAATTTGCTTTAAACGACATCTCCTCTGAAACCGCTGGACAGAATTTAATGAAACTTGGCAGGAATGTTCCTTGGGTGAGGCTCTACAAAAGTTGCTAAAATAAAGTTGATCCATGAAGAACTCTGGTTGCCATGGCTACAAAAAGAAAAATAATTTGAAAACTTTAAAAATGATCTCCTTCAAAACTACTGGCCAGATTTTATCAAAATAATTTGGTACAGATGTTCCTTGGGTCAACCTCTACCAAAGTTGCTAAAATTATTCCGATCCGTAAAAAAACATGGCCGCCAGGGGCGGGGCTTATTTGCCTTATATGTATGTAGAGAAACATTTAAACAACATCTCCTCTGAAACCACTGGACAGAATTTGATTAAACTTGGCAGGGATGATCCTTGGGTCAACCTTCACAAAAGTTGCTAAGATAAACTTGATCCATGTAGAACTCTGGTTGCCATGGCAACAAAAAAAAATAAAAACTTTTAAAAATCATCTTCTTCAAAACTACTGGCCAGATTTTAAAATAAATTAATACAGATGTTCCTTGGGTCAACCTCTACCAAAGTTGCTAAAATTATTCCGATCGGTAAAAAACATGGCCGCCAGGGGCGGGGCTTATTTGCCTTTTATGTATATAGAGAAACCTTTAAACAACATCTCCTCTGAAACCACTGGACAGAATTTGATTAAACTTGGCAGGGATGATCCTTGGGTCAACCTACACAAAAGTTGCTAAAATAAACTTGATCCTTGTAGAACTCTGGTTGCCATGGCAACAAAAAGAAAAAAAAATGAAAACTTTAAAAATCATCTTCTTCAAAACTGCTGGCCAGATTTTAAAATAAATTGGTACAGATGTTCCTTGGGTCAACCTCTACCAAAGTTGCTAAAATTATTCCGATCCGTAAAAAAACATGGCCGCCAGGGGCGGGGCTTATTTGCCTAATATGTATATAGAGAAACCTTTAAACAACATCTCCTCTGAAACCATTGGACAGAATTTGATTAAACTTGGCAGGGATGATCCTTGGGTCAACCTTCACAAAAGTTGCTAAAATAAACTTGATCCATGTAGAACTCTGGTTGCCATGGCAACAAAAAAAAATGAAAACTTTAAAAATCATCTCCTTCAAAACTACTGGCCAGATTTCAAAATAATTTGGTACAGATGTTCCTTGGGTCAACCTTTACCAAAGTTGCTAAAATTATTCCGATCGGTAAAAAAACATGGCCGCCAGGGGCGGGGCTTATTTGCCTTATATGTATATAGAGAAACCTTTAAACAACATCTCCTCTGAAACCACTGGACAGAATTTGATTAAACTTGGCAGGGATGATCCTTGGGTCAACCTTCACAAAAGTAGCTAAAATAAACTTGATCCATGTAGAACTCTGGTTGCCATGGCAACAAAAAGAAAAAAAAATATGAAAACTTTAAAAATCATCAATTCAAAACTACTGGCCAGAGTTTAAAATAAATTGGTACAGATGTTCCTTGGGTCAACCTCTACCAAAGTTGCTAAAATTATTCTGATCCGTAAAAAACATGGCCGCCAGGGGCGGGGCTTATTTGCCTTTTATGTATATTGGGAAAACTTTAATCAACATTTCCTCTGAAACCACTGGACAGAATTTGATTAAATTTGGCAGGAATGATCCTTGGGTCAACCTTCACAAAAGTTCCTAAAATAAACTTGATCCATATAGAACTCTGGTTGCCATGGCAACAAAAAGAAAAAAAAATGAAAACTTTAAAAATCATCTTCTTCAAAACTACTGGCCAGATTTTAAAATGAATTGGTACAGATGTTCCTTGGGTCAACCTATTTATCTCAGGTGAGCGATTTAGGGCCATCATGGGCCTCTTGTTTTTATTTTTTATTATATACGGAGCTTATCTTTTACTACATCGTTCTTATTTATTGATAGAACTTCAAACTCCTGTGATCAAAGTAACACACTATCTTGTCAGTAGCACTGCCGCTGGTAATCAAACTGACCTCATTGTCTAGACTTTAGTAATGCATTTGATAAGGTATACCATCTAAAACCAGTTCTCTGTCTCCAAGAAAATGGTGTCCGTCAACAAATACTCAACAGGATAAATTAATTCCTCACTGGGCGGAAGTTCCAGATGGGGAATATTCATCAGTGGTTTCTGTTGCCTGTGTTGTGGCTCTGAATTCTGTACCATATTCACTCTCAGTCTGATACATCTTACAACAACATGCCTGGATCTAGAATTATCCTATTGGGGGAAGTTTTTTTTTTTTTTTTCACTTTGTGGGGAGAGGGATCCGGTCCCATGGGGGGGAGTGCAAACAAGCTGAGAGGGGAATTTTTCTACAATATAAAATGAAGGCATTTTGTTGTAATTTACTCTTATTTAATGAAGTTTTATTACATTAAAGAATAATAACAACAATGATATAACATGTTTGCACTGTTTTATTAAGAATATAACATTTAACTACAACAGTAAGTCCATGCACACAATGTGGAGGGGGAAAAGGAATAAAACATGGGGAAAAAATATATATTCCAGGCAGGGGAGAATGTCGCCTATGTTCTATGTATAATTTGACCAAAAAAAAACACTGGAGGGGGGGGTCAAAACGTGATTGTGATGTCAGTGCTTAAGGGGGTCCGGGGGCATGCTTGCCCCCCAAAAAAATGTTTCATGGTTGACGGAGATGCAGGGGTTTTCGTAAGTGGACGCCCGCTTGCCCATGCCAGGTTAAAATCACCATGGGCAAGTGATTTTTCCAAGGAAAATGAAATTTTTCGTTTTTTTATATTTTATTTTATACATTATATAGGGGGTGAGTTGCTTGCAAACTGTGTTTGATACATGTTAACTAAAATTAATCTTAATACTACACATATTTAGTTTGAAACATTAACAAACACTAACTAACTTAAAGATCAGACAAGCTGTTTTCACTGGGGGCAAGATGTTCAAAGTAACTTGCCCCCTGGGCAATTGAAAGTCAAATCCTTAAGAAACCCCTGAGTTGCATTCTGTGGGGCATTCGAGGAAAAAAACTTTTTTCAAGTAAGATATATAATTCCGGGACTGCAAATATGTTTTGTTTCCGGCAGTCAAAATGTCGAAACAATTGTCAATAAATACGCTTCTCGGCGGGGGAGACAATGAAAACACAAAAAAGCAAGAGTTAATATAGGAAGCAACAAAGTGCCTACGATAAAACAAAACGCACAAGAAAAGCCCTGGATCATTGGTTTTCTGGCTTTCCATGGTTGATAAAAAAAGAAGAAAAATTGTTTTGCGGTATTTCCGCAAAATATCAAAAGCTTTATACAACTTTATAACGGGAAGCAAAAATTAAAATCATTTTAGGACGTTCTCACTTTGTTTAAGGACAAGTAAATTGTTCATCTACTGGTCGTACAGGACAAGTGACCTAAAAGAAAATTTTACACCCCTGATATTAATTCTCATTAAAAATATAAAGAAAAATGAAAAAGAAATGTATAGATATGAAAATGAGAAGTTTATTATTTTCTTGGCACAATACAGTAATGGAGTATTACATTTATATTTTGGGCATTACTAAAACAAGCATTATTGGTTTATATTTTATTAGATTTTATTTACCATAACATATCTATTACTGTCTATTTGCTGTTTTAAATATAATTCCTTTTGATTTAAATACATATATTTATGTTTATCTCTGTAAAGGAGACAGAGAGCTTAAGCTGTCTATAAAAAAAAATGTTTTGATTTGTCTTGTTATGACAGTGTTTACGCAGTTCAAAGCATGTTTGATTTGATCCTCGTTCATTAATTTTACTATAATATTCACAATAAATGCAACTTGAAGTCATACTAATCTCTATCAGTGCTTTAATTAACATCTGTGACATGTATACTCAATAAATCTAAAAGCGTTTGACTGGTTCAGATTAAAGCAGACATAGTGCCAAGGTGACGGGTCTCAGCAGGGGTCGGTCTCTGGGTGACTGGTCATTTGGCTAACTCTATTTCAGTAAGAGGCTCACAATGGGGATTTCCACAACTGACCACAAACATTTACCCAGTCAAGGCAATTTCAGTCACCTAGAAACTTGTATGATCAGGCTCGAAGGGGAGGCAAAGCACAAACTAACTGGAGTGACTGATCCTTGAACATAGGAGATTTGACAATAGAAGAATCCTAATGTTCTATAAAATCTACAATGAAGTTGTAGCAATCAGCCTACCACACTACATGCAAAGGCCTATTAAATTCATCAGACAAATGCATCCAAATTCCAGACAAATCCAGGACTCTTGAGATTACCATAAGGCATAAATCATACTCTTTTCTTTTGAATCAGCTGCTGATATTCATTTTCTAATCTTGATCAATTCAGTTTCAAGTTGGCGGTGACTCATGGTGACCAGCATTAGTTTGGTGTTTAACGTTTTTAAGCTGCTCTTTGCTAAAATACTGTTTATCTTGACTGAGGTTTACATTGTCCATAGAAGACAATATTATTTAGAGTTAGTTTAAGTTAAAACAATATCATGGTACTGATAACTCAAATTATCTTGTGTAAGCATCTTGTTGTCTGTAGAAGGGTCACCTTGCAGATCAGATAAATATATAAACATCATTTAAAGCTTAATGCTCATGTTTTACCAACTCTTTGATTGGTAGGACGGTTGAGGTATATTGGTATATATAGTTATATTTAGTACTTTCAATATTGTACAGTGATGCAAAATGAAAATACTATTTTTTTTCCCAATATTCTCTGCAGTTAAGTTGCTGCCATCTAAAGCTGAAGATTCTGTCACATCGGGATCAAAAGCTGACAAACAACTGAAAATGTAAAATAGTCTTGGGTCGAATCCATTTCAGGGGAGGTCTAGAAACTTGTTATACTCTTTTTTAGAGCAGTTGCAGTACAGTGAAACCCCATTATAACAGCATCCTCTTTATAGCAGCAGTAGTCTTGAAAACAAAAGTGCATAATCCTTCTGTGTCTTTATTCTTTTCAATGGCAATTTCTTTATAACAGCAAAATACACTGAAAAAAAACACTGCCATTGTAAAGAGAGTTTACTTTGTTCCTATTTGGATTGTTATCAGGACTCTAACGTCTGGGACTTTGCAAGTTGAAATTAAAGGCACTCGCATTTTTAGCTCACCTGAGCACTTCGTCCATCGTCGTGCGTCGTCCTTCGTCAACAATTTGCTTTAAATGACATCTCCTCTGAAACCATGGGACAGAATTTGATTAAGCTTGGCAGGGATGATCCTTGGGTCAACCTTCACAAAAGTTGCTAAAATAAACTTGATCCATGTAGAACTCTGGTTGCCATGGCTACAAAAAGAAAAATAATTTGAAAACTTTAAAAATCATCTCCTTCAAAACTATTGGCCAGATTTCAAAATAATTTGGTACAGATGTTCCTTGGGTCAACCTCTACCAAAGTTGCTAAAATTATTCCGATCCGTAAAAAAACATGGCCGCCAGGGGCGGGGCTTATTTGCCTTATATGTATATAGAGAAACCTTTAAACAACATCTCCTCTGAAACCATGGGACAGAATTTGATTAAGCTTGGCAGGGATGATCCTTGGGTCAACCTTCACAAAAGTTGCTAAAATAAACTTGATCCATGTAGAACTCTGGTTGCCATGGCAACAAAAAGAAAAAAAAATGAAAATTTAAAAATCATCTTCTTCAAAACTGCTGGCCAGATTTTAAAATAAATTGGTACAGATGTTCCTTGGGTCAATCCTACCAAAGTTGCTAGAATTATTCCGATCCGTAAAAAAACATGGCCGCCAGGGGCGGGGCTTATTTGCCTTATATGTATATATAGAGAAACCTTTAATCAACATTTCCTCTGAAACCACTGGACAGAATTTGATTAAACTTGGCAGGGATGATCCTTGGGTCAACCTTTACAAAAGTTGCTAAAATAAACTTAATCCATGTAGAACTCTGGTTGCCATGGCAACAAAAATAAAAAAAAATAAAGACTTTAAAAATCTTCTTCAAAACTACTGGCCAGATTTTCACAAATGATGTTAAAATAAACTTGATCCATTTAGAACTCTTGTCATCTGACGTCATGTGACGTCACAACATACAACTTAGTTCTTATTATTTGGGCAATGATTTCGATATGATGTCGGTTTTTCAGAATGATACAAATTTCATAGATAAGAGAGTAATGTATGTGTTTTAATGTATTAACATTTTCAGCATCCTATGACGTCACGTGACATCAGAGCTAAAAATAGTGAAAAATATTGTACGCGCTCTATAGCCGCCATTTATGGTCTGAATTTCCTCAAATTTTCACAGATGCTACATCTCAAGGATATAGGATTATAGAGCTTTCAGATGAGACAAAAAACTGAAACTTACACAGTTTGCAGTTCTGCAGATTTTCTTTAGATATTTTGAGTCTCGACGTCATAAGATGTCATGTGATGTCACTCACCATGAGCACGTTTTGCAGAATCCTGCATCTGCATGTTCTCAAAGCATTATACCCGTAAACTTTAAAAATTATCTCCTTCAAAAATTCTGGCCAGATATAAAAATGTTTTGGTACAGATGTTTCTTGGGTAACTATCTACCAAGACTGCTAAAATGATTCCGTTTCCTAAAAAAAACATGGCCGCCAGGGGTGGGGTTAATTTGCCTTATATGTTTATGGTAGAAATTGTAAACAACATCTACTCTGAAACCGCTGGACAGAATTTGATTAAACTTGGCAGGAATGATCCCTTGGTGAACCTTCACAAAAGTTGCTAAAATAAACTTGATCCATGTAGAACTCTTGTCGCCATGGCAGTGGAAAAAAAGAAAAAAAGAGAATACTTTAAAAACATTTCCTTCAAAACTACTAACTTGATTTCAAATTGTTATGGTACAGATGTTCCTTGGATAACCCTCTACCATGATTGCTAAAATTATTCTGATCCATAAAAAGAACATGGCCCCCAGGGGCAGGGCTAATTTGCCTTTATATAGTGAAAACTTTAACCCTTTCCCTCATATAGACTCATTTTGACGCACTCAATAGGTACCACATAAAGCCTGATCTGCAGAAAACCACAGTTAAACCTTACCAAATTTAATGATAAAATCCTCATTTCCAGACCACTGAGGAGCAGCGAACAGCATAAAACCTGATCAGCCTGCGAGTTACTCGCAGGCTGATCTGGTTTTATGTTGTTCGCATAGGTCTTTTCATGCTTTCCTCTATGAGGGAAAGGGTTAAAAGACATCTGCTCCAAAACTACTGCCAGATTTTAAAATGTTGGCGCAGATGTTCTGTGGCAACCAAAATTGCTCCTTTAGAACAGTGGTTCTCAGGTGAGCGATATAGGGCCATCATGGGCCTCTTGTTTTGAAAGTTGGAAAAAAAAATAATTTTAGCCCTATGATATTTCATCATAATAATATGTTGTTTGAAACAGCCCCTAATTAAAGTATGATCAAATATGGTAATATATTGGTAGTATGTATTTTGATAATGGATATGCTTTTTAACCCTTTCCCTCATAGAGGACACCATGAAAAGACTTATGCGAACAGCATAAAACCAGATCAGCCTGCGAGTTATCAGCCTGCGAGTAACTCGCAGGCTGATCAGGTTTTATGCTGTTAGCTGCTCCTCAGTGGTCTGGAAATGAGGATTTTGTAATTAAATTTGGTAATGTTTAACTGTGGCTTTCTGCAGATCAGGCTTTATGTGGTACCTATTGAGTGCGTCAAAATGAGTCTATATGAGGGAAAGGGTTAAATAAAGCAATATACTGTGGTACACTTCAAGCATTTTGTGACATCCCTATTGATTGGGCATGTATACAACTTCTTCAAGAGTCCTACATGATCTGTTTTTTATCTACCCCTACCACCCTGGTCATGCAAGTGTCAGAGGATTAGCTGTGTACAGTCTCAGTGTTTCGATGCAATCAGGAAACAGTCAAGTAGTCACACTAGTGATCATCTGGTAGTGGTCAAGTTGATTTCAACAACATATCGAACAGGGATCATGTTGATAGGGAAAGCAATAGGGTAATAGTCTAGTTTATAGGGTACTGACCAGTATTTTTAGGTCCACCTTTTGAAGAAAAAAAGTAGAGCTCTTGTCAGTGTGGGCATTGGCGTTGGTTAAGGTCTTTGTTCAGGTTCATTTCTCCATAAACATCAAACATAATCACTTAACACTTGGTATACTTGTTCACTATCAAAAAAGGAAAACCCATTTCAGAAGGGCAAGTAACTCTAATAACAATAATTTTGTCAAAGCTGTGGCCCTTTTTTGACTTAGAATTTTCAGGACTGGTTAAGTTTCTGTTAAGGTCAATTTCTCAAAAACTGTCAAACATATTCATTTCAATCTTGGAATGCTTATTTACTATCAGAAGGGGAATTCAGTTCAAAAAGATTTTTTTTTGATACAGTTATACCCCCTTTTCAACTTAGTATTTTCTGTATTGGTAAGGTCAATCAAACATAATTCACTTCAAGGTTGGAATACTCGATCACTTACAAAGATGGCCATAGTAACTGACACAAGATGGTGATCATTGACAATATTTGGTACCCAAGGTATCTGGCAAGGTCGACCTGGAGGTAGTCTCTTGAGGTATCTAACAAGATCTGTCTACCAGACCTTTGACTGGTCAGCTATATAATTATACTGGGCAGTAGCCGTATACAACAAAGCCAAATAGAAACCATTGTACAATACAAAATAAACAAACAGGAGGTAGGAACTAACAACAGAAGATAAAAGTAACAGATGTTGCATAACCAGAGTAACAGTCATGTTAATGTCAAACTGAGTTATTATGAAGCTTCCCTTTTGCTACCTACAGGACGGATGAACCCATCCTACACATGAGACAGTGCATTTGCCAACAAGGCTGGTTCATCCGTTTTGAGGGGTTTCCCATGTGGAAACCTCCATAACAGATAGACCTTGTCCTGTCCTGCTGGCAGCGAAAGGGAATCAGCCACATTTTGCTAATACAGTAATAGCATAATAGCCTTTAATTTCTAAGATATTCTTTGGCAAAAAGCCTGTCTATATATGATAGGTGACCTGGCAGCGAAGGGTTAAATTTGTCAAATATTTTAATTATTTCAGGTGAACAAAATATTGCATGACAACATCTCACTCCATGGAAGCATCTAAAGGTGAGTGATGTATTTACTGCTAAACTGTCATTCATACACAACCAGTCATGGGAAAATTTTGGAGAATGTCTCTCCCAACTTCAAATACCTGTATTGCAAAATTGTTTTTAATAATAAAGAAAAAATAAACCTCACTTAAAGTATTCAGATTTCTTTAATATTCTGTGCAGGCATGCTTTCCACACTTCAGCTGTGTCTCACCAGAATATGCTTGCATTTCCGAAATATGAAGGGCAATAATTGGAAATACTGACCTATTACAACATGTTAACAAAGGTAGTATTTTAACATTCATCCAAAATACCTTAAGTGATGCAAAGTTAGCCAGTGTTTTTTTTCACTTTGGGGGGAAAGGGGTCCGGGCCCATAGGAGGGGGGAAAAATTGCGTGAACGAGCTAATGGGGAAATTTTTCTATTATGTATAATGTAGGCATTTTGTTGTATTTTACTCTTATTTAATGAAGGTTTATTGCATTAAAGAATAATAAAAACAACGATTTAACATGTTTGCACAGTTTTATTAAGAATACATGAATAACCTTTAACTACAACAGTGAGTCCATGCACACAATATAGTATGTAAACTCATAATTATGGAGGGGGGAAATTAAAAAAATTGGGGGGAAAATATATATTCCAGGCAGGGGGGAATGCTGCCTTTATTCTCTGTATATTTTGACCAAAAAAAACAGTTAGCAGAGATCAGATATGTGGTAATGAAGTACCATATAGGTAACTTTGCAATCTTGCTAATTGCATATTATGTCTGGTATTGAAATAATTACAATCTCTGAGAAAGAATGGGCCTTTAACTCATATTTTAAGGATACAAATGTATAGAATTCTTAAATTCATTGGCTTAAAGATTGGAAAATTTTCCATAAATGCTTGTATTAGCATGCTGTTAAAGAAAATGGTCTTAAATTTCTCCGAATTTCATGTTTTTGGAGTTACAGAATTATTGAACTGTTTAGTGAAACACAGGCCTGAGGCAGTAATTTAAATAGATATAATTTTTAAGGGTTGACATTCCATCCTACTACACTTAACAAAATCTGATTTAATTAGATCATATCAGACTGATTCCTCTTTCATACAGTCAAATATTTCAAGTATCAAATCCGAAACATTTTCAGCATGAAGTTGGGATTAATTAGTGTAGAACAATAATAATGTATATTATAATCAATAATTCGTCCCTGTATTAACTAATGGGGAAAAATCTGACTGGGGAAAAACCTGACTGTTACACCGGTACCTCATGGTGCTCTATCATTATTGCTTGAGAAATTAGGCCTCAAGGGGTTGGCTAGTTTGCTTATTTAATCTTTATAGATACTGAGTGATTAGAGTGTCTGCCTTGGGAGTTGGAGGTCTCGGGTTTCAATCTCTGATTGACATACCAAAGTTGTAAAAAGTGGTACTGATATAGCTCCCTTGCCTGGCCCTCAGCATATAAGAGTAGTAGACTGGTTGGCTCAATGTCAATAATGTGACTGGGTGTAGTATCATGTCATATGTCCACAGCATGAAACTGCAGTGTGGCAGCACTATTTCTGTCTCAAGTAAACATTGTCTCCAAATGAATGAGAAATAATGTTGGTGGGATATTGAATCCAACAAACAAATGACTTTTGAATTATGTGTATCTGGAATTTGAATCTGATTGATGCTGAAGGTAACCAGGTTAAATCAAGTGACCTGAATTGTTTTGATTAGGCTTATGGTACTCTTGTGAGTGTTCAAGGGCCACCATGGCCCTCTTGTTAGCTCACCAGAGCACAACATGCTCAAGGTGAGCTATAATTAGGATCACCTTGCGTCTGTTGTTGTGCGTCCTTTGTCGTCAACAATTTGCTTTGAATGACATCTCCTCTTAAACTGCTTGGTAGAAATTGATGAAATTGAGCATGGATAATCTTTGGGTGAACCTTCACAAAAGTTGTTAAAATAATCTTCATCCATGCAGAACCCTGGTTGCCATGGCAGCCTACAGAATTTTACTTTAAAGTCTTCTCTGAAACCAGTGGTCAAAATTTGATTTCGTTTGGCACAAATGGTCACCTCATAGAGTTCTACCATGATTGCTAAAATGGAGTTGATCCCTTTAAAAACTAGGCCCCTAAGGGGTTGACTAATTTCCTTAAATACTGTATATAGAAAATTTTAAAATTCTTTAAAGCCAGCGGTCAGAATTTAATTTCATTTGGCACACATGGTCACCTTATGGCTGTCTACCATAATTATGAAACTAAAGTTGATCCTTTGTAAAATTAGGTCCCTAGGAGTCTGCTTGTTTCCTTATATACATACTCCTTACAGAAGATTTCAAAGATTTCTTCCTGTATGAAACCATTGGTTAGAATTGAAAAATTTTTGCATGTATGGTCACCTCATGGCTGTCTACCATAATTGCTATAATAAAGTTGATCCCTTGAAAAATGAATCACATATTGGGGTTGTCTAGTTTCCTTATATACTCTAAATAGAACATTTAAAAATTCTTCTCACCTGGAAATAATGTTAAGAATTAACTTTTGTTTTGCACCATTGATTACCTCATGGTTTCATACCATAATTGTGTAAGCATTTTTGATCCCTCGAAAAATGAGGCCTCCAGATGATTGACTAACTAAAGAATTCTTTCTATCTGAAACTTGATTTTGGTTGCTTTCTGGAAGAAACCAGGTAAAATTAAGTGACTTGAATTATTTTAAATTAAATAAGCTGATGTACTCTGGTGGGCAATCTAGGGCCCTCTTGTTCTTCTTACAACATTATGAAATGAAATCAATTATTCATCAACCAGCTGTAATAAGACAGATTAACATATTCATTAATTATCAGCTTAATAATGAATGTAGCAAGAGCACATGCTATTCAAAGACAATTTAATAACCAAAAGAGCCAGCACATATTTTGCTACACATTTTCTGCATGCATTTTCACACAGAAACCTGATTTTTAATGGTCTACTTAACACCATGTGCATGAGAATGTTCAGGTTCAGTAATTTTTAAACTTATTTATTTTATGTTGAACTTAGTGAAGGGTGACAGTGCTATCTTGATACTGATTTGTGATTGCTCAGGGTGTGTGAATTACAGTAGATTTAAATGTGTATACTGGATATGATAATGTACAGTGGGTTAAACCAGTTATAAAACATAGTAAACTCTGCAACAAAGTTGTTCTGGTACCAGAATCAGCTTGTCTGTCTGTCCATCTACAGGGCTGTAAAAATCCACTCGTCTGCTCGTATTTACGAGTGAATTTCATGGCTGGATGAGCATAATTTCCCTGAACACTCGTCCGACCAGACAAGTAACTTTTCGCGGCCAAGAAAGAAATGTTTCAGTAAAAAATGAATTTCATATTGTTACGATGGTTAATCAAGATCATAAAACTCTTAACTTGATCAGGGGAGCGAATTTTGACAAACTATATAATTATTATAGCAACGCTATTTTTTTTAGAAAGATCCATAAGGTGCTAGCGCAGACTGGTTCACAATATTCTACGGTGTTTTTTGAATATGGTTTTTGTTAGTTTGCAGCACAGTCTGTGACTGTGGCACATTTAGGGACTGCAAATATGTTTTGATTCTGGCAGTCAAAATGAAGAAACAATTGTCAATGAAGACACTTCTCGGTGGCAGAGATGACGAAAATACAAAAAAGCGAGAGTTAAAACATAGGAAGCACCAAAACACTTATGATAAAACAAAATGCGCAAGAAAAGATCATTGGTTTTCTGGCTTTCCGTTGTTGACGAAAAAAGAAGAAAAATTGTTTTGCGATGTTTCCGCAAAATATCAAAAGCTTTATACAACTTTACGGGAAGCAAAAATTAAAATAATTTTAGGACGAGCTAACCGTGTTTAAGGACGAGTAAGATTTTTCACCTACTCGTTGTACAGGACGAGTGACCTAAAAGAAAATTTTATACCCCTGATCTAATTTCTGATGCACCTGAACACTCTTATAAATTTTCAAGTCAATACAATACCATAAGTAATTTCTGAGATATAAGCTGGATAGTAGCTTACATGCAAAACTCTTACTTAATTTTCATTGCATGCAAAATTTTAACCAAATTTTCTAGGTTAAAGAGATGGCATAATTTGTTTCAAATTTAGTCATGTGTTATCTGCCTTGGTTGTCTGGTGCCCCTGAACATATTTGTAAACTTTTAAGACAATACCATGAATGGTAATTGAGGTATAAGCTTGATAGTAACTTGCATGTAAAACTTTTACCAAAAAGCTGTGACGCCCATGTTCGAAATAGGGTGCCTGCAAAAGCTCTTGTTTTCTTAAAAAAAGTCAAGCTAAAAATGCCAGATTTCTTTTTGTTTGCACTCTAGTGTATTAATTTCTTAAGCCACCATCTACAAACTGTATGACAATATTTATGTTATAATCCCTTGGCTAAATTTGATTATGGCTGATATTGGCCATTTAAGTCAGGAGTTATCTCCCTTTTAATATTAAAAAATGCCAGATTTCACTCTGTTTGCAATCTAGCATCTTCTTTTCTTCAACAATCATGTTCAGACTATATGACAGTGTTTATATCCATAATCCAAGGCCAAATTTGATTATGGCTGATATCATCCAATTACATCAGGAGTTATGGCTCTTTTAATACA
>CM037790.1:30170800-30220800 GCA_021229015.1 Solen grandis | reverse complement strand
ACCTTGAAAAGCAAAACCCGCGAAAAAAAAACTGCTTTCATAAACGTCACGTATTTTCTAATCCCAACTCGCCTATTTATACATTATTTAGATTAAAGGTCATGATTATTTTTAAACTTGTGCATTTCTAGGTGCAAAAGGGTCAGTCATGGCACTAGGTATAGGTTAGTTCATAGTTGCCTTTAACTACACGATATAGTCACGAGGGCGGAATCCCGTCATACACAGCTACATAGGGCAGTCGAAATTCCATATGTGAAAAAAAAGGTCAAAGAGAAAAACAAAACAATAATATCTGCCCTGTATATATCCTGTAATTATGCAATGCGCTAAGCACACTATGTTTGCGACTTGATAATTGTGGTCAGGGATCGAAACCGCGACCTCCCGCTCTTAAGGTATTCTAACCACACACTGGGTCACTCGGGACAGCTTATGTGATGGCAAGAGGAAGAACTGATGCAGTCAGGCAAAGGAAAGAAGATGAACGGTTGTGTGACAGTGAATTAAAGATAAATAATTCAACAAAAATCTTAAACAGATGTCTGAAAATGGCGATACTTAAGTATACATACTAAAACATACAACTTACCCTGACCTTGCAATTAAATTATTCATCCATCTACATGAATTGAATGAGTTTACCTTTTATCACTTTGATTTCATTTTGTTTCAGATGGCAATACATTTTAGTTTGCATAAATGACTTAGTTTCATCATTTTTATATAGATGTCTACAAGGAGATGGTATACACATTTTAGAATTGGAACTTGCATTTATTTAGTTTTCCAACTCTGACTCCCATAATAACAGAACAATAATTATTAACTTTAAACATTCTTCATTGTCAAACTATTTTACAATTGATATCAATACAATATTAAAATACTGTAAATATTCATTGGACAAAAGGGCCTGGGGCACAATAAAGGACATTCCATAACAATGTACAATGTTCAATGTCATTGTATTAACATTTTATATGTTATTCTGACGCCTAAGTCACGTGACAGTATCTGAAGGGTTTTCTTGTAATTTTATCTCAGATATCTTTTCTCAAAATAGAATCTTCTCTCTCTATCTCTCTATCGTGTCTTCTTCTTCTTCTTCTTCCTCTCTCTCTCTTTGCGTGTTTGTGTGTGTCTGTGTAATTTTCGTGTTTTTTTATTCATTTATTTTTCAAATTTGATCTTTTGAAATGGTTTTGAAATACAAATTCACTTAAAACACAATAAAATACAAAGCATATTCAATAAATAGAATTTTTATGTTAACCTACTAATGCAGATAATCACTTAACATCAGCAATAAATATTTATCTGTGCAATTTCAGAAATTCTTGATAATCAATTTTGTTACTTCAAAACATTTAATGTATATACTCTGTTTGTTGTGTCCCATCGGCAATCGTTTGAGGGATGAGTGACATGATAACAATCCCCGAAGTATCCATATTCAATTATTAATTTTAAAACAAATTTAAAAAAAAAATCAATATAACAAGACCTACGCAATTACGTATTGAGTATACATTTTATATTAGAATTACTTTTCCATATTAAGTTTAAATGAGGAAATATGCCTTTTTCAACCGTCTCAAGCAAAGCGCCCCCTAGCGGCAAAATGAGAAATAAAATTGAGTAAAATTTTACCATAAGGAACCTAGCAATGCAGCAAATATTTCAATCAAGTATACAAGTCACACTAGTCGAACATTCTATTTCTAATATATCACAATTTGACTGACTGACACTATTTGAGTTTACCGTCGCTTCGACAGTATTTCAGTCATATAGCAACGTCCAGCTAATTACAGATGGAGGAAGACCCCGAATGCACGATGGCATCCGGGTAGAACCACCGACCTACCGCAAACCAGCTGGAAGGTCACAATTTGAAGCATAAAAACTGATTTACAATTATTAAAAAAAAGATCAAACTTCGGACTGCCGTAAAATGACCAAATCAAGTCCGATCTTCAAAAACTAAAGATCACTGGAAAAAAGCTTTTCAAGAACTAAAACTTTGTTCATATACTGTCAATGAAATATCTTTAGGTTTGGAGCTATTTTGGGCCGAATAAAAACACAATAATCGTAATATGACTTTGACCTTTTCAATTTTTTAAACTTTTTAATTGTGATGTCCTTTCAAACATAACAATACATAACTTGTGAATATTTCATAAAGAATGAAAATAAAATAAAGTCAGGAGTGACAAAAAACATGTTTTTGAAATTTTAATTTTTCCTAAATTTTAGTGAAGTTTGACCGTTTCTAGAGGACAAACTATGCATTTCTTAAATTCGCCACCCCATATAGTTTGTGCGTATATGTCTTGCAAATCGTATGCAGCTAGGAGAGTTCTTCTATCTGATCTCTAACAAAAATGAATAGGTTTTTCATAGACCTACACTTATTTGCACATTTTTTTGGTTGGTGTGTGTGTGTGTGGTTGTTTTTTTTTTGCGAGGTTCGAACTTTCAACCTTCCGTAACTAGCTCAAAATTGTTCTGCCACTCATACTTTGAAACTATCATATTTCATTAGGCTATCAACAAGGAACTTAATGCAAAAAAAGGCATTTTGATCAGACTTCAACTTTTTGAGTTATAAGCAAAAAAATGACTTAAAATTTGGTTCTTGTTTTTTTATTTCATTTTTCTTTTAATTACATATGATAACATGTATCCATATATGTTTATTTTGAATCCGAGACCTTTCCTGCCTTACACAAATTGTCACCGTTTAAAATATCATCACTTTTATCCCTTTTTGGCCGCTTTTTCTTCTTATCCATTTATTCCAGTCGCATCCAAAATGTTATACACTATTTGCACACTATTTCCAAAATGCACTATCACATTTTAGAAGTTTATGAAAGCAATATTTCAATTTTCTCCTAGTCTCTTTTGAACGAACGTCCAACCACCACTATCACGTGTATATCGTTATGACATTTGTCATAGTTAGGGGGGTATAAAACTTACAGATACTAGATTTTAACAAACATTTTCACACTTACGTTTAAGGTCGATGCTTAATTAATGGGAAAACAATTCTTGTTGCAAAATAAAATAATGTCTTTGTAAAAATTAAATACCGAAGATTCGTACACAAATGTACCATGTCTATCTGAACTGGGCTTAATTATGTATGACAAAGAGATAACTGAATCAAACTAGTGGCTCACCGACAAACATATTAATGCAGGTAATAAAATACTTTCTAAACAATGTAAAAACATTCAAGGCTTTCTAGACACAAACATGACCCCGTATTATGAAGATAAAGACAAAACTTGGAATACAGAGAGAAAGTTTCAAACGGCAACACCTCTATGTACTCAAATTCACTTTGACGGAAACTGTCATTGGACATGGTGGGGGGATATTATTTAGATAGTATGTCAGAATCAAAGCGCTGAAGGCACTGAAGTTGTGTGTGTCTCAAGTGGAAGAGGGTTTGGTGAGCTGTAGTGTAACTAAGTCTTTGCCAAATATCAAACTTATATTAAACTAATATATTATTGTTCATTGTAGGCTATAGAAATAGGGAGAGTAAGAGTGGCGATGTGCCAATTGTTAACAGTCTGCTGAAGCAAATGGTGCATTCATTTTTTAATTTCTTGTAATGACCTTGTTAACGCAACGTTAAATCGGGGTTATTGGCATTGCGCGAAAAATTAAAATTTTGATAAACAAAAGAAATGCGACAATGCTGCTCTCTTAGCGATATCGGCGCTTTGAAGACGGCAAAGTTTCTATTTGTTGATGCAAATCAGTGGCTCCATACTGTGTCCTTCTGATAGCAGATATATACATGTATCAGCCATTCCATAGAGCAACAAATAACCCCTGGAGATATCTCGATGTATCTGAGATAGTTTGATGTGATTATTAGTAAGTTACGCGGATTTGTGTCGGAATTCAAGCTTTCTATTATTCTATATGGACAATTGTGACACCACTAAATAAGAAAAACCTTCACATCTACCATGCAAATTCAGGCACGAGCCACCTTTGCAACGAAAGAAAATACATTTGTATACTCCTCCGCATGGTAAAGTGAAAGACGCAACATCACAGTAAAATAGTTTTTTGTGCTTTTAAGCTACATACAATTATTGTTCCCGTAAGTTAACTATGTGTTTATTTTATTTTTTCAACACTTTGGCTAAATCTCAGCATACCCGTGTTGTAGAATTCTTTTCAATCGTTCGATCATTCATACAAAATGAAGAGGTTATTCGGTTTTAAATGCAGAGAATTGGACCCTCAGAATGTAGGTACTATAGTTGTGAGTGATTACGTCACACACAACTAAATAACAAACACTTAAAATTCAATGTGCAGATTCATCTTCGTCAGATGTTAATAATTTGTCTGTTCAAGTACCAGTGGTACAGCAACAACCAAATTCGTAGGATTGTGGTGTTTTTGCTGTTGCCAATACTGTGGGATATTGTGACAATAAAATCCAAATAAATTTAATTTCAGTGTAATTCAAAGTAGACGAAATGCGAGATCATTTAGCTCTCTGTCTTGAGAGGGGCAAAATGTCACTTTCCCAATTTTTTTTTAGGAACGAATTGTACGCACGTGCGTATTCGGCGTATAGGCAGCTACGCCACTGTGTTATTGACATTTTGAAAGAAAACGCGCTGTAAACAAGTTTCTGATTACTCTTGTATGGATTACCAGCCCCTGACACTACGTTATCGGTTGAAGTGCGGCAGGGAACCTAGCTTCTGATGCTCTTAGTAGTATACGACTCACTGACAAGGGAGTCAATCGCGTTAAAATAAACTAAGGGAATCGGAATACAAGTTAAATCATATATATCTATCAACCCATTGATGATCTAAATAAGACGATTTTTTTCTAACTTTTAATCTTTGCAGTCCCCCAAAAGATCGTATGTGTGCCTTACCGAGTTAGCACTTATTTTTTTATATAATTTTTCGCATTAAAATAATTTTAATACATTTTACACAATGTGTTCTTTCATAATAGTTTTACTATCTTTGGTATCTTAATATACGAGGCTATGTTCGTCAGTGATAGCTATTTTCGCGAAAATGGGCTATTTTCGGTATCTAGCTATACGCCAGTTTAAACGTAGTCAAGGTTGAATGGGATGTTTTTTTAAAAGGCAAAAAAAAAAAGCTTCATAAGATGAAAAATGAAATAACAAGTATTCATGTTTGGTTTATTTGTTTCTTTTATCAGTATCTGTCCATACAATTCAAAACTGATATTGTAGCTTTGGTTTTCCTTTAATTTTACAGTTTTACACGGGAGAGACTGGCGAGATTCCGTTGGTCCGACCAAACGCGTTTTCGACTTCGCGAGCTGTTGTAACGCGATTTCTTTGGCAAGGTTTTTTTTTCTTTTTCTTTTTTTACCCGATAGTCTTTATTCATCCCTCCCATGCAAAACAATATCAATTTGATGAAAATCCACCAATTTTCAAAGGAGTTACGGCAATTGAAACGACATGATGTACGTTTTTAGTGGAAGAAGTTACCCACCTTCTTATTATATATAAGGTCATTGGTTTTTTTTAATGGGCAGCAGCGTACCGGGTACCTTTGGACGATGGCTGCAAAATGTGCGAGAAAGTTAATGTCAATTTTTTCCAGTAATTTTATAATAGAAATAAGAAGAAAAACTGATGAAAAAATACGAAAAAGTAAATGTGAAATCTCGCGGTTTTGTGTGTGTGTGTGTGTGTGTGTTTGTTGTTGTTGTTGTTGTTTTCTTTTTTTCGTGGATGCAAAAAATTCCGTACCATTCTCATCTTGTGACATTTATCTATTTTCCTGCAAGAAAAAATGCGGCATCCGCTGCCAAGTATAGCATAGTTACTGGCTCACTTTATATAACTTTATCCCTTACTGATGTTAGTTCAAATTCCGACAGAGTCAGTCATGAATCCCTCCATCCAGCTGGCTTTTGGAAGGTCAGTACGTTGTTCTACTTGGGTACCTCTGGGTGTTCGGGCCTTCCACCTGAAATAAACTGGACTTAACTATTTGACTGATATAGCCTATTGCCGTTCCGACGGTGAATTCCAAAACAACATCAATACTGTTTTACATATATGTAATTTAGAGAGGAGTTTGAAGTTTTTAATTTTCATTAATAACCACTTAACCACTGAAGAAAAAATGAAGCATTTTATTAGAGAACCAAAACAAATGGCATGGAGATCATTGAGGACTAACATGATTTATATAGGGATAATATTGAAGATCTAAAGCATGAGGGTAGATCTGGTAGATCTACTCCTGTGAAACACGGTTCGCAACATGCAAGAAGTGCTAAAAAATCTCAGGCTTACAAATATCAAATGGAATATACATATCAGCAAAGTATGCAAAAAAAAAAAAAAAAAGTAATTGCAACAGTAGGCTTCATAAGAGGATTTTTTTTCCGAGGCGTTCCACCTCCAAAAAGTGTATAGGAGAACAGTCCTGTCCCGATTTGTTGACCCCTATCACCTTCCAAGTCGCCTCACTGGGAGTTCACAGTGGGGATCCCAATAAACCAACTAGTGACGCCACGGCACCTTTGGTGAACATTGGCCCATTGTCAATATAGGGTTCATTATCATAATAAATTTGCATCATTTTGCATTGTGTTACCATTATTTACTATCGTATCTATTATTATCAATAACGGATGCTGATAATAGAAAAGTCTATTTTATAATTTACATGGTATGGCAATACTAATAATAAGTAGCCCCCCCCCCCTTATTTATCTTGCGTGTAAAACCTTTAAACTTTTAACATGCATGATAATAAAACATTTTATTTAATGCTTTTCGGTGGATAATAGGGAAAATCAGTAAATTAAAAAAATGGTAGACTAATTTCACTGTTTAAAACAGTGAATATACCATGTTCATAATTTTCATTATGGAACATTAAGAGATCGGAGCGTCATTTGTGCTGGGTTTTATGCAAGAACTGACGTCATAATTAACGTCACGCGCGCGAGGTAATCCCGCCAGTTTTGCGTCTTTTGTGAATAACACAGCTAATTTCTGGCCTTTAAAGCATTAAATAAAAAGAAAAAAATGTTTGTTTTTGTGAAAGATCGATGTAGAATTCCATTCGTGGACATAAAAAGATGAATTTTTACTCGTGACTTAGCCACTCGTGAAAATATCACTTTTTATGCTCACTCAGTGAAATTATTAATCGATCTTGATACCAAAACAAACAATTACCCTCTATATCATTAGTCACAAATCAGCTACTCTTAATTGTGTAGTGATTGGCCTTCATAGGTACTTCAACAGCCTTACTGTTGGGCTAGCTCTTGAGCGACGTTGTTAGAGTGTCGGTCTACTGACCCAGGGGTCTAGTCTTCCATCCCAGAGGAATCCCTTGAATCCGCCAGTGATCTCTAATTATTTAAAGATGCCAAATATTTGAGTTTAAATGGATTTGGCATTCCATAAAAGCGGGACGGATGGATCGACAGACGGAATAATAGTATTAGAAGAGAACAGTAAAACAGGGCGGGGGTGGGAGACATAAGGGAAATAAATCGTGATATCCTCTGAAACGTTTAAGCTAGTTTGGTGAGTTCAACCCCTTAAGCATTTGTTTTCATAGACGGCGCTGCGCTTAGAGTCTCACACCCAAAGCATTCGTGGAGTAGTGAGTGGAATATTATCACTATTACCAAATTGTATCTTAAATATTTGAGGTAAGAAACAAAATAAAACTATTGTCATAAATATGTTGTTTTTTTCAATTACGCATGCTTTTTTTTAGGTTTCAACATGAACGAAAACGCTAAGATGCTTGGACAAAATCCGTTGGTGCGAATGAATAAAAAAAGACGACAGAAACGCTCGTTTCTTAAAAGGCGAATACATGTCACGCAACTTAAACTAGAGAGTTGCGATCAAAATCAAAAATCATTATATGCTATATGTACTTAAAGATACAACCGTGTCATTCTCAGTTTGCTTTTGAATCAGCTATTAAATACGGTTTAACTTAAAAGCCGGCTTTATGCTGGTTCTTAAGTTCTAAAAATAAATCCCGATTTAATTTATGTAGAGGGAATCATTTATACTTTTAATATTACTACTGTATTGTGAAGAGTTTATGTGGAAATTAAAATAATCATTTCATCATTTTTTAATCCCATTTATAAATGTTGTATTGAAATACATAACATGTAATTTCTTCCCAGAGTTTGTTTAATGGTATTGAAATACATAACATGTAATTTCTTCCCAGAGTTTGTTTAATGGTCACTATCTCTCTCTCTCTCCCCCCCCCCCCCTCTCTATTCCGTCCACTTGTGATATTCTTTTTAGGACTAGTAATCGTTCCAGGATCTCATTGTGAGAAACAATAACCCTGAATCACAGGTGCTTGAAACAAACTTTTTTTTATGTTCTATATTATGGGCTGTATACTATTAATAAGATATCTTATTATAGTATATAGCCCATATAGAACATAAAAAAAGTTTGTTTCAAGCATCTCTTATTATAGAATATAGCCCATATAGAACATAAAAAAAGTTTGTTTCAAGCATCTTATAATAGTATATAGCCCATATAGAACATAAAAAAAAGTTTGATTCACCTGTGCCCTGAATATGCACATTTTTTTTTTATCCAGTTAGATTTGGTACCCAACATAATGGAGAGTTTGTAATGGTTAACAACACCAAAGATTTGTGAAGGACCCAGTCATTTAGATGGTGGATCTAAAATGTCCCGTCAATGATAATTTTTTTTTGTAAGGAATTTTGTTAAAAAAAAAAAAAAGTTTCAACTGTTTACAACTGCCTTCATGGTCACCTGAATCAGTCATTTAATATTTTAAATTTTGTGAAAGCCATTAAGTGTTAAGTAAGCGACAAACAAAACTTACATCATAGAATTCATGCAAGGGATTTTTTTTTTTTTTTGATTGACATATATATTCTGCGAACTGGGATTTATCATATAAAGATGTTTGAGATTGGAAATTTTTACAGCAAATCAGATAATGAGTACAAAGAATGTAAACCTATTGATTTGATAGATTATCAACAGTTGCTTTTTTATGTGAAATTCTATTGTTGAATAGTCTCTAATTTTGTCAAATTTTCACCAAATTGAACCTTTTTTTCCTGAAACTTTTGCATTCAGAGTGGGAGAGATATATACATTAGGTTTTTGTTGGAAATATTTTTAAGAGAGTACACGCTATAAAACCATCATAAAAAAGAACAGCCTGTACCTCTGGCATATAAAACAATATTATCCCACAAGTGACAAATGAAACAATATTATCCAACAAGTGACCTCATAATTATGTACATATGGTCTGCTTTATTGTTGTATAATCTGGTAAATTAAATTTTTCTGTCAATTTTGGGAATATTGATTCTTGCCCCGAAATGGGAAAAAATATTGACACATATCACCTATTCTGGAAATTATAAGAAGCAGAATAACAACTTAGTAAGTTTAACATAATGTGTAAAGAGACATTTACTTTTGTAAACACAAATAAACAAACAAGACAAATCACATGTTTGTTTTAAATAAATAAAATGCACTTAACTGATAAACACATGTGAAAGTCAAAACAGTTTAATTAATATCAGTCCGCTGCCGGTTTGTATTTTTTTTTTTTGCCAGTTGAGAAAAATATATTCTTTTTTTTGCTTGGAAATGAGGCAGAGGTTGTAAATTTCCTGAAATTATCACCCACAAGTCCTAAATTTGAGATAGTTAAATTTAGAAAAATACAAAGAAATGATTTGGCTTTACACTCACACTGCACCAGTGGAAGGTTCAGTTGTCATGGTAAATGGACAAGTGGAATTCTACACCTGGATTGGGCTGGTAATTGGACCCTATAGGCAGAAAAAGTGAGGAAAGAGAAAAATTTTAGTCTCTCAAATATATAGATTTATTTAAGTGTTTTTTGCGAGGGGGGTGGGGGAGAAGAAGAAAGGTAGCAACCAAAGCCTTAAAACCATAACAAAGTTCTAATTGAATAATGTTGGTACACCAGGCATATTCCTAGTATCAACTCCAGGTTAGTCTGCGCCCTGGGAAAAATTGTCATTTCCATGTAAATGCTGAGGCAAATGCCAGATTCCCCATGCTATCACATACAGCCCAGTCCTAATCTTGCAAATGCAGGTTTGTCATGAATTATGCAACATTAAATTGCAATTTATATGACCATGTTGATAAATTGATGCTCTTGTGTATGAAACTCTTGCATGTTTTATCTTTTTTCTGTTGTAAAGTTTTAGTATTGTATTAATGTTTTTATTTATGAAGAAGGATTAATGACAATTAAATTGATTTTCTTCTTCTTCCCGTGAACTTCAGGCCTTGAATTGAGTATTAGCAAACTTTTATTGTCTTTTTATTTGGTATAACAATACCACAACATATGATCTATGTGGCAAATAGAAAGTTAGATCAAGCCTGAAATAGTTTCATAGGCTGTTCCGTGTTTGTACTGTTTGCATTTTAACAGTGTCTTAAAGACCAGAGACCAATACTGTAGTATTGGAATCTTCAGATGCCATAGTGGTTTTCTTATTTACATATTAGTATATGTAACCATATATAATCATAGGTCTTACAGCATGTCCATTTACCCCCTTTAGAGGGTGTTTACCCCCAAAATTAGACATGTTAATTTACTGAAAGAGGTAAGTTGTCACCTGTTCAGAAGGTACATGGGTTTCCTCTTAGTACTCCAGTTTCCTTCCACATCATGGACTGCATGATCTTATGAGTTCATGAATGCCATATTATTTTTTTAAAGTTGAAAAGATTTTTTTTCTCTAATTTTGCTGTGCATCTGTTCAGTAGTTGAATTTGAATTTTTAGTCTGAATAATGCCTCCTGGCACATGGGAGTTACGGTAATAAGCAAACAGTATCAAACATAGTCAGTCTGTGAGTAATTTGTAGGTTTATCTGGTGTTATATTTGTTGATTTAGGATCCTTTCAAACACTTCAAACTCTAGATTTTTAGAAAGTACCTATGTTTTCCTGAGAAGTTCTTACAACCATATATGAATAGATTGTAAAGTGAGATTTTTCAAGTTTTTGGCAAATCTTTCTAAAGGACACCATTTTTCTGAATCCAAGTGAAAACCCCGTCTTCAAGGGTAATCTGCATGATAATTCTCTCAAATTGTATTTAGAGTGTAACTTAATGTTACACCTCCTTGACCATGGACAAAAGTTGTATTTAGAGTTTAACCTAAAATTTACACCACCTTAACCGTGGACAAAAGTTAGTTGTATTTAGAGTTTAACTTAAATAATGGTACACCACCATGACCATGGACAAAAGTTGTATTTAGAGTTTAACTTAATGTTACACCACCTTGACCATGGACAAAAGTTGTATTTAGAGTTAAACTTAATGTTACACCACCTTGACCATGGACAAAAGTTGTATTTAGAGTTAAGCTTAATGTTACACCACCTTGACCATGGACAAAAGTTGTATTTAGAGTTAAACTTAATGTTACACCACCTTGACCATGGACAAAAGTTGTACTTGACC
Organism: Solen grandis; assembly: GCA_021229015.1. Taxonomy (NCBI): domain Eukaryota; kingdom Metazoa; phylum Mollusca; class Bivalvia; order Adapedonta; family Solenidae; genus Solen; species Solen grandis. The sequence goes on along the minus strand of CM037790.1, from coordinate 30,209,230 downwards.
ATTTACCCCACCATTGTTACCAACCAGTTCTTGCTGCCTCCTCATAAGATTGATTTTTTCCCAGTGTGTTCATTTTGAAAGGAGAATTCTTTACTGTATATGTAAAGGCAAAGCGAGGTTTCTTTATTAATGGCTGCCTCTGTAAGAAGAGACATAATCAAATCTGTTTTGAATCCTGCAAGCAGTCAAAGAGACAGTAACAGATATTGAAAAACTTTGTTCAGTTTTTGGATTTTTTTTTACTCAGGAATTGTTCTCTTTTCTGTTTTGACTTTATTTGATTTTACATCCATTGGACAAAAAGTGATATTACTTCAAAAATAAAATCTTCAAGTCATAGATAAGCTTCTTGCATTTCTGAGTTAGGGAAGCAAATGATACTGGTTTTATGATTTTATGTTGGAATTAATTTGCTATCTTGGTTGTGGGTAGTTCTGATATCTAGATTATAGCTTGCATCCTTTTAATCTGAGTAATCCTCGGATTGTTAGAGTGATCAGCAAACTTCTTTCTTCTTCTTTATTGTAATGGCTAGCAATCATTTTCAGATTATTATGGCCATATTTTAGACCTTGTGGTCAAGGTGTATAGCACCGATACACGGGAGACAAGTTCATAGGTAGAACAAGTGCAGAGTACACCGAGTTCCCGTAACAACCCCATTTTGCCAATTTTAAGGCAAGCGTGCATCTGGTACCAATTTTGTACGTCTTTGGTTTGACGCGGTCACTGGAAGAAATGCCTGGGCTGGGATTCGAGCCCCAGACCTCCCCCATGCAAAGTAGACACTCTACCAGTGAGCTATTGTGGCAGTTATTCTGCACTTTTAAATAACTGCACAGATGAGTTAAACACTTGTGAAATAATCCAGTTTTAGGACTGGTTTTAAACAGATTGGGTTTTCTTCTAGAAGGGCAGTTAATATAGTTTGTAAATTCAGCAATACTTTGAAAAGAATTGTAAAATGTTGTATAGATTTTTAGAAATTTCTTTCTACAGTCAAAATACCCTCAATAACTTTGTAAATTCTGTTTAATATAAATGGTCAGTCTGTTTACAACATAGAGTTACAGTCATAATTTGATGATCTGATTTAATCTACCCATAACTGGTATACAATTTCTTATTTGTCAGACAAGCACAAGGTGTATCCTTGTGATAAAATATAAACATTTTAAAGGATCACTTTTCAAGCTTGCTGATAATGAAGTACCGTTATTTTTAACAGAAAATCAATGTGTTCGTAATTATGTGAGACAATTTAGTTGATAACCATCCACCTCATGCCAACTTATTTTGACTACAATCTACTCATTAAATCAATTGAAATACTTATAATAATACCATTTAAGGCATTTTAGGTTCAGTAAAATAATTTTCACATCTACAAGTAGTCACAAATTTATTATTTTATAGTTTGAAAGGCAGTTTTCCATCATTTATACAGTCATGGTAATAGGTTTCAGGATGTGAAGGGTTAAAAATTTACTGGAAATATAAATTATTAACGTAGTAAGGTGTAAGGTCAATCATTAATGGGTCATTGTATGTGTAATTGGCCCCATATCAGTATCCCTTAATCTGATGATATTATTCATGCCTTTCCATTATGCCTTACTTATAAGCTCTGCTTTACAGGTTCAAAGGTAATATGCAGCTTGGCTCATAATGCAGTCATCTGTGCCATTCAAATGACACAAGTCACTCTGTGAGCTTCATTAGAATCATGAAAAAGCATGCATCCCTATATCAATGCAGATAGTGTTCGATTTATTTACGAGGTGATAAGCTCTAAAAGTCGATCCAGTACAATTTCTATGGTGGTCTTTCCTTGCGGAAATATTGGAAAACAGTCGGTATGATTCAGACTCTCACCAACACTAGCAACAACAGCAGCAGCAGCTGCTGTGATAAAATCAATACTCTGTCCTTCCTAGCTTCCTGATTCTCTTATTCAAATAGTCGCCTAGTGGGTTTTTTTTTGTGTGTAATTTTTTTCTATCCTCAGTACTTTTAATTTAGTGATAAAGTCTTTGTGATTAAAAAAAACCACTCCAATATTTATTGCTTGAAAATCTATTTATAGCTTGGATTGCAGTCAACTTAAGTACACTTGTTACAATCTGTGTATGTATTGTACTTATGTATGAAGTAAAGCTATGCTTGTTGGAAGTTTATATCAGGTCTCGTAAATTAAGTTAACAGTTTACTTTCAACCCAATTAAACCTATATTATTAGACTCATTTTGATGACTACGTTAACAAACACAGAGAAGCCAGATTAAACATTCACAGATCTTTACAGAAAAATTCTTTTAACCCTTTCCCTCAATAGACTCATTTTGACGCACTCAATAGGTCCCTTAAAGCCTGATCTGCAGAAAACCACAGTTAAACCTTACCAAATTTAATTATGAAGTCCTCATTTCCAGACCACTGAGGAGCAGTGAACAGCATAAAACCTGATCAGCCTGCGAGTTACTCGCAGGCTGATCTGGTTTTATGCTGTTCGCATGGGTCTTTTCATGGTATCCTCTATGAGGGAAAGGGTTAAAGCTGAGTAAATCAATATTCATCAGGTCATGAATGTATTATATATGAATATCCATGAGGTAAAGGGTTAACTTACTACTAATTAAGGTGTTGATTAATTAAGGAAATGTCACCCTGTCGCTTTAATTTAATTAAGTAACCATCACATAATACAGTGTCTTAAATGCATCTATTACATTGTGGGTAGCTAATTATCTACTGAAAATCCTAGTCATTCAAATAAGAAAGTTAGAAAATTCGCAAATAAATGAGTTGTCAAATTAAATTTGAGCAGTAGTACCTCAGGTATCTGCCAGGATGTAGGGCTTAAAGAATTGAGTCTCCCAAATTGTAATTTAGTTTCAGGGGTTGACACTAACAGTATCCCGGGATCCCTAGGACACCACAAGGGGGAAGATTCTCAAGAATGGACATGCTAGGTGTTCCGTTGGGACACTTAGTTTTCCAATTAAAAGTGAACTGAACAGCTACATTTGTTGAAAACCTATGAAATCATCTTCATAAAACTTTCTTATGAGTAACCCTCTTTGATGACTCATAACTGTTTAACTAATTTTTATGTGAATAAAACCATCATATGTCTGAATGACATGACAGGAACTCCCAATTTTCAGAAGGGACTCCTGAATTTCAAAGCAGAACCTGGCTAAAAAGTATCAAACACTCAGAGTTTTGTTTATAATACCTATCATTATGAAAATTATCAGGTGTTTTGTCCATGTTTTATTGAGTAATTGTACAAAATACACAGCTGTCTTTTCCTGATTTTCAATGAATACTCAAAAATCAATTCTCTTCAGTATAAGTCCTTAAGACACATTGTACCTCATGAATTTACAAGTATCTATAAATAACATAAAAGACAAAGTAATTCACTTAGTTGCTGGTTCAGGGATACAATTTACTATGATTTCATATGCTAGACATGGGATTAAGCAATGAACCATTGATTTTGGAAGATATATTGGGAGATTTAAACAAGATTTAAATTTGTTATATGAAAGAGCTGATTATAGAGACTTAGTGATCTGCCCATGGAAGCAGACTAAGTTCAAGAAGAATTTTGTGAATTTTAAATAAAATCCAGTGATATGCTAGCCTTAAAAAATGAGAAAACAATGTGAAGATTTGTTTTGGATTCATTTGCAGGATTTCAACTTCTTAGGATTCTGGGAACTTGAGTCCTTGACAAAGACCTAACAATAACTTCTCCCACATGCTTAAGTGAAAACCCTGTAGATGTTAACCCTTATAAATCATATATAGGCCAGTGTTGATCCTAAATGTTTTCTGATTTTGCAAGATTATTATCGTCCTAAATGATGCTATAAACATCATATGTCTGTAAGTGTGGAGATAAATCTAGGATTGGTAGACAGAAAGTTTTGTAGAGGAATCATTAGCACATTTCTGCATATCCATAGGCAATCAATTAGTAGAGGTAGCCAGAGAGAGATGCAATCAGTGCATAGAATGGATCCAATCAATCAGTCTAGGAGGTTCCCATCCTGCTAAGTTTATTCTTACTCTGGATGATTGAAAAGGGGTCTCTTGTGACCCTTCTGGTTTGAAAATACTTGACCATCCAACCCTGGAACCAGTAGCAGAGGCTAGTAACTTTAAAACCTTTACACACGTGGTGTAAAAATAAATGTTTAAATAAAGTAACTGTAAGATACTCCTCTCACTTTTCCCATTTGCTCCCTCCCCTCCCCTTTTTCTCACTCCTCTATCTGTTCTTATTCTAATTTGACTCTATCTCTCTCAGTTTTTCCCTCCCTCAGTCTATTTTTTTGTTCTGATTCAGACTTGAATTTCTAAAACCCTAAAAGCAGTACTTGCCAGTGTAGATCACATGCTCCTATATCAGAACCCTACTGCAACAGGAGGGGAACATCTACAGTAAGTGATGATGCATGTCTCAAGACTCCCGTCAGGTATAAACTTCCTGAGTCTGCCAATTTTCTTGGCATAGCTGCACATTTTCTTGGAGAAAGTGTCAGCACTACAGACATAGCAAGTGGATGTCAACCTTGTGTAGGACTTTTCAATGAGCTTGTCTGATTGATTTCGCTAAAGGAAGAAAACAACTTGACCTATCAGAAAAGCAACATGAGGAACCTTTTACCTCATATAGATGCATTTTAGTTCATTGGCAAACAGAGCAGACCCAGATTCTTCTAGAAGCTGTGTGAAAAAGGGCAATAAGCCAATATTGTAGCTCAGATTCTCTATAGTCTGCATGGCAAAGAAAATTTCATTGTTTACTATACCATTTGAAATTCAGAAATTTAATGTTCATCAAGTCATTAATTTGTTCATGAATATTCATGAGGTCAAGAATAAGTTGCATTGATTAAATGTTTCCAATTTACCGTAATGTCTTAATAGTTTAAAGAGACCTGAAGTTGTAGCTCTATAGTGAACCATGTACTGAATTCACAGAAGTCTTTTTTGTTCAACTCCAAAATTATGGATTTCCTTGACCATAATATCTAATCTGCTGGATATATCACTATTTCCACCAATTTTAAATATTCTGATATTTAAAGCAGAACTTTTTTTCTTTTATTAGATTTATTTACATGGATGGAGGTTGATATAGGCAACTGACAGTTTGAGGTGACAATAAGGATATTTTAATTGTAAAGTCTTGTTTTAACACTCCTTTGGTTCATTAGATTATGGTTACAAAAACCTCTGATTCAAGTTCCCTACTTAAATCCACTAATGCTCCTAAAAGTTAATTCTCCAATATATATATTGCAAACATAGTTGCTGATTTTTCCTACAAAATGGGGGGTCGGGGTTCTTCATGACTTTACTAGAGAGGTGCTTTCAAATGGAGTTATAATTTGTACTGGGGAGGCTTTGGGTGGTTATGCTTTGCACATTTCATCATTTGAAAATGCCTTCACTGCAGATTAATGTAACTGAAGGAGATGATAATGTTTAGAGACTTCAGATAACGGATATTACTGTTTGTTTAGATGAGAATTTCTCGGTTTTGTTCATTCAAGGCTGCAGTCTATGAAATAGTGCTTTTTTGGTATATATTTATAATGCCAATTATTTGCTGCAGTCATGCCGCCCAGTCAGAGATATGAAGTTCACCGTCTTAAATTTAATCTACAGATATTTGAAACAGGAAGACAGATAATAATGGGTATGTCTGTTTAGGTCAAGGATTGCTGTCAAAGTTGTTACAGGGCCATTCACATATTTAATGTCATGTTACTGTTGAATTCAATGTGTCTAAAAGAACACAGAGGCGAATTGCTTACACAATGTGTTAAGATGCGTTCCAATGTACTTTTCACTGGATTTGTATGCAACAGGATGCTTCAAAAATAAGTTTCGATGCATTAGGAATGTACTCTTCGAAGGTGTTTGTGCAATATAATTATGGTGACAAGGTTTTTGATTTTCAGATTCAGAATGTATATTTCGTAATTGCACATAAATTGTGGAAAACAAAATGTTTTGTTTCTCATTTCTGTTTCTCGTTATAAAATTTAGCATGCATGAGCAGGTTAAATGCCTGGATCATCTGCTAAATCTAATGCAGAATGATATTTGTTTTAATGGTAGATAAATGATGCCTACGTTAGATGCCATTTTGAAAACACTTTTTTTGCTACAAAATAGTAAAATTGTTACATATTACACAGAGAAAACAGGAATATGTGACATTGCATTACTTTGGGCAACTCGCCCCAGGTTTACACATTACTGCATGGTTATTTAGTGGCAGATACAAGAATTTCAAATTGGTGGGGCACTGATGTTACTCAGAGCAACTTCATGAGACAAAAGCCTCCCCCTCCTCCACCAGTATCAATTGCTTGTTACTTGATATACTTTTGTGAAGTATGCTTAACGCCCAATCAATAAATTTGTGCCAAATAACTATCACTTGCTGAACGGTGAAGTCAACTTCTTTGATGGACCAAATTGCTTACTCCAGTGGTCTCCCGTTCCTTGCATTTCATTATCAAGACTAATTGCTTGATGCTGTTTATCAGTCTCCTCGTCTCATCAGTTGATCAGTTCATGTATCTTTATTACTACGCCAGGGCTTGCTACTAATTACAAAGGGGATTTTTCTAATACAGGGGAAGTGGGGAACAGGAAAATCAAGAAGTTCAGATTTGCCCAAATTACCACAGTCAGCATATACGTATATAATGATACACCATGCAGCACTCTGGTAACGTCATTCTAAATGTCTTAAATCTATGTAAATCTTAACTTCTTGTTTTCCAAAAACATTGAAAATGAAGTGGTTAAATAGGTTGAAGACTTTTAGTGTAGAATGTAGATGAATATCTTTTTCTGGTTTACAAAGAATTCCACTATTGCTTTCTTTGAATACTACATATTAAATGTTCTTGGGCCTGCAAATGTTTAATTTTGTTTCAGTGAGAAGCATGAAGTTTATTTTAGTATATGCTCTTTTTATTCAACTTCTGTGTTTTTAAAAAACTATTTTTTCCCTCTTAAAAGTCTTACTTAATACTTATACTGCTTTCTGTGATCAGTGAAATCAACAAAAACGGTTTATTTTCTGTCTCTCTGCTATATCATTTGCTGTATCTCTATAAATTCTTGAGTTCTAGCAAACCTCCAAATCCTCCTGATCAGTACCAACTTTTTTACCGTCATACAAGCCAATAGTTCAACACTGCAAGACACTGCAGCGTGTCATCATGATAAAATGGTAGTCCCCAGAGGTGACTGGAGAAATATTACCTTATTGATTCCCATGGGATTTAGCCAGAGGCACACACTGGCCCATGGTAATACATGGCTCTGTAGACATCTGTTCCTCCCACTCATATTTTCTTTTGCAACGCAAGGAAATTTCTGACACAACTATAGCAAAAACAATGGCTTCTTGCAAGCTGAATAGGTTTTCGTTCTGTGTTTATTGATCATGAAAACAGATGATTCAAGTCATTATGGGTCTCATTGTACTTGTTACTTTGATGTTTGAAATAGATTTGGATGATCATGCAGATTGTGAACTTCCAGTATTACATTTGTTTGATCTTATACATTGCAACACATGTTACCTTGCAAGTATACAGAGTTCTTGTTCTTTGATTTGATTTGAAAATGGGTACTTGATCAGTCTTTCTCATCATCCTGATTGACTGGAAGGCAAAAGAATTTTGCATGTTCTAGACAAGTCTTTTTTTCATTGATTCTTCAACACCTCCTAGCTTGTATACATTGGAAACCATTACAACATATGATCCATTTTAACATGAAAGTCAATATTGCAGTCCCAACATTTTACTCTATTAAAATCTTCATTTTGTTATATCTTCTGTATATAATGTATACAGACTTAAATCACAATATGGTGCTATTGAAGGGCACCAAGGTCCAGTTGTTATATACATGGCTGCAGATCTTGAATCTCATTTGGGGGCAAAGTTTTTTATTGCTTTCCTAGGTTCCAAGTACTGGTTCAACCTAAGAATCTTGGAGGAGAATTAGTAGAAGTTGTAAAAGCCTGTTTCCAATTCCATGAGGCATGCGAGATTTGTAAGAAGTCTTTACCATTTTGTTGAATTATGACTTTCCAGCATGGAGCTAGAATATACCTTATCAAAGTCATTCCAGTTGTGAGGTTGCAGCAGTCTAGAAATGTTGGGAAATGAAACAAACTTTATGAACAACCAAAAATGGTTTCTTGAACTATTTGATGACCTTTGTTTATGTTGTACAGTTGACTTCTGTGTTGACATAGTGTGCATTTAATAAATTAGATGTCAGGCAGTGTTTTGGGCTATACTCAAAGGCCTGGGCCTTGCTGTCATCTGTGCTTGACTGTCACATGGATCAAACATGCACATGTACAATCACGCTTTGTTTATCTCTGTTTTACATGGGATTTCCGGTGTAACATAAGAATGACCAGTATGAGGTCTAGCTATATGTTAAATGCAAGGCTGTTGTTTATGTTTTGCCCAATTGGGGTTTTGGTGCCAGGGAGGGTTGTGTTACTGTGTATGGTTGGAGGTATTCTAGTGCAATGAAAAATTGAAGAAAACAGTCTTTTTTCAAATGAGAGCAGCCAAGGAAATGATCAGTTCTTGATAAATATATACATATGTCTTGTCTTTTCTGACAGCATGTTAATCAATATCAAATAACTTTTCATTATGGATCTATTTGTGACATTGTAGCACGATTGATCATGGAATGTCAGCACCAACAGTTCCTCCTTGTAATTTGAATACAGCCATATGCAAATGAATTTGTTAATGAATAGATGATAAGATCAATATTTTCTTTGCTAATATGATAGTCGGATTGTATTGTCATCATATTTATCGGTATGCTGTGTTTTCAATCTTCCTCAGATATAAACCTATGCTATCTTGCTGACACTTTACAGTGTTAAGACTGACTTTTGTCTAATATGCCCTTGCTGGACAAATTTGGGCTAATCTTAATGGCAGGAATCACATGGCATTATGCTTGTTTCATCACGTCAGATCTTATCTTTTCCCTTCATTTTGTTATCCATGCATCCTGAATCACAATGCAAATATGCACCAGTGAGATGTGTCAAAGACTGCCTGCATGTTATTGGCAGGATTCTGGTCTCATCAAGGGAGCTTGTTAAAAGCACTCTAGTATATTTAAACTTAACCATTACCATGATTGGATTGTTCTTTCTTCATTTCAGACTTCACCATTAGTTATTTATGGGGGTGCTTGCTGAAAATTATTCTGAATAGAGAACTGTGCAGACCATGATCAGCCTGCACTATGATCCATGCATTCATAATGGACAGAAGTCATAAACCTGCACATCAGATTATGTGCAGTCTGATCATGGTTTGCACTGGTCATTAACCCACAGCATTGCAAGGGTTAAAGTAGCTGAGATGGTAATTTTGCATTGACAAATTTGAATTTAAGTGCAAATTTTAGATTCATAATGTTTTTTAGACAGATGTTCATGTGAAATAGGCCATTTGAATGTGTGAGAACTTAATTTTGAAAACTGGAGAAAATCAGCTGATAAACTAATTTGAATAGTCTTTGGTATTTTTGCCAGCTGCAGCCTCAATGTGTGGAAAACAGTGCGATGGAATCCGTTTTGTTTGGTTGATTATATATCTAAATGAAGCAGCACCAAGTCATCATTTTGGTTTAATACCTATTGACAGATATGCACTCTCTTTCTTTCTTTTACTGTTATTGTTGTTGACTGAACCTGTTGACCAAGTGGTTAAGGAAATTTGCCCTTTACCCTTGGTTAATAAATCAAAATTATTGAATGGGTTGAGTCCAAAGTTATTAAAAACAGTGGGAGATGGTATTTCTCCCTTGCTAAACTTAGTTCCAGGTGTACTGATGACTGGATGTGGTACCATGCTATTTGTCTGAGGAATGATATCTCTGTGAAGCAGTATTATATCTCATGTAGGCAGTATTCAAAAATGAACTACAGAACATTGGGACAGTAAACAAACTCTCTCTTCTTGAAATGTTCCTCTCTATTTATCTTTTGAAAAGTCATTTAAAGTGTTATTTATGAAAAAGTCAAGATTTGTAACAAGATTTGCGCTAACACTGTCTTTAGCCACTCATGCATCCCTCTGATTTGCAGCCATAATATCATATTAATGGTATATCTTTATCAATAGAGTATTACATTTTGATCATAATGGAATTTTGTTTGTAGTGCAGAAATCTATTGCATGCAATTGTGATGTCAGGAAGCTACTGGGAACCTTTCAATCACTGATTTGGTAAAACCATCAGAATCCTGAGAAATATTATTTCAAATTATATAATCTCATACCACAGGATGTTGGCAATGTCATGGATATGTTGCAGAATTTGTGGGATGCATTTGGTTTGTAGCTGAAATAATAAGCCATTACCTGTTGGAATGACAGTGTGAAATATTTCCTTGATGCCATCATCCTGATGTTATCATGGTTGACAGTCTGTATTGACCATTTTACCATTTCAGCAATACTCAGTGTATTTCGCTAATTCAAACTGACCAGTAAGTGAATGGGGAAAAATCTCAAATGTATGATTATTTCCCATTGAACAATGTGTGGAATTATACACCAGTATGTAGATTAGGTGTTCGGGAAGTGCTCATTGATTTATGTAGCTTTACATCTCATTTCAGGGTGATAGATGTATGTAACCCTAGGTATTGTGTATCACAGGTCAATACAAAATATAGGAAGAAATAATCATTACAGGTCCAAACCAGTCGCAGTAACTCAGTGATGTTTGGGCTTTACTATCTGCATTATTCCCATTGGAGCAGGAGGTTGCGGGTGCAATTCCTGACCATGATATATCAAAGTCATTTAAAATGGTTTGGGTATACATACATGTGGTATCATGCCACATGTCTATGGCATGGTACTACATGTAGACAAGGTACAGTAGACAAGGTCTCTAAATGACTGAAATACTGTCTGCGGGATGTTTAACCCAACAAACAATCTATTTAATGGTAGGGATAATCCTGCCCGAAAAATTCAAGAAAAAAACAACAAAAAAAAACATCTTCTTCAGCCCATGTCCAATTGTCCAGTGAGAGATTTAAAATAAAAAAGCCTTTGATAATGAATGACTGGTTTATCTTTGTTCAGTAGAATTTCATTTATCTATCAGAATTCATTGAGATTTTCTGAAGAATATACTATATATATATACTATACTGTATATACTTCATCTCCTGAAATATCTAACTTTCAATTTAATCAAAAGACTGTCCAAAGCAGTCTGAGGGGACCAAACATCTACAATGATAGCCAATTTAATAGCATAAATACGTTACCTGTTATTACTTCAGGTATGTGTCTATTTGTGCACAGCTTCCAAAACAGAGTCCGCAAAATAAACCATTCCCTAAACCCCCTAGTTACCGGAAGTGTAACCCCCGTTCTTCAATTGTGTTTTGGAAGCCATCGAGTTTCAGTGGGTAACCTAGCGTGTCCCTTTCTTGATAGCTTCTGTGCGCTACAGCTCTCCTTTTCTTATCTTTTCATAGCCTCGGCTGTGTTGTTTATATTGTTCTTATTGGTTTTATTCTATATACGTGTAGAATTCCCAATCTCCGTCCCGTATCGGGACCTTTTGCCTTGTGTCACGGGTTTCCGTGTTAGGCTCCCGTGACACTGGTTTTATTATTTTGATTTTGTATATACTGTTGTCTCGTTTCGAGATTTCTTTGTATGGGTTTTCTTCGGTCTTCCCGTTTTTTTATTTTGCATACATTGTTCTTTTTGTATTTTTTTACTATGTCGCAGTCTCGGGGCTCCTGCGGACATGTCAAGGCGTCCTGGGATTCCCATCAGTCCTGCCTTTCATGTTCAGGGTGCTCTAGGGTCGACACCTGCACCATTTGTGCTTCGTGGACGGACGAGATCTGGAAGAAAGCCTCTTCACGTCGGTCTTACTCATCCCGGAAAAGGAAGGCCTCATCTTCCTCCTCCTTCTCTGGGTTCAGTGCTGCTGGGGGTCGGAGTCCCTCTCCCCCTCCCAGGAAGAAGGCTTCCCGCCCCTCTCCGGAGAGGCCGCCTTCATCTCCTGGCTCCCTGCCCGGCTCTCCTTGTGTCAGCCCCAAGGGAGCAGTCAAGGAGACTACTCCGACCGGTCACCGGGCATGACCGGTCAATTGCGTGATCGCAGTCATAACCAAGCTCACGACCGGTCACCGGTCAGGTCTAGCCACCGGTCACCGGTCAAGACCGGTCACCGACCATCACGGGACCGGTCACCGGGTATATCTACCAGGGACCGGTCACCGGTCAGGACCGGTCACCGGTCACCAGGCACCGGTCACCGACCACTAGTCACCGGGCACCGGTCACCAGGCACCGGTCATCAATCACCGGGCACCGGTCATCAATCACCGGTCACCGGTCATTGTCGAACATCTACTGTTCGCGATCGGTCTCAGAGACCCAAGACCGGTCATCACCGGTCATCTGCAAGAGATCGTCACCGATCAACGGCCAGGTCGGCTCACCACTCTAGACGTGTGGGTCACCGGTCTTCGCCGATTTTGTCTGAAAATTCGGACTCGAGTTTTTCCTCAGGTAGCCCTGCGGTTTCTCCGCTTCGGCCACCTCCTCCCTCATGTTCAAGGGTGCCCAAGAAACGGTCCCACAACCGTTCCCCGGGTTTTTCCGGTCACCGGTCCCCTAGCTCTGCTACTCGGGACCGGTCCCCTTTACGCTCCACCACGTCTTCGAAGGTTCAAGGTGCGGATGTTTCAGCGCAACCTAAGACCTTTGACCCTTCCACGTGGTGGTCCCACATGATGGGGGAATACGCCAGGCATTTCAGTTCTGCCTCCCCCCCGTCATACCGGGTGAGCCTTCATCTTCTAGGAGGGATCGGGTTTCTCTTCCACCAGAGACCCTAGATCACAGACTGTTCCTTCAGTCTCCTCCCTCCTCGGGTCCACAGGGCGCTTCTTCTGCACAGCCCCCTATGTGGCCCTTTTTCCCTCCATTTCCCTTTATGGGCTTTCCCCCTCAGGATGCTCCCCCATCTCGCGCTGAGGCTGGGTCTCCTCCCTCTACTCGCAATCCCCCTACTAGTGGGACTGCTTTGAGCGGACACTTGGAGGATGAAATCTCCCTTCATGCTCCAGAGGAGGACTCCTTATTTGCTGAGGACGTGCCTCTTTCGTCCACCTCGCGCCGATCCAGCGCTCATTCCGAACCTCGTACTGACAATCCTCTCTCTGACGAGGACGAGGAGTCAGACGACAGTCGGTTTTCCATGGACAGGGCTGTTCAGGAGGTCTTTGCTACCTTACCTGCATCAGTATGCAAACCGGCCCCTCCTCCCTCCCGGAAGAGGTGCGAAGGTTACCTTGACCTTGTCGGTAAGCCTAAGGAATCCAAATCAGTCAAACTGGAGTTGCTCCCTTTCTCTCCGGTCGTCCGTTCGGCTCTGGAGGATTTCGAATCTTCATCCTCCTCTAAGCCAGGACCGGGCTGGTTTATTCCAACTTCAGACCTTCGGCCTTTGGGTTTTAACCCCAAGACCTACAAGTTTCCGGAGGGTGATTTTTCTATCCACCCTCCGAAACTGGACCTAGATGCGAGTCGGCTCCGGCTCAAGGTCCCCTCCTCTTTACCGCTTCAGCTGAAGGTCCTGGATCGCTGGGAGCAACGCTCCCGCTTTCTTTCCGGCATCTCGTCGCATACTGACTCCTTCGTGGCCGCTCTTTCGGTCAAGCTACAACAAAAGGATGCCTTATCTGCTTCCGTCAGGCTTCTTTTAGAGGCCTTAGCAGCGACGGCAAAACATTCGATTTTGCTATCTCTCTCTCTCTCTTCCGAGATGACTCGCTGCAGGCGGGATGCCATCCTGGACGGCCCCAACAAGCTACTTCTCTCTTCTTCTCGAGAAAAGCTTAGGTCGGCCCCTCTTTCTTCTTCGTCCCTCTTTGGGGGATGAATCAAGGAAGTAGCGGATGCCTCCAGGGAGGAGCAAATGCACGGCGCGGTGGCCTTCTTCGGCTCCCCCTAAATTCCGGATACCGAAGAAACCTTCGGCTTCTACCGGTAAATCCCCGAAGGACTCGGAAAAAGGCAAGCCTCAATCTCCTTTCAGAGGCAATCCCTCTTCCAGGGGCGCTCGCCAATCTGGTCCTCAGCGACCACGATTTCCTCCTTCATCGCCCCCCACCCCTTCTTCTACCTCTACCAGTCAAAGGGGTAGGAGTAAGCCCTAGGGGTATGTCCTTTCTTCCGCTTCCTCTTCCAGACGTTCGATTAGGAGGAAGAGTGTTTCTGCCCCTTCCAGTAGGCGGCAGACTCACTCATTTCATTCATCATTGGGAGACAATCACCGACGACCAATGGGTCCTGTCTATCGTGAGACACGGGTATCGGGTTCCGTTCAGTCGTCCCCCTCCACTATCACGCTCTCCCATTCATCTCTCCTCCAATCATCCTCGTCTGGGACTCGCCATTTCAGATCTTCTGAAAAAAGGAGCGGTAGAAAGGGTCTCGATTCCAACCTCTCCGGGGTTTTACAGCCGTCTCTTTCTGGTTCCCAAGAAGGACGGCGGGTTTCGACCGGTCATAGACCTATCTCATCTAAACTCCTTCATTCCGAAGGAACACTTCAAAATGGAAACAACTTCGTCGATCAGGGCAGCCGTCCTCCCCGGTCACTGGGCTGTTTCCCTGGATTTATCGGATGCCTACTTCCATGTATCTATCCATCCTCATTCCAGGAAATACCTTCGTTTTACGGATGGCCAAACTGTCTACCAGTTCAAGGCCCTTCCGTTCGGCCTGTCTTCGGCCCCAAGAATCTTCACCAAAATAGTTTCGGTTCTGGTCGCCAGGGTTCATTTTCGCGGCTCACGCCTCCTGGCGTATTTCGACGACTGGCTTCTTCTTCACATGGACCCAGTCGCTCTTCTCGACGAACTTCGCTGGGTGACAGACCTAGCTCTCCGGCTAGGCTTCATCCTCAACTCCGAGAAATCGGAGTTGATCCCATCCCAGAACTTCACTTTTGTCGGGATGCAGTTTCTGACCGACCTAAACAGGATCAGAATTCCGGAACCCAGAATTATGTCTCTTCTAACTCTGGTTCGGGGGTTTTCGCATCGGCAATCGATCTCAGCCCGCGAATTCCTATCGCTTCTCGGAGTACTCAATGCAGCAGCGGATCTTGTTCCGCTGGGCCGCCTTCACATGCGACCTCTTCAATTTATCCTACTCTCGATCTGGCGTCCCAGTCGAGACCATTTACAGACCATTCTTCCGGTTTCTCCGGAATTGGTTCATCATCTCAGTTGGTGGAATTCCCCCTCGTTTCTCCGAGAGGGTGTTCCTCTTTCTCCTCCTCAACCGGAACTGTTCCTCTTCTCGGATGCCAGTCTGTCAGGCTGGGGTGCTCATCTGGAACCTTTGGGTCTCACAACCTCGGGTCTTTGGTCCCCTCGGGACAGTTCTCTTCATATCAACAACCTCGAACTCAAAGTGGTTCTACTAGCCTTACGACAGTTTTCTCCTCTCATTCGAGGCAAATCTGTTCTAGTATCTACAGACAACACGACTGTTGTCTCTTACATCCGCAGACAAGGGGGGACGCACTCGCCTTCTCTGTGCATGGAAGCATGGCACCTTCTTCATTGGTGTCAGGTGTCTTCGGTACTCATTCAAGTCAGACATCTTCCGGGTCGTCTAAATGTTCTAGCGGACCAACTGTCCCGCAGGCATTCTCTTCTCCCCTCGGAATGGAAGTTACTTCCTCGGATCGCGACAACTCTGTTTGCGATTTTCGGGTCTCCGTCTGTCGATCTATTTGCTACCAGGCTGACCAACCAGCTTCCACTGTTTGTGTCACCGGTATCGGATCACCGGGCTTGGGCGATAGATGCTCTGTCTGTAAACTGGGATCATCTATTTGCTTATGCGTTTCCACCGTTTTCTCTGATTCCCTTAGTTCTAAGGAAAATCCTGCGATCTCAGTGCCGGATCCTCCTTGTAGCTCCACTTTGGCCAACGAGATCTTGGTTCGTGGATCTTCTGGATCTTCTGATAGACGATCCTGTAGAACTTCCCCAGGTTCCGGACCTTCTGTCACAAGGTCGGAACAGGGTCCTACACGACAATCCTTGCGCTCTTCGTCTTCACGCTTGGATGTTATCCAACAGCGAGTTAGACAGAAGAAATTTTCGGCAACAGTTGCCTCTATTATCTCTAAAGCCAGGAGACAATCTACTCGATCTGTCTACCAGGCAAAGTGGAAGGTCTTCCGTGATTGGTGTATCGCACGGCAGATTAATCCGGTCAAAGCTCCTGTCAGAGAAATCGCTAACTTTCTAGTTTTTCTTTTTAACGAGAAAAAACTTGCGGTCAGTTCTATCAAGGGTTATAGGTCTATGTTATCGAACACTCTTAAGTTTCACAGATCCTCTTCCCTTGGTTCGGATCCTTATCTTTCGGAAATTATTCGTTCGTTTGAACTGTCTAGGCCAGTTTCTCGTTCGTTAACTCCAAAGTGGGATCTTTCTTGTGTTTTACTGGCTCTTACTAAGGCACCTTTTGAACCTCTTTCTGAGGCTTCTCTCCTGCACGTAACATGGAAGACGGTCTTTCTCATAGCAATGGCGTCTTCTAAACGCCGTTGCGAAATTCATGCCTTTTCTACTGAGGAAGGCTATTTACGCTTTAACAAATCTGATGGCTCTGTATCTTTGAGCTTTCAACCTGGTTTCCTTGCGAAAACCCAGCTCCCTTCGGTCTGTCCCCCTCCGGTAGTTATTCTGAGCCTTGCTAGGTCTTGCGCCAGGGGAGATCCTGATCGGCTTCTTTGCCCGGTTAGAGCCTTGAAGTTTTACCTCCAGAAGGTTAAATCTTTACGGGGTCGTCGTCTTCGACTTTTCCTCCCAATAAAAGGGGGGGGCGAAGTTTCGGCAGCATCAATATCTCGTTGGGTAGCCTCAACTATCAAGTTTGCCTATTCGGATCTTTCGGACAGGGATCTATCCTTTTTAAGAATTAGACCACATGAGCTCCGTGCTTTGTCTGCTTCTTGGGCTTTCTTGAATAAATCTCCCATGGATGATATTCTCAAAACGGCCTCTTGGAAGTCTTCTACTACGTTTTCTTCCTTTTATCTCCGCTCACTGGCTAACCAATCACAAAACCTTGTGGATTTGGGTCCACTTGTAGTGGCTCAGACAATAGTTTAATCATCATGTCTGACGCCTCGGCGGCTTTGGTCGTTTCCTACTTCGGGTGTCGCTTCAATCAAGGTTCTTTGTTAGCAACCTCCCGCCTTAGCGACGAAGTCATACCTGAAGTAATAACAGGTAACGTATTTATGCTATTAAAATGAAATTTTTGAAGTAAAATTAATTTTAATTAGTAAATACTTACCTGTTATTACAGAGTCCCACCTCCCTCCCCGCTTGCTGGCGGTTGTATCCCTCGATGGCTTCATATACAATTGGAGAACGGGGGTTACACTTCCGGTAACTAGGGGGTTTAGGGAATGGTTTATTTTGCGGACTCTGTTTTGGAAGCTGTGCACAAATAGACACATACCTGAAGTAATAACAGGTAAGTATTTACTAATTAAAATTAATTTTACTTCAAAAATTTCATTTTTAAAGCAGAAAACTATTAATAAATTCTCCATGTAAAAAAAATGTCAGCTTTTTTGACGGAAATAAAAAAAAGAAAAGAATTTTTTTCTTATGTTTGACCTCTCCAGTGGGCATTTATCCTGTTTTATCAGAGGCTGTTGACAGATATCTTACAAACTGAGTTTTTGTGTCACTTTTCTGCTGTCTGTCACACTTTTCCGTCATGGTTCAGCAGGTGACACGTATTCCAAGAACACTTGTTTTTTGTTGTTGTTTTTTTTGAAAATGCACACTGTTTTCCCACAAACAGCTGTTTTTACAACAATTAAGATTCAGTTTTACTTGATCTGAATAAAAAAAGAAGTACCCAGTAATGCTGGAAATAACAAAGCCAGAACCCAGAGCTATTATAATTGTGAGTGTAGATCATACAAGATGGCATGAATAAACTCCCATGTGACAAGTTGTATGTAATTAGCCGGCTAATGATGTGCATATTAGCTTGTTATTGTGTACATTAAATGTATACATTACGTCTGAGTGTGTAACAGCCCATTACCTTCTCATAGAAATAGCATCTGAGCAATTAGTTGTTGGTGATACATGGGATGACCTTGGTAAAAGTACAGTATTGTTATTATAGTAGTAATAATTTGGACCATTTTTTGTTTTAGTCTTTCAGACTATGCAAAATCTTTTCCTTCTTCACAGGATATTGCGACAGGTAAACACAAAATTTTTACCTGTCGCAACAAATGTTTACCTGTCACAGCAACTTTAACTTGTTGCGACATATTTTTACCTTTTTTTATTTTTTAACATATTATAATGTCATTTACTTTAAAACTCACAAACATGTAAAAATGTAAGACCTGCAAAATAAGTACATATAGAGGAATAAACCCTACCCCACTACAACAAGAAATTATTTTGCACAGATAAGATCATAAAATGCTATGCGAAAACTAAAGTTCTGTAAGTTGTGTGACCATCATGTGGAAATCAGCCGACAAAATATCCCTCAAAACGTGTGTTATTGTCAGGAGCTCTCTTCTTTGGTTCGTTGCTAGAACTAGCAGGCAATTTTCGACCCGGCATAGCACCATCAGAATATCTAAATTCATTGACAACAAAATCTAGATTTAATTATTTACGATAATGAATATTGAAATGATAAAAATTGAACCTGATAATAAATTAAAACGAGTATGACCTTGTTAATTGATTATGGAAAGCGAATAAAAAGAAAAAAAAAACAATCTTTCGTGAATGCATCGTCTGCCATGGTGTTGATTGTTGACCGATAAAGACAGAGTTTTCCGCATGGTTTCCATTACGAAAGATATTAGTATATAAATTATGGGGAACCAATTCGCAATCGTTACTGCTTGGCCATCTTAGACAGCAGATAATCATTACATAATTACATAATCGCTTAAAATAGCAAAGGAAACTGTTTTTCGAAGAAAGTGAAAGTAATTTTCCAAAAATGAAACGGTGCTGTATGGATTTTTTTCATCGGACATTGTGTCCGACAATAACAGATGCATTCGTCGGTCAAAATGGAAATATACCGGACATGTCCGACTGACCAACGGACATTCACATTGACTGGTCTTTGTTAGCTCACCTGAGCACAACATCCGGCGTGCGTCGTTCGTCGTCAACAATTTGGCTTAACACTCTAGAGGCCATATTTTTTGGCCAATCTTCATGAAACTTGGTCAGAATGTTTGTCTCCATAAAATCTTGGACAAGTTCGAAATTGGGTCATAAGGGGTCAAAAAGTAGGTCATGAGGTCAAATCTTAGAAAAACCTTGTTAACACTCTAGAGGCCACATTTTTGGCCCAATCTTTATGAAACTTGGTCAGATTGTTTGTTTCCATAAAATCTTGGACAGGTTCGAAATTGGGTCATGTTGGGTCAAAAAGTAGGTCATGAGGTCATATATTAGTAAAACCTTGTTAACACTCTAGAGGCCACATTTTTGGCCCAATCTTCATGAAAATTGGTCGGAATGTCTGTTTCCATAAATCTTGGTCAAGCTAGAAAGTGGGTCATGTGATGTCAAAAAGTAGGTCAATATGAAAAATCCAACATATGTTGCTCATTTATAATCTGGTGAGCGATTCAGGGCCATCATGGCCCTCTTGATTTTAAAAATTCAGAGATTCAGATTGAAACACACACCCCTGCAAAAATTATCATTGCTGTTAACCATGGTTGTATTGCCATGGTAAACAATAGCCAACCATGGCCACTAATACAACAAGAGGTAATAAATCAGATCAGTTAACCATGGTCAGTCATGGTTGATAGTGGTTCTGTGACAATTGTTGCCAACCATGGTCTTTATACATAGCTGTAACCATGTCAGCAATTTTGGTTTCCATGGTTCAACCACAGGACATGAAAGATGCTGCCATTTATTAACCCTTTGGTATTTACCTCCATTACAAATACCAGTATTCAGATGTGATGATCATTGTTTCTTCTTCCCATGTATGGCTAAAATTCTGCAACCTGAACTGATTTGAAATTGAACACTTCTTGTCTAATCCCATTAGCTGATAGATCAAAAATAACTTTACACGTAAATGCTAAGTATGATTGAATTAAAGGAATTCTAATTAACTTATTAAATTAATTTAAATTAATTTTGTATTATTGTTTTTTTCAACCCTTTCTTTATTTTTGTCAAACAACTAGTGGCTATAATGTTAAAGCTTTCCTATCCACTGTAATCGTATATAGTGGGCTGTTATTTGTAATCCAAAAATTTAAGAATAAAAGGATAATGGCCTTAGGCATTAAAAAAATGTCCTACTTATGTCAATGATCTTGGAAACTTGAAACTTTTCAAAGGAAAAAAAACACACAAAAAAACACCATAAAAAATGCAAATTGTTTCTGTACATATTACTGTCTCTTCATTGATTTAGATTAGATGAAGAATGTGATGTGTAGGAGTGACAATTATAATGACAACAGTGTGACCAGCTGTGTCAGTGCAGGTAACAACTGGACGTGGGTCAATGTGGCAGGAAAGACGTAGGGGCATATTGTATACATATGTGCAGTTAAACAGTGACCCTGAATAGGTTAGACTCAGAAAGCTGAATCATTGTTCCTGGAATCAGTTTTTATAAATCAGATCTGTCTGACATTTAACTAAAAGAAAACAGAAGTAGTTTAGCTTTATTAGTAACTTGTATTGCCTAACTGCCGGCAGGACATTGAACCTAATAAAGAAACAGTAAACATAAATTCTGGGTTGAACCACTATACACCACAGTGTCATTGGTTTATTTTACTGTCTCTTTAAAAGATAACTTGTCATTCATAGTAGCTTTATGTTCATTACATTGTCATTCCTAGATTCGCTACTAGACGTTGATGTAGGGGTATAATTGTGAAATATTTTAACAATCTCACTTGATTGATCAGAAATTTCTCAACACTACACACAGTCTAATACTTTAATGCATTGTTCAACATGGAGAAAATTGATTCATGTGAGCCTGGCCCGTCTTGTTCTAAAACAAATTGACACATTATTGACAGAATCTGAGAGTCCTTTCATAGTACAACAGTCAGACATTTTTGTCATGCTGATATGATATTTGAACAATCCTATAGACTAGTATAGAGACCAAAAGTAAAGGGAATGTTAAGAAATAAGGAAATTTTTTGCTGAGTTTTGCAATGTCATATTTTGATTGAATTGAATTGAATTTTTAAGGGAGTTTGTGCTAACAGTCCTACATTTTTGCTTCATTTTTTTAAGGAATATGTTTCTGAAGTTTCATTAAATTGGAAAAGCAAAAATAAGGAAAGAAAATTAGCAGAACATGATGACCCTCCTTGATAAGCTTATAGATAGCATCAGTACTATAGATAGCATGGTACTGATATGACTTGACAGAAGAGTCATCAAGGAAAAGCTTGAGGTTTTATTAATATGGAGACAAGTTTATACATTTAAGAGACTATTTAGACATTTTTTTGACAAGCATTAATCAAATATGGTTGAGACTGTCCTTGATGTACACATTGTAGAAACCAGTATTTCAAATTACTCTGATGAATATACTTGTAAGGCAGACCTGGGACAGTCTGATTGGATTAAAGATATTGATATGTCTATAATTTCTGAACTTCTGCAAGCAGCAGAAATCAGTTGTTGTGGTTTTATATCCATTCATATTCACATACAAAGTTATTTTTTTTCTATGTACCTATCTCTCATAAATCATTCAGCACTATTCCCTAGATGGTCTGACAGAAGAATCCAAGCTGAACATTTTGAGATCACATCTGGTAAGCTTCATTTAACAAAAACATGTAGGCCACAGAGAAACTCTATGTAGGAAGTCTATGTAGGAAGTCTAAAATAGACAAAGAATTGATTTTCCTGAGAATCAGAACTGGAAATAGGCAAAAATGGAGGAAATGAAAAATTTAAATGGTGGTCTGCAATTAATGAGATATATATGAATTCTTTCAGGGTTCTTTCAGTGAAGTTTTCTTCTCAGTTAAGTCTGTATATAGTTATATATGTTCTAGTTCTGTTGATACTGTATTCATGATTAATTAGTGTAGTGTATGTGTTGGGATGAATGCAGGGGTTTCCATGATACCAAATATTGTTCATTTTGACCCTGAAATTGTCTAGACATCTCAGTATTTTAAAACTATTGTCCTAATCCATATAAGAAGGGGTCACATTGAATAAAAATCCACAAGAAAGTCCCGGTGGATGGTTACATTATTTTCCTCTGTGGTTACATTGTGTGTCAGATGTAATTACTTAATAAAGTAATTTTTGAAAAGCAGATACTCCCAATTAACTTGTGCAATTTTCTCATAACCTTATGAATATTTATGAACAAATTCATCACTCAGTGGTAATTAGTTATCTTAAATCTAACATTAATGGTATATGAAATATTAATTGCAGACTATTATTAGGTACTCAGCTACAATATTGTGTGAGCAAACAGAGGGAACCCTCATCTGACAGGTCTTGGAAGGAACTGTCTAATTTGGGTCTGCTGTGTTTTCCATGGTGTTAAAACATGAGGTAACAGGGTAATGCCATACATGGATCATCACCATGGGGTGAAAACTGGAAAAGTCATATCACATTTTGATTGGAACATGATGTAGTTGCATAAAGTTCAATTGTCACACTTAAGTTTTGCTGGTAGCGAGTAAATCTGTTGTATATAATTATACCCCCCCGCAACGAAGTTAGGGGGGGGTATACTGGAATCAGGTTGTCCGTCCGTCCGTCCGTCCGTCCGTCTGTCCGTCCGTCTGTAGACACAAAATTCTGCGGACTACTCCTCCTAAACTTCTGGAAGGATTTTGATGAAACTTGCTGGCAATGATCCTTAGACATTGTATTAGCGCGTTATCTATATAGCATTGAGTTACCTCCCCTATTTACCAAGTTATGCCCCTTTGATGATTTTTGCATTACAAACTTCTGCGGACTACTCCTCCTAAACTACTGGAAGGATTTTAATGATACTTGCTGTCAATGATCCTTAGACATTGTATCAGCGCGTTATCTATATAGCATTGAGTTACCTCCCCTATTTACCAAGTTATGCCCCTTTGATGATTTTTGCATTACAAACTTCTGCGGACTACTCCTTCTAAACTACTGGAAGGATTTTGATGAAACTTGCTGGCAATGATCCTTAGACATTGTATAAGCGCGTTATCTATATATCATTTGGTTACCTCCCCTATTTACCAATTTATGCCCCTTTGATGATTTTTGCATTACAAACTTCTGCGGACTACTCCTTCTAAACTACTGGAAGGATTTTATGAACTTGCTGCAATGATCCTTAGACATTGTACAGCGCGTTATCTATATACATTGGTTACCTCCCCTATTACCAATTATGCCCCTTTGATGATTTTTGCATTACAAACTTCTGCGGACTACTCCTTCTAAACTACTGGAAGGATTTTGATGAAACTTGCTGGCAGTGATCCTTAGACATTGTATAATTTGATGATTTTTGCATTACAAACTTCTGCGGACTACTTCGCCTAAACTACTGGAAGGATTTTGATGAAACTTGCTGCCATTCATCCTTAGACATTGTAGAAGCATGTGTTAGTTATATAACTTGGTTACCTCCCTTTTTATAGTTATGCCCCTTTGATGATTTTTGCTTTACAATTTTCTGCAGACTACTCCTCCCATTGGATTACCTCCCTTTTTTATAGTTATGCCCCTTTGATGATTTTTGCTTTACAATTTTCTGCAGACTACTCCTCCTAAACTACTGGAGGGATTTCAATGAAACTTGCTGTCATTCAACCTTAGACATTGTAGTAGCGCTTTTTCTATATAACATTGGGTTACCCCCCCCCCCCCTCCCCCTGTTTTAAAGATATGTCCCTTTGATGGTATTTGTTTTACAATTTTCTTCCATTGATAGATTTCAGTGAATCTTAATGATATTTATCCATAGACATACATATACCCATATGTATGTAAAACATAGGATAACTAGATTTCTAGGTAGTTGGCACATATGTCCTCTGTATATTAAGATGGAGTGTTGCATACAAGAATTCTGATTTCATGCTCCAAAGCCATGTTTGACAAAAACACTTGCGGGGGGGTATTAGTAAGCCCTTAGGCGACAGTTCTAGTTAATATCTGCACTCAGCCATAGTGCACATTATTATGTCTCCACCCATATTTATATGAGGGAGACATATTGTTTTTGTCGGAGTTGTCTGTCTGTCACACTTTTTGTCTGGAGCATAACTCAGAAAATGTGAAAGTTAATAACATGAAACTTCACAGGTGGATAGACCTCATGATGGTAAAGTGTCATGCACAAGAACGTAACTCTGAACATCATGTTTTTGGAGTAATTGCCCATTGTTAAATTTCAGACTATTATTTGTCAAAAGCATTTCTCTTGCACTATGAGGCATAAAACTTTGAAACTTCATAGGTGGATAGATCACATGGAGGAGAAGTGCAGTGCACAAGAAGCATAACTCTGCAAATAATATTTTTGGAGTTACTACCCTTTGTTCAATTTCATACTTATAGACCTCACAAAGGAGAATTGCAGTACATAAGAATCTTAATTCTGCACATCATATTTTTGGAGTTATTGCCCATTGTTTAATTTCATATTCAATTAAGTTTTGTCATGCACTATAAGACATATAAGCTTGAAGCTTCCTAGGTGGGTAGACGTTATGGATGATCTTTGCAGTACAAAAGAGTATAATCCATTTTCAAGATTTTAAATTGGAGTTTTTTGCCATTTATACAATTTTGCGTCCTAAAGATAAATCCCATTTGACTCATGCTATTGAAATTAAATTTCATTTATAGATAGAAATTAATAAGAGAAAGTGTCATACACAAGGTTTCTAACTCTGGCCTTAGAATTTTTGGAGTTATTTCCCCTTTTTACAATTTCTAGACTGCAAGATAACTCTTGTTCTACTTATGCTATTGAAACAAAATTTCAGTTCTGGAAAGAAATTGATGAGAGAAAGTCTCGCACACAAAGTCCATAACACTGTGCAGAGCTTTATCAATATAGTCAGCCCTTTAACTGTTTGCATATATGTCACTGTGTGCCATAGTGTATGTGTGTGTGTGTGTGTGTGTGTGTGAGGGGAAGAGGGTTTGGAGGAGACATCAGTTTTCTACGAAAACAAATCTCTGGTTTTTACTTTCAATTCAAAAGGAGGATCATGCATATGATGGTGAAAATTCAAATTTCTTACCCCACTCACAAGATAAGCCAGTGTTCGCCAACATCGTCAGGCATTCTTCATATTTAACTGTACATTGACAGTTATTAGCCTTTTTGTTTGCGCCTGTCCCTATAATTTTATGTTAAATAGATCAAGCATATGCAAAACTCCTGCAGCAAAGTAAATTACAAAGTATACACATACAAGGCAAATAAACTTTCTCCAAGATTGTAACCTCATCCTCTAGGTGCACATAATGTGCATTTAGGCTCTGATGGTATATCACGGTGTTAGCTACAGTTGGGACACTGTCCTTGTCATCTGCCCCTTGGTTGTTTTCAAATGTCCTACTTGAACAGGTAGTAAATATAAGTGAGTCATGAGACAGAAGTAAAGAAACCAGAAAGGTTATAATATCCATATTGGCATGAACTTAGAGGGAAAGGATGAGAAATGTTCTTGACCCAGTGAATTCTGTTTCTTTGACATGAAATATAATATGAAATATACAGCAAGCCTAATAATATATCCCTCCGCCTGTACAGGCTGCTGCGTGCACATCTTGTTTGGTACATGTAATCTGTATCATATCACACGGTCTACGCTGGCAGTTGTTTAATGATCCAGGAAACACTCATTTTCTAAAGCAGTTATAACTAAAAACATGAACAATATAATGTCTGTGTAATCAATGAGTTTTTGTAATAGAACAGAGACTATATGTAAGTGCAGCTTTTTTTCGTGCTAGTAATATAAAACAAGTTCTAAAGAACGAGATGGTTTGTGATTAGAACGTCTATTTTATAATTAGAAGTCATTGGTTTGATTCCCGGTCTTGACATACCAAGGTCTGTAAAAGCATTACTGGTATATTTCCCTTGAGCTTAAAGGTAACATATATCCATACATTTCATGGTATACTTGTCCTGGCTTTTACCATAGGCACAGTTTATCAGCTACTTGATCAGAGGCTGGAAACAAGAACTTAAATGTGTTAATGGATGCTGAATGCAATACTGATCACAATAGATGTAACAAATGGATCTATCACTATCATTGACATCAACTGTTGGAGGAAGATGAATGGTTATTTTGTTGTTTTCATTAATGTCAATTGTTTATAACTCCACCTTTAATGTAACCATTAGGCTGATTAGGAGGTAGCTGGTTGATCTTTGGCCGCTAACATAAAAAAATAATAATCCTGGTAACCATATCAGATAACAACCGTACTTGGCAGTGACAGTTCCATGGCTGGTTCAGCCAGGGTCAGGATAACACAGCTGGCTGCAGTATCATGCATGTGGTGTAATATTACAGGTTGGTATCCAGGGTTTATTCCTCCTATATCAGGGACTGAGTTCATAGGTGTCATAGGTCAAAGTCTCCTTAAATAAATACAATTTTCCCTTAATTTCCTGTTTACTTCAGGACCTTTCCTTCTCCAAACTGGCACAGCCACTCCCTTCAAAAATATAGTATGAAAATCCCAAAAAGACAAGATTGGTATAACTATAAGACCATGTCCTCAAATTACTTAAATATTGGTGACATGTAAACCTACTTACAGTTTGTCCTACTTAATCATCCTATGAAATACTTGCATTTTACTCAAAATTAAAAAAAAAAATATATTGCATAAACTGAGCCATGAGGTCTTGATATGGAGAAAATATGAATGTGTATGGTGACTTTGTGACCAAAGCAGATTATGAACAGAGCTTGTTGCAGTCGCAACTGCTTGCTAGATCAAAATATAAATGTATCCAGGAAACAAATGGATCCGTAAAGCATGGTAAAAGGCAAAGCTGTATGGCTTACATGAATACTGTAAATATGTTATCATTCATATTTCAAATTTTATGGATTTATTGCTGTGCTCCACTTCATGCCACTTGCAAAAAACTCCATAAAATTTAAAATATATATGACAACTAATACATATAAACAATGGAAAATGAATATCGTTTTCATCATCTGTTGTTGCGTGTCAGGATTGCAACTCTGTGTATAAATCTATAGCAAGCAGGGTGATTAATGGTGCTGGAGTCAAACAGATTGATGAGGAGATCATGACCCAGTGGAACCCTGATGATCTGCCTTCTAATGATAGCAATTGAAATTGTTAATTGGCACGAGATAGATGATCTGCAATTCATACACAAGAAACTGAACTGAGAAACTGAACTGAGAGAATGATCTGATGGAAATGTCTTTATTTTTTGGGAAGATAGTTGATAATCTTTGCATTACTAAAAGGAAATACATTGAGTTACTGCCATGTTAAACCATGAATTCCCTTTTAAACACAATCCAAATGACTACATCTTATGGACATTGCATATTAGTACATGTAATATGTTGTTATCATGGTGACTTAATGGCCCGATGGGCTGCGTGTTATGTATATTGATACACCACCATATATTCACAACTTTTTAAGAATTGACTTATATTACTAATTATGAAGATTATAAGGTCTTGTCAAATCATTTGATATAAAACACAATCATTAGTAAAAAGTCTCGAAACTTAAGATTGTGTCATGAGTTGAATCGATTTAACAGTCTTTATTAGTTTTAATATCTTTCAAATTTCATAATGAATATGGGGTTTTATTATATATTTATCATTTTTATTATTAGAGTAGGAGATTGTTATAATAAAGAAAATATGGTCTTTACCTCAATACTTTGCACATTTAATGCTATACTATGCATCACAATAGTCTATATGTCTGAAATAGATATTCACCAAATGGCAGGGGAAAAGTCTGTTTTGATGTTAAGAACTTCTATTTCAAGCTAATAATCTATTGTTTACTGGTGACTGTGATGAACTCACATCTAGGAGAGTTATATTCAGGTCTAGAATGTGTAGACGTTCCAATTTCTACCATAAACAAATTGACATAACGAGAACAACATGCCAAGTATGTTAATTATATTTGTGTATTTGCAGGTGTATACTGAACCAAGAGAGCAGCAACAATGGGTTTCTGTGGTGGTTGTGCTAAAGCCTTGTTGATCATCTTCAACTTCATCTTCTGGGTAAGCTTCACGTATATATACCATCACATCATTTTGTGACATGCACAATAACTACATCAAAATTACTTAGGTCCTGGTGACCGAATGATAAGAGTGTCTGCCCTGGAATCAGAAGGTTGTTGGTTCAACCTATGCAGCAAGTATAAAAACTGATCATTCTTAAAGTAGGTCACAGGGTGATTCAAGTTTTATACCATTTTCTGCTCATCAGTACAATTTAAGTAGGAAGGGCCTCCGTGTCTCAAAGCAGGTAAAGTGGCAGACTAAATGTGACTTAGCCACTCACATTTGTTGGTTTGAATACCAGGTGGGTCACTTGGAATGTACATGCCAGGAAGGTGTGCAGTATAGGTTGGTGGATCTACCCTGGTGCCCCTTTGTTAGTTGTCTGATAAGACTCTTCATTTTTCATAGCATGTGCCCTGAGTCCTAAGAAAACAACTAGATACTAGAATTTGAAAACAGACTTTTCAGTTCGCCAGGATGAAGTTCTTGGAGAGCTATTAGACTGGGGTATGTACAGGGTTGCCACATACCTTGAAAAGTCAGGGAAAAATGATTTTTTTTCAAGGTCAGTGAATTGTCAGGGAATTTTGAAAAATGGTCAGTGAAAAAATACATTTTAGAAAAGTCAGGGAAAAGTCAGGGAATAATGAAAGTCTGAGTTGATGTTTTGAATTTTTCAGTGGCTATGGCAGTCTTCAAACAGTATTTATAAGTATTACTTTCAAACATTGATTATTTAATAATATAAAAACATTCCTAAGCATGAAACCTTAAAAGGTTTGGGATGTTAGACTGATAGGTTAAGTCAACTCACTGAGATTTTATTGTGCACACTGTTTATCAGAGTTATTTTTGTTGAGTTAAATGTTTTAACATTAGAGGTGTATGACATGTACATGTATAATCATGAGATTTTAAATGCTTTTGTGACCATTTATGTTGATATAGTGTCCATAGCTTACATGTAAATGTTGCTTAATGTGTAAGATTGACTGAAGTATTACTACCTTGTAAGAAAATCATTTAATAGTACCTGTTCTATTATCACTGACTAATATAACCATGAAAAGGAATTCTGATTTATTTGAAATTTGTTAAGGTTATTATTCTAAAACAATAAAAATGTAGATGGGAGGATTGGACGGCTGAAGGGGAGGAGGAGGCCGAAAAATTGTGGTTGTATTGGTCAGTGAAAAGTAGGGCTGAGTCAGGGAAAAGTCAGGGAATAGTCAGGGAATTTTATTTCTTCAGCTCTGTGGCAACCCTGATGTAGTTTGGTGGGCGGGCGGCGTCAAACTTTAGTTTCCGTACAATAACTCTCGAATGGGTTGACATATTTAAATAGTGTTTGGTACACATGTTTATCCCAATACATGTAATATGAAGGTTTAAGTTGACACTGGGCAAAATCTGTAAATTTTTTACAAAGTTATGGCCCCTTTTTGACGTAGAATTTGCAAAAAATAGAAAGAATAATAAAAAAAAATCTTGTTTGCACAATTTGTAACTCCAGAATGAGACATAATTGAATAGTGTTTGATCATAATGTTTATCCTCAAAAATGAAGTTCGCATTTCGATTGTTAGCAAAAGCGTTAAATTTTTGACATGGTTATGGCCCCATTTCAATTTACAATTTGCAAAAAACACCTTGTTTGTGCTAGCTTGTGGAAATTATGGTATTTTCCAAAATTTAAATTTTTTACCTTGTGACTTGCAAAAATGAAATTGAAAATATATAAGATTGAAAATTATATATATATATATATATATATATATATATATATATATATATAAGATTGAAAATTTATGGTTTGGACAGTTTCTTCAATTTTATAGTGTGAGTTTATACATGCATATGCACACACACACAAGCTGTCCAACATCAGTCGAGTCTAAATAGTTCAGTTGGAAAACCAACTTTTAAATTCTAGGAAAAGAAGAAACTGAAAGTGGTATTAGCTACATATATTTATTTCAGTGACTTTTAGCTTGCCTAGAAAGTGATCTGCTTAGCGAACTGTGTTGTCTTCTATTTGCAACTTTTTATATTGGATATATCCTGAGGAAACAACTAGACATTTAATTGAATGCATTTAGAGAAAACAATAATACTTTTAATTGGTCATTTCCTGAGAATGCTAATAATGTTACTGGGATATTAAGGTAGTTAATGACTAAACCGTATTCAAAACATCAGGACTGGCTGATGGTTGAATGGAATGTTTGTGGGAGGGATGTTTAATCAATGAGGAATGCTATGTTTATTCCATTAGTACTGGTATACATGTATATGTCCTTTGTTTATATGGTACTGAAGAAGCTGTTCCTTTGTTAGTATTTGGCACCCTTCTTTATACAAGCATACTGCAGATTTATGGTTAAGTTCTGAATCCTAGAGTAAAATACTTTTGTTTAAATGCCAGGAGTTTTTTAGCTCACCTGAGCACTTTGTGGTCGCCTTTTGTCCGTCGTGCGTCGTCCGTCGTCAACAATTGCTTGTGAACACTCTAGAGGCCACTTGGTCAGGATGTTTGTCTACATGATATCTTGGATGAGTTCGAAATTGGGTCATGTGGGGTCAAAAACTAGGTCACCAGGTCAAATCTAAGAAAAACCTTGTGAACTCTCTAGAGGCCACAGTTTTAGCCAAGTCTTCAATAGATTTGATCAGGATGTTTGTCTAAATGATATATTGGATGAGTTCGATAATGAGTCACGTGGGGTCAAAAACTAGGTCACCAGGTCAAATCTTAGAAAAATCTTGTGAACATGCTTGAGGCCACATTTTTAGCTCAATCTTCATGAAACTTTGCTAGAATGTTTGTCTTTATGCTATGTCGGATGAGTTTGAAATTGGGTCATGTTGGGTCAAAAACTAGGTCACTAGGTCAAATCTTAGAAAATCTTAGAAAAACCTTGTTAACACTCTAGAGGCAACAGTTTTGGCCCAGTCTTCATGAAATTTGGTCAGGATGTTTGTCTACATGATATCTTGGATGAGTTTAAAATTGTGTCACTTAGGATAAAAACTAGGTCACCAGGTCAAATCTTTGAAAAACCTTGTGAACACTTTAGAGATTACAGTGTTAGACTAACCTTAATGTAAGTTGGTCAGAATGTTTGTTTACATCAAATCTCTGATGAATTAAAAACTGGGCAACATAGGGTCAAAAAGTAGGTCACCAGGGCAAATTTTAGAAAAATCTTGTGAACACACTAGAGGCCTACATTTTTTTTTCATTTAATTAAAAATTCCCTTAAATTGGGGAAAAAAGGCCTTCAAATGTTAGAAAAACACTTTAGATGCCAGATTTTTTGTCATTTTGCCTAACACAGCTATCTTAATCAGGTGAGCGACACAGGGCCATCTTGGCCCTCTTTTTAAATCCCCTGTGTATTTGTATTCAAGGTCTCAGCTATAGATCTTCTCCTTGAATAAGAAGGAAATTGGTTTTTCTAAGCTGATACATAAAAATCTTACTTTTAAAATTGGCATGAATGCAAAATATTGTTATCCCACCAAAAGTTTGAAGTCTCACTTTCATTTGTTTATGAAAGTCATACACACAGCTTTTCATTGATATTCATTCTGAGGTGATGATCACCTTTTGTCTTTCATCTGTGGTGCCTCAACAACAATATGCTTTGAATTCTCCTTTTAGACCACTGACATAATAATGTGATCTGGCTCAAATTCCACCAACAAAACTTAGCACTAAGTAATACTTAAATTCTTAAACTAGGTAGATACACATTCCTCCATTACTGTTTCATGTAACATTCAAGCACATGACTAAGTTGAAATGAATTATTACCTTAATATTACTAACAATAGTTAATAAGAAATGAAACTTGGGGTGTTTTTATTAGAGAAACAAAACTGATGAAATTCTCCCGTAAGTATATAGGTTTTACCTTAGCACTAAGAATATTTGGTGGAATTTGACCCTGAGCATAAAACCTAATAAACAGGCCAGAACAATATGCAGCTAAAAATTGAAGTTTGTTCTTGTTCTCAGTTTCTAAACTTTTATCTTATGTTTTCCTAAATATCAAATTCTTGAACCAAACTGCTTATTTACTGGAGGAAAGAACCAAATATTTATCATTATAAATTTAATAATAATTATGATAATCAAAGAATGATGATGCAGAAATTCCCTCTATGTGTCACTTTTTATTTTAAGACACTTTATGAGTATAATCCCCTGGAGATGTTTCCACGTTCAACTGTCAATAAGAGTTGTTCCAGGATTGGTTTGCCTGGTGTCAGAATCATATTGTATTTCGACCTTTGTCTATGGCTTGACCCTGAAATACTATTAGGGACTCAAAGCTCATGCAAAACAAGGAAAGGCATAAAAATGGTTTGGCAGTAGAATGGCAAGTCTGCCCACCACCACTGTTTGAACAATATCTGTCTTACTGTGCAGGAATATGCAGACTGGCACCAGTACATGAATATTTCATTTTATTTAGACTGTCGCAGAATGATGGATAAATTTCTTGTGGGACGCTAGTCTACCAATAAACCCACACACAAGGACTGTATCATTAGCATATCCTGAATTGCATATTTTGTCCTCTGTACAGTGTACATTCATGGCTTGTGCATTCTTTCGGGATGTAAAAAGAAACTGATTTTCCATATAAGTATCACTCTCTGTCACATGAAAGACACCATACAAGAAGCATAAAACCAGTTTGAATAGCTTTTGAGTAAATAAATTTTTGTACCCCAGATAAGTTAGGGGTTCGGGAGGGAGGAATTACATCATTCTGGGTGATAATTTAATTTCATCATTATTTAAATTAGAATAGGGACTATTAATTGTGCAAATAAAGATGGATGGAGCATTTTAAACAGGATTTCAATCCTTCAGCCAATGTATCAAGTTCAACAATCTTCAGACCACTTTGCCAGCTTTCATCTTGGTTTGATACCTCACACTTGAGATCAAAATCAGTAAATCCAGCCAGTCCAGATAAGTTTGGTTTTGCTTGTGTTCACAGAGGTCACAAACTGAAAGCACATTTGCATTATCTATCATACACTTAGATTTGTTTTTCTTTGTTTTCTTTTTGAACCGCCCAAGTTTGTTTCACAACTTATTTCTTGTTTACAGCAGTAGAAACAATGCTCAAAAAAAAAATTGGAAGTCATTGCTGAATTTTTGTTATAGATTTTAGACAAAGCGCTTCGGTGATACAGTTATCGTAAATTGTGATTTGCTTGTCAAAAATAAAATAAATAAACAACATATCTTCAAATAAATGTAGGTTTCACAGAAAAGTAAGTGGAATATTCCAATATATATATAAAGTCTTAAATATACCGACAAAATATACCAAAAAATAATTTTCTTTCATGATGTCATACTGAGCTGCCGACCGCAATTTGCAAACGCGCCTACAATTAATCAGAGAAAGTGATTATTTTAATCTGGAGCATTTTAGATCCAGTATGGTTTGTCACATTTGAGTAAAATCTGGCTCCTCTAATTAGTATAATGGAGTCAACTTGTGTATCTGAGTAGAGAAACATAAGCTGCATATTTGTGTAACTGATTATAATGAATTTAGAATAGATGAATACCCCATTATTTTCAAATTGATGTGTAACATGAGGCTAATTAATTATGTAAGCTTTGCATAACATGCATTATCTCATGTCAGGAATATATAGTACATCAACTTCTAAATTAATTTGATAGTTAGCTGCTCAGTGTGTCATAATTGTATTCAAGACCCTGTAATATATGCTAGTTGCTCAATTAGATTAAAAATGACATGTTCTCAAAGATAACAATGGTACATAAAGTATGATTTTTATACTCATACTCAAACTTTGCCTATTATTACCGGTAAGTTTCAATAGGGATTTGATGATCGATTTTGGAGATCATAAAGTCAGTTTCTCAAAAAATATATAACAAGACCTGATGTTGTTACAAAGATTTTTTTTTCGGGTCAGCTGCATAATTAATGTAAAGGTCCATCAACCTTTTAAAGCAATTTTCCAAATATTGAAGCAATCCAATGAAGGACATAAAAGTTATAGCAGATTGAAAAAAAGAAGAAAAAAAAGGTCTAGACACCAACCCAGACATCATCAGTTAAAAGGATGGAAAATTTCGTTGAAAAACCTGTCCAGCAATATGCTGACATAACACTTTGGCACATGCAGTTCTGTCTGCCCATAGATGACATTTTCTGTCCAGTTTCATCATATTAGACTTGACCAAATAAGGATGAAACACTCTAAAGGTTTCCCATTCTTCCTTCTGTCTTCAGTTCACTAAACCCAGACATTAGGGCAATGAATCATGATAGTTTTCCTGGAATCTCCAGTTTTATAGTATATTAATTCTGATTTATGGAAAAGAAGTACAAATTTAAATTCTGTGTTTTTAGCTACCCTTAGTACAACATGGTCAAATTGAGCTCTTTCTGTATCCCATTGTCTTTTGTGTGTTTTCATGCAACAGTTTGCTTCAAAATTAATGACAATTGAAAATTTCTGCGGAAAAGATGGGTAGATGATGATGAAAATTGCTGTTGAGTTGCAATTGAATAATACTTTGATAAACTTTAACCAGAATTGCTGAAATAAACTTAGTTCTTGCAGGATGCTGGTTGTCATGGTAAGAAAGAGAATTCTTTTTTTGAAAGAAAAATAAAACTTGAAAAATGTAATGGCCAG
Organism: Solen grandis; assembly: GCA_021229015.1. Lineage (NCBI taxonomy): Eukaryota > Metazoa > Mollusca > Bivalvia > Adapedonta > Solenidae > Solen > Solen grandis. Next base: position 30,174,032 of record CM037790.1, on the reverse strand, counting down.
AATTTGATAACATCAGTGTTTATCTAAGGATGTGAAAGCATATTTATATGAAACCTTAATGTGGGTCTGACTTGATGTGAAATCCACTCATCTCTTTTCTGTCAAAATAACAACATGTAATGTTGTACAAAATAACAGTAGTATTTTGGAAATTTCATTTCTTTTTCATTTCAGTTTAAATTGGATTTTATTGGATTTTCAGTCTTCTTGACAATGGTTTTTACTTTGTAGTGGAGATTCTTCATAGTTTGTACTTAAAGCATGACTGTCTTGTTTTAGGGAGAGCATAATGCTGCTTTTTGTAACACATAAACTTGGGAGTGCCTCGTAAAATTAAATCTGCAGCGCTGAGATCTCTTCTCTCTAGACAACTTTGCAAGGGAAGGTAATTTGACTTGTTCCCATTCTTTGTTTGAACATTTGGGCCATGTTAGGATAAAATGAAAAAGCTGATTTATGGATTTGATGAACGCTCCTGTATGCGTGATTCAGAGGCTTGAGTATAGGAAATGATATATATGATACATTGAAGCTGTTCAAAACTGGATAATATGTTCAGAGGTCTAGATCAATCTCTCTAGAATACTCCAATTCTAAGACAGATGAAACAGTAAATGGTTTAGTGAAATTCATCCCTTTCAATTTTCTCCAGCAGCTGTTTGAAGTAGCTTGTTTCAGGCAGCTGAATTGCGAGGCAGGCTTAGCTAAGAACTGAGTGGTTGGTTTATAACATAGTATTTTGTTTGATGTATGTGTGAGTTAACAGATTTAATGACCTGCCCCCATGTTCTCGAATGTACTTATGTACGATAGTAGCTCAAATTTGAGTATCATTCTGAAATCCCTATTGAAACTAATAGGCATCCATTTTATTTTTGAGAACACGGGGCCTGAAGTTTTAAAGTTCAGCGGCACATTAGCACACTCACTACAAGAGATAGCCGTTGTTCATCCCTTTTCCATCTCATTATAAATTACTCATGTATAGTAGTAAGAGGAAGTTACCCAAAAAATGGTGATATCATTTTTTCAGAAAGAATACGGTATATATTAGCCATCCCCTAGCATGCAATGTTTTTCATTATCAGATTCCTCTGGCCACATCCTGAATATTTCGTCTGGTTACCATGTAAACAGGAATTGAGGGCATGATTTTTTAGCTCATCTGAGCACAACTTGCTCAAGGTGAGCTTTTGTGACCACCCTGTGTCCGTTGTCATCTGTCGTGTGTCGTCAACAATTTGCTTTAAACAACATCTCCTGTGAAACCGCTGGACAGAATTTCATTCAACTTGGCAGGGATGTTCCTTGGGTGAACCTTCACAAAAATTGCGAAAATAAACTTGATCCATGTAGAACTCTGGTTGCCATGGCAATGGAAAAAAAAAAGAAGAAAACTTAAAAAATCATCTCCTTCAAAACTACTGGCAAGATTTCAAAAAATTTAGTACAGATGTTCCTTGGGTGACCTTCTACCAATATTGCTAAAATTATTTGGATCCGTAAAAAAACTTGGCAACCAGGGGCAGGGCTAATTTGCCTTATATGTATATAGTGAAAACTTTAAACGACATCTCCTCTGAAAACTGCTGGACAGAATATGATTAAACTTGGTAGGAATAATCCTTTGGTGAACCTTTACAAAAGTTGCTAAAATAAACTTGATCCATGTAGAACTGAGGCTGGTTGCCATGGCAATGAAAAAGAAAAAAGAAGGAAACTTCATCTCCTTCAAAACTACTGGCCAGATTTCAGATTGTTTTAGTACAGATTTTCCATGGGTAAGCCTCTACCAAGATTGCTAAAATTATTCCGATCTGTAAGAAAACATGGCCGCCAGGGGCAGGGCTAATTTGCCTTATATGTATATAGTGAAAACTTCACTCCTGAAAACGTTGGGCAGAATTTTATTCCTTGCGACATACCAAAGTCATAAAAAATGGTTCTGTTATAGCTCCCTTGCTTAGTGCTCAGCATATAAGGGTAGTTGCAGGACTGGTTAGCTCGGAGTCAGGATAATGTGACTGGGTGTGGTATCATGCCACATGTCTACGGGGTGTTACTTTAGTGTGGCAGCACTATATCTGTCTCAAGTAGACATCATCTCCAAATGACTGAAATACTGTCAAACCCAACAAACAAACAGAATTTTATTTAATTTGGCGGTGATGATCCTTGGGTGAACCTTCACAAAAGTTGCTTAAATAAACTTGATCCATGTAGAACTCTGGTTGCAATTTCAATGGAAAGAAATGAATTATGAAAAATTTAAAAATCATCTCCTTCAAAAGTACTGGCCAGATTTCAAAATATTTTGGTACAGACGTTCCTTGGGTGACTCTATGTTCAGGTGAGTGATTTTAGGGCCTCTATGGCCCTCTTGTTTTTCTTTAAATGTGGTTGAATATGTAAGTAATGTCTAATTTATATCCCCATGAGAAAAAAAAAACCAACGAAATCTCATAGAACTGCCAAAAGGGGGAAACAGATGTAGGCAACAGTCATGAGTCTGTTGTTTGTTTTAAGTGTCTTACAGAAATTCCTTTATCCCAAACACAATTTCAGTTGATATCTTTTGCTTCTGGCTTACTTCAAAATTGATTACATTTTTAATTTATTTCAGCATTCTGCAATTTGACTTACCATTTTCCTTTAAGTTGGATTTTATGAAATTAGCTGGTAGAGGAACGGTGTTCAGTGGTTTGTATGTAAAGCAGTAGCGTCTGTCACATGTAAATGTTTTTCAGTTGGATTGAAGAATAAGGTTTCAGAATACTGGTCCATGTTTAGATACCAGGGTGCATGAGCTCCTTTATATATTAATGCTGCATTTAGGGTCCAAGTTTAGATACAATAAGCAGCTCCTTTACAACAATGTATCTAGATAAGCGGTAGCTCCTTTATAAAGCTGTGTTTTGGATTGCATGTCTAGTTACAAAGCAGCTCTTAAGACTCACAGTATTTGGGTTCCAGGAGAATCCTTTATATTCCTTTGTATTTAGGGTCTTATTCTAGGTACAGGGCAATTCCTTTATATATGACATTGTATCTAGAATCCAAGTCTAGATTCCCTTATAAAGCTGATTGTAGGCTGAGCATCATTCGTCAAGATACAGGGTAGCTTCTTTATAATGCTGTTTTGAGGTCCAAGTCAGCTCTTTAATAAGTAACACTATTTTGGGGGGCCAAGTCTGTAGATACAAAGGCAGCTAACTCCTTTATAAAGCTGCTT
>CM037790.1:30120700-30170700 GCA_021229015.1 Solen grandis | reverse complement strand
CGACCTTGAATCCGTATTGATGCAATCATCAGTGAGCAGGGACCCTTGTCACGTTCGTTATTTACGCCATTGCTCATTCTCATTAGACAGATTGAATAAAGATTGCCTTTAAAATGTCATAAATTTTAACACCTTAAAAAATTTAAAAAATCCATATGGAACCTGCGCATTTCAGTTTGTTTTCATGAGACGTAATTGAAAGTGCGCACTTCTGTTGAACACACGAACACTTCTCACCAAACATGGAAGATCTAAAGCGGAGTGTGTTAATTTTCTCATTATTTTATCTTAAACTAATGTCTTCTTTCGCCAGGTCAGTAAACATGTCTTTTTCAGCTCTTGAAAATGCTTACTTTTCAAACATACGATCCTCAGCCTTTGTTCCATCCAGGATCGTCTGTGTCATTTTGTGTGACAAGTAAGACTTATGTTTATCGGCCAACTTTCATGAGGTTAGCAAAACTTGTGAGTTTACCGGCTGGCATTCCCTGGCAACATCTGCTTCACCAAGCCCCGCGGAGGGGTGGCAAGTGATACATGGAAATATGGACAGTAAGTCTGCTAGCACTCAGCTTTCTTCCTTTTTGATTTTATTCGGAGACACTAAACAGAATCATTATCGTTGACTGAAACTGATATTAATCTATTGAATCATGCAACAAGTTCTCATAATAACCTTTTTTTATTTTTTTTTTTTTTTTTTTAAAGATAAATAATTGTAATGTTTTACAGATCTTCGAATAGTGTTCAAGAACTATACAGCAGGGCGACACATGATTTTTTTTTATAATTTTGAATAGATCTTAGAAAAGAAATAGCCAGTACTATATACCAGACAGGTATGGCATAATGATTGCGTTATTTTGTTTAAAACCCAAGACAAGATATCAATGGAAGGAGTATCCGTTTGGCAATCCTCCACCTACCGAGGCTATGAGTGGGCGGAGGCAGCCATTGACGGAAATACAAACACAAATCTCATCGTGCCCCCCTATTGCACTCACACGTACCCGGAAATGACCCCCGCATTCTGGGCCATCGAGTTTGCACAAGAAGTCTGGATTCGGACCATCGCTGTCTATTACAGGACAGATTGTTGCAGTAAGCAAAGATTTAAAATATTATTTTTATGACCCCGTGATCTGTGATCGGGGGCATATTGTTTTTGCCCTGACCGTTTGTTGGTTTGTCAGCAACTTTAACATTGGGCATTACTTGAAAACTATAAAAGGTATTGACTTGAAACTTCAATAGCATGTGACTAGGAGAAGGACATTAACTAAGAACCATAACTCTATCTGACCCAATTTTGGAATTATCTCTCTTTTTGTATTTTTATATATATATATATTTTTTGCAAAGTTTGTCGGTAGCATACCTCATAAACTATACAAGGTATTGATTTGAAACTCAAAATATATTTAGATTGTGAGATTGGAGAGTGCAGTCACCAAGAACCATAACTCTATACGGACCAGGTTTTGAATTATCGCCCTTTATTCAGTTTTACAATAATTTCCTGTCCATAGAATATCTTATTTAATTTATACTTGAAATTTATGCAATGTATTGACTTGAAACCTCATATATAAGTAGATGACAACTAGGAAAAGTGCAGTGACCGAGAACCATTACACTTCCAAGTCTCAATTTTGATTATTTCCCTTTATTTATTTTTTTTATAAATTTCTTTTGGGAGCAAAACTGATAAACAAAAGACCACAAGGACTTGAAACTTGAAACATGATATCATAGTAAGTAGGATCAGTGCAGTAACCCAGAACCATAACTCTACCTGGTCTTATATTCTGATATATCTATTTTTGTCAAGAACATAACTCCTGAACTATTCGAGATATTGATTTCAAACTTAAAATATAAATAGATAGTGAGTAGCAGAAGTGTAACGATTATGAAACAGAACTCTGTCAGGTTCTATTTTTTAAAATTAGCTCCCTTTATTTTTCAATGTTTTTTTTTGTCTTGAGCCATTTCTCCATTACTATGTGGAGTAAAGTCTATATGTTTGACATACTTACTCCACTCATGAATGATTTTCAGTTGACATCAATTATTTAACATCTGATCCGCTCAGACAGTGGCAAAGTGTTTTTCGAACACATCTTGTCTAACTTAGTTTAATGTTTTGATACTAACCCTATCGAATAGAAGTCAGGGCAAATGAACAAGCTTAAACTTATATGTTTAAGGTCTATTGGAAACGGGTTTCTTAAAACTTTTAATACTTATCTCTCTCGATGGTTTCTACTTTGCAATTTTGGATTGAAAAATTCACCTTTGTATTTAAGACGGGTATGTCGAGGCAGTAGTTGGAAAATTTGCGATTCTTTCGTTCGGTAGATATTCTTTGGTTACAGTCCACTTTTTGTTGCTTTTACGAGTATATGTCCGTCACAACCAGTTCTTTTTACATGATTTCAACTGATTTTCTGTATTAACTGATATAAAAACAACAACGATATTTAAAATACAAATGTCTTTTATCGTTACTAAAAACAAGAAATATCTTTAAAAAAGATATTCGGCGTAGGATGAAAGAAAAACGAGATTTCCTGTCTTCTAGAACATTCCGAGGAAAAGCGCGCGAAAGACCGACGCACAACAAATTTAGTACGCTCTAGAAATAGTTCAGTATTTTTTCTATGAAATATATTTATTTATAGACGGTAATACAAAAAATTATATCTGTAAATAGGCTTGTTTGATATTTGTTCATATCATTATTGCATATGACAATTATGATATAAAAGCGTTATTAGTTGTTTTGGTTTTGGCGAATTAATTTTCAATGAGAGCATCTCGGCAGGCTGGAAGAATTCAATATACATAGTAATTAAGGGGTTTCATGTCATAACACGGTGGATTCTTTTTTGTTGTTTTAAATCATTTTCACAAAGTAGCATTCCTCAATTGATGGAAAAGGATTGTATTTAACTTACTGAAATCACTTTCATGTTTACATCAAAAAGAAAAGTAATAACACCAAGCTGAATGATATATACAAGCTGCACCCCTTATTTACAGTAATTTTATAGTCCATAACGATGCGTTAACCAATAACAGGAGTCCTTTTATTCAGCTTAGAATTATTTACCGCTGTTAGCGTACATTTGATTGGTTTAAGATGCGAGTTGAAATCGAAATTATACAGCTACGCCGAAAAAATCGACACAATTATTGCGTATCTGATAACTTCTCCCTATACTCCTATAAGCAACGGGTCTTAAAACTTGGTTAACGGACCTTACAAGCATCCCGATTCATTAAAGCTCAGAAAATAAGAGAGGAATACAATAAATTTCATTGGAATTTGAACTGCTCGTTGGGCTGTCTGGAGTAACTTTTTAAGAATTAGGATTTTAAGACATATATTTTCATTTATTTTAAGTTGAAGCTCAGAGTTGGAAATATAGCAGAAGTTGGGGTTGACGTGACGAATTTCTGATACGGTATTGGGATAATTTTGGATTTTGCACTAGTTAGGGAATTAAATTCAGATTGTCTTCTGTAATCAATTCTTAAAACAATTGAACATTAATCATTTGAGGTAATCATTTGTTGTGATTATCAGTTCGTTAAAATCGGTTTGGAAATATTGATTATATTTCATAGCTTAAATATAATTTAACTTTTTCATACGACTAGGAAAGTCATAAGAAAAATAGTTTCATATTTATAGTTATTTTGACCGCACGGACACGTTACAGGTATTACAGGCAAAACGATATTGGATGTATCGCGATAATTTATATTTTGGTATTTACCTCGATAAAAATGTATAATCAATAAACATATATACTACACGTATATGCAAATGTAAATAAAAGTAAAAAATAAAAATAAAGATTTGATAGCTACATTATTTCTGCATTTTATTCTTTCGGAATATAGATATTATGATGAAATTCGGGGTAGAGGGGATGGGGATAAATTAGCCATTAGTTAGGTAGCAGTGGGTAAATATTTTTAAAAATATCTCGATATGATATCGTGGATTTGATACCGTTATCTACTGGTAATACGAGTGGTACGTCACTAGAATTAATTAAGGACACAAATTTTATGAGATAGAGATTTTGAATATTTGAAGAAAAAAAAGAAGTTTTATTGGACGAAAAGGCTCACAGAAATTGACCGTGTTGGGCCGAATTTTATTCTAACACGCTTAAGTCACATAAATGTAGCTTTTAAGCATCAAAGGATAAAGATACACTATTCCTTGTTTTATAACAATGTGACCCATGCACGATCCACTGAAATTTGTCTTCCCAGGGTCAAATTATGCGTTTCTTTTGCCAGTGGGACCGAGTTTGGATTAGCAAATTATTCATTTCAGCCGATCGAGTGACAGATGTCTACATCAGAACGGCCATTACACGAGAAGACATTGAAAACGACAACGGGACATTTTGCTATCATTGCCCGGGTCCTGTTAACCCAGAAGAGATTCCGTACGTTCAGAAATGCAAAGAGGGCAGATTTGCAAAATTCTTAAAAGTATTTCAAGCTAACAATTACGAACAAAGTATCTGCGAAATTCAAATGTTCCCACAATAATTAAAAAAGAAAGATTATTTCAACTGCTACCAACCAAATTTTAATTTTAACTTCAAATTTCCAAAGGGCAAACATATTCTCTTTTTTACACTAAGTGGCACTATAGTTCCTCCGTCCGTTGGCTCGATAACTTTCAGTTTGGAAAATGACTTGAACCATCTTAATCAATCGTTTGACTGTGTCTTGGTAGACAGTATCATTTCGTTAAAACGTGGAACTAATGTGATTAAACACGTGATGCACGCATTCAACAAGGTCTAAGCATGCATTAAGAATATAAGAAACAAACTAGGACTAGCAATAATCTAGGCAACAGTTCCCAGTAAAATAAGATCTCTTAAAAATCATCTGCTAAACAATATTGTGTTTGTCATTCTTAAGGTTTAAATTTTGTGAAGGACCGATCATGTGAGATTAAAGGAAAATAAATCATAACTGTCGTGTATATTCAAAACACTTCGAAAATAATAACACAGAATCAATAGAGTGTAAACACGTTCCAGTTATGCTATAGCACAAGTTCATACTTTAATATCATAAATTGTCATATTCAATATATATATATTGATCAACTAGTTGAAAAAACAAAACTATGAAGAAGATTGATGTATTGGATATAATGAGAAGACATCTTCTACCTAGGATTTCCCTAATGACATATCTGTGAATGTCCGCGATTGAAGCTGTGGAGGTCCGCAATTGAAACTGTGAATGTCCGCGATTGAAGCTATGGAGGTCCGCGATTGAAACTGTGAATGTTCGCGATTGAAACTGTGAATGTCCGCGATTGAAGCTATGGAGGTCCGCGATTGAAGCTGTGGAGGTCCGCGATTGAAACCGTGAAAGTCCGCGATTGAAGCTATGGAGGTCCGCAATTGAAGCGGATATTCGTCAAGTTGTTTTTATGATAGTAATCTATTATCAAACTTTCATTATAATTATTATTGGAAGTTGTACCTTAGGCAACTTACATTAATAGAACTGCTTAAATTTAGTTCATGTAATGTACTGTACCCATTGTAACTTATTGGTGGATTTTATGCAGTTGTTGTTGTTGTTGTTGTTGTATTGGGGTTTACCGTCGCTGCGATAGTATTTCAATCATATAGCGACGTCCAGCTAATTACATGTGGAGGAAGACCCCGAGTACACAGAGGTACATTTTATACAGTACCGGCGTGGCTATTTGAACAGACATTATGCACAGAAGCAGTAACCAATAAGTAATATTCCGAGGTGTCCAGGTGCGGGCATCATTGCTTTACACGAAATTATTGTAGGAAATGACAAGCTTGGAGGGAGCCCTACTCTCTGTTTTACGAATCTCCCGATTATATGAACCACACGAATTTCGAACATCGCGATTTCCCGAGCATTTTATTTCCCCTGTCAGTCTTCATGACATCGGTATTTTAACTGGACGTACGCTTTGCCTGAATGAATTATTTCACTTTTAAAAACTTAAATGAGTTAAATGATTATTTTGTGATTTAAAAAATGTTATCAGACTTAGTATTACTCTTCTACTTAATTAATGCAGTTTCTTTCATTTTTTTAAAGATTTTTTTGACACTTTCACTTTAATATATATTTTTAGTTTAAACATATTTATTTCTAAATTGTATCAAATACAATATTGGAAATACAATAAATATAGGGATTAGAACGAAAGAAATTTCTTATCGTGTTCTTCTCCCTTTAACAATATAATGTGAACAATGATATGGCAAAACAAAACAAAGATCTTGTCAATACGATGTTGTAACATTTTACAAAAAAAAAGAATATATATTAACGGATGAACAGAGAATGAGAATAATGAGAATGGGGATGACGAGAAGCATAAGTGGCGGCTACGTTGGTGTCAGAAATTTTATCTTGATCAGGCACTCTCTAGTAATATATCAACATTCAAAGCGTTTAGAAGATTTTATATAGCGATGAACGGCGTCAAATATTTTTATATTTACTTCATATGATGCATTAATATCCCCGAAAAGTAAAACATCGATATTTATAATTTGTAAGAAGGAAAGATCGTCATACAATTTTCTTCTAGCATTATTGTAATTTGGACAACAAGTTAGAAAATGTTCAACAGTCTCAATTGCACCACAGTCACAGAGCGGAGAGTTTACCATATTTTTCAAATATAAAATCTGATTTAGGGAGCAACTATTCGTGCGAATCCTAGCATGAAATATTTGGTATTTTCTGTCACCATAATTGTAGTGTTTCGGAGAATTATTGCAGTCACTATTTATTAATCTTTTAAATTCTGAAATTGATTTCGCATTTCTTATTTCAATTGGAAGATTATTCCATTCACGTATCACAGAAGGTAAAAAAGAATTTTGGTATAAATTAGTGTTTGATGGAATATCTCGGATATTACTTGCATTTCTTAGATTATAATGTGTTATATTTGCTATTTGATCAGGGATAAGTTCTTGAAGATATGCGGGACTAAGGCCGTGAATCATTTTATAAAAAAGTATCAATTTGTGTTTATTCCGTCTTGTTTGAAGAGATTCCCAGCATATTTCATTAGATAATTTTTCAAGAGACACAAGTTTCGTTGTTCCCGTTACAATCCTAGCAGCTTCATTTTGAATTTTGTCTAATTCCATTTTTTCATAAACAGCACAATTGTCAAATATAATATCACCATACTCAAGTAGAGGTCTAATAAAAGATATGTAAATTGTTTCCAATGTTGTTCGATTTAGTAAAAATTTCATCTTCTTCATAATATTAATTCGATTCCACGCCTTAGATGTAATATATTCAATATGATGATGCCAAGAAAGATTGTTAGAAAAATATATACCTAAGTGTTTATGATTGTCAACTTCATTTATAACCTCATTGTCCATCATAATTGGCGGGTGATTAGTTTTATTTCTTTTTCTAGTGAAAAGTAATGATTCTGTTTTTTTAGGATTGAATTTAACTAGCCATGTATTAGCCCACTTACTAATTTTACCTAGGTCATTATTTAGAATTGATGAAGCACATATTGGGGCATCTACTGTAATAAAAAGACCTGTATCATCGGCAAATAGTCGAATTTTAGAATTAATATCATTTACTATATCATTTATGTATATTAAAAACAAAAGAGGACCTAACAATGATCCTTGAGGGACACCAGCCCTGATATATACAGGTTCTGACTTGACACCATGTAAAACAACTCTCTGGGTTCGATTTTCTAAATAGTCAGTGAACCAAGCGAGCAAGCAATCTGCGATACCAGCAGCCTTTAGTTTGATGATTAAACCCTTGTGCCAAACACGATCAAAGGCTTTGCTGATATCGCAGAAGACTGCTCTTACTTCTTTCCCTGTATCAACTGTTGATGAGATATAATTATATAAATAGGTGAGTTGATTGATAGTAGAATCACCTGGCATAAAACCTGACTGATATTTTGATATAGTATCACATTCTATGAAGAAATTATGCACATATTTGTAAACACATTTTTCAAATACCTTTTCAATTGAACTAAGTAACGACACTGGGCGATAGTTAGATACTAAAGATTTATCTCCAGATTTAAATATAGGACATACATTAGCCTCCTTCCAACAAGATGGTACGACACCTTTTGTTAAAGATTTATTAAACAAAATACATAAGGGGTCTGCTAATTCATTTGCTAATTCACGCAGAACATAATTATTAATTAAATCGGCCCTACAGCTTTACCAATTTTTAAAGTTTTTAATACATCTTTAACCTCCTGAACAGAAATAGTTATGGATTTCAATGTTTTTTCTGGTTGTGGTAGTTGGGGAATGTTAACACCTGTTTCATCTATAGCAGTTTGATCATGGAAAAAATTATTAAATATATTGGCCTTATCAACTTCATTATCAGCTATAGATCCATTGTATTCTAAGGGCGGTATTTCATTTGATGAATTATTGTTTAATATGGTATGTAAAGTTGACCACCATTTTTTAGTACTCTTATCTCCAGTATTAAGATTTTGACACAAATTGGAAATGTATCTTTCTTTACTTTCCCTGATACTTTGAATTGTATCATTACGAAGACGCCTAAAAATATTCCAATGATGAGTTAACATGGTTTTCTTAGCTCTTCGATACGCTCTTTTACGTTTCCTTATCATCAGTTTGATTTTACTCGTTATCCATGGATGTTTGTTTGGCACTACTTTAATTTGTTTGTTTGGGATACACTCTTTCGAGATTGTATGAATATGTTCAGTTACAGTTAAAGCATACTTGTCAATATCTATATCTTCAAAAGATGTCCAGTCGGTAATACCAGCTAATTGTCTTAGTTTATTATAATCACCTTTGTCGAAATTCCAGATATGACGACTGAAAGATTTTGTTATCCCTTTCTTGAAATTTAAAACACAGTATATTGGACAATGATATCTTATCTCTTGGGATAGAAAAGGCTCACCAACCCCGCTAAACAAAACATGATCATGATTTTTAATAAATATCAGGACAATCAAACTAGAAGAATTCTCGGTAAAATGAGTATCCTCAACTATACATTGTTGCAACGAATTATGTAGACAAAGAGAACTTATTTTATTCTTGCAAGTTGGTATTTTCGGATTCAAGTTCAAGTCACCAGTAATAATAATATTGTTGACATCTGAGTCACATGCAAGACTGATAGAATCTTCAATCATCGAGTGGTTTAACGCATCTGTATTTGGGGGTCTATAAAATAAGCCAAATAGAAACCGTCTACATTTAAGTTTGACCTCTATCCAGATGCATTCAATTCCTACAGGCTCTAAGTCTGGTCTTCGTTTGTAACAAATATTATTTTTTACATAAATCAAAACACCCCCATGATTATCAGTTATTCGATCTTTTCTTTCGGGTGGTGAAAATAATGGTATAAGTATTTTTTCATTTTTAATTTGCGGACTTAGCCACGTTTCGGAGAAAGCAAGAATATCAAAGTCCTTTAATTCAGAGGAAAGTAAATCAAGCTTTGTGTATATACTTTGGACATTATAATGAACAAACGTGAGATATTTATCAAAATCAATAGACTGACAGTCAGATAATAGTGAGCTTTCACTCATCACCGATATATCAGGGCCAGGGTTTGGATGGATATCTCCAGATAATTTTAGCAATTGCAATACAACGGCACAGACAAAAATAGTAGTGAACACTAGTACTACACATATTACAACTATCCAACTGCTATGGATTTCTAGACATACTGTACACTTAGACCTATATGATTGAAAATGGCACTTGTTAAGTTTCCTTAACATATAAGATCTTTCATTTATAGAGTTGATTATCAAATAACTTTGATGAACATTAGCGATAATAAATATGGAGAAAAATAGTGTAAGAGATCGAGAGAACCTGAAGAGTCTGAGTCTGGATGCTGAGCTATACGTTGTAATACCTATGTTACACCAGAGGAGTACAAATAAGAAACAAACAGCACCAGACTCGCACCATTCAGATAATCACACAACAAAAACCAATACCAGACATCACCGTAGTCAACCACTAATACTAAAACATAACATGGAATGAAAAACTGAAATGATGAAAGAACGAAAACTAGAAAACACAACATGAATAGTTGAAATATGGGCAAAGAAGATGATGAAAGTGTCTTTTTAACTTAATTGTAAATACTAATTTTAAAAAACTAGAAAGCAATATGGCTTTTTTTTCAGTGATACAAGAATATTTGAGTGCGTGCTATCAGACGTGTACATGTGTAAGGGCAGTGCGACTTTTTTTAGTGAGTGCGTGCGTGTTTATGTCATATATTCACAAAGACAATATGCTTTTTTTCAGGTTTGTGTATGTCATATTTTTCCTTCTCAACTTTTTCACTTCTCTTTATAATAATGCATGACATTATTGGTATTGTTTCATTAAAAGAAAAAAAAAAAGTTTAAATTACGAAACATAATACAGCATGTAATTTTAAACATTGTGTATACGAAATACTCGAAAGCGCTTTACCAAACAACCTATGTATACCATGATAATATATAAATAAATTATGTAGCTGCAGTTTAGCATTAAACTAAATAATAAGATGAAATATAAATAAGTTCTATTTAAAAAAGCTTAAACCTGTATCATATGTTTATGTGGGAGCGTGTGTGTTTATGTGTGTGTGTATATGTGTGAAGACTTGCATGCGTATGTGTGCGCGTGATTCTGCTTTCTCGTACGAGTGTTAGGGTTTTTGCTTCTGATTGTGTATATGAATTTCCAATAGATTCTATAAGAAAACAATACCAACAATAAAGATAGAATAAGAAGTACGGATAAAGTAACATTTAAGCACATACAGGTATTTGTAAACAAATATATGAGTAAATCATAAAAAATTGAAATGACCTTCTTGAGATGATTCAAAATAATCACACAAGAATGAATATGCGAATGGTTGTTATTGATATTTAATGTTACAGTTATATACTTATAGCATGTTATACTATAAAACACTATAAAACACTACAATCAACATTCTACTAATCTATATAGGAAGGAATACAACTTGATTGAAACATAATGGTCCTTCCAAAAAACCATTTGCAAAACTCTTAAAGAAATAACTTTGGAGGTCAAAACTCTTTTAGTTATATTTCCTCAGTAAATAACCCATCCCAAATACTTTCCGAAACGAAATGAAAGCCATCTAGGTAGGTTTTTAGAGTATTTCCAAAAAAAAAAAAAAAAAAAAAAAAAAAAAAAAAAAAGTGGACAATAACAGTATTCATAAGCAATACAGTCTATATTTTTATATATGAAAATCGAGTTCATTTTACTGTATAACAGATCGTTTTAGGAAATATGATGACTGGCTAAAATATGTAGCTGTATTTAAGCAGTAACACTTTTAAAAGATACACATTCTAAACAAGTTTTACAGTAAATTTCACTTTTATAAATCATAATCATATACCTGTACGTGTGTGCGTGAGTGCACGAGCGCGTGTGTATGTACATACATATCCGTACATGTCCGCGTGCATGCGTTTATGTATGTGTGTGTGTGCGTGTGTGTGTTTTGTGGATTAGTGAATGTAAACATCTCAATGTAGTTTCTAAACCTAGTTTTAAGAGAATAGAAATAACATGAAAGAATATGAATTATTGAATAAAGACGAATGATAATTTAGTATAAGGACTTGATCAATTGGCATGATGTGTATCAAAAGCCTCTTTATACACTACAAAGAGATAATATCTCAATACACCTAACCAACTTGCTATGCTGTATATCTCATCAGCCTAAGTCACTATCTCACAAAGCAAGTCTGATATATATATATACACACACATGTTCTCAAAGCTTAAACGACAATGGTGTGTATCTTATCTTAGGCACACTGAACCAAGTTCCTCATTTAAAGGTCAGAAGGCGCATTTGCATTCTAGCAAAATTTTTATGAAATAATATACAACACAAAGCAAGTCACTAGAGTTCCAAAGATCACACTAGATACAGACCCGCGGTTACCATGACATTATGATATTACCTGATTTAAATTCATAAAGTCAACTATACATGTTTCAGTGTTAAATAGTATTAAATGTATTTAAATAAATTTAATATATGAATTTATATGTGTGTCAAGAGTAATGAAGATTATTTGCTTTTTATTTGATTACTACATAATGTGTATATGAATGCAATATACACTTAACACATGGTTTATGTTTTAAGAAATATTCTGCACAACATAAAAAGCGAGAGCTAATTTGTACCGAGTGCAAACAAGAAATCAGTATATAAATCTATAATCAGTGCACATTTTAGGTAAGTATACAGCCTAACATAAAGAGCGTGATCGTTTAAAGTTACTCAAATTTATCTAGGTCGACCTTGCTACGAATTCGGTGAACTTTGTCATTGTTGTCCTTAACAAGTATGTTCCCGTCGTGAGACCAACAACCATGGATATGTTTATCTTTCACCAAGCCTCTTGCTAGGTACAGAAGTTTGTTGCGGAATTTCGTCAGGTCTTCATTGATATAGACACCCTTGTAACCACAAGAGCGAGTTTTTGAACGGGCACTGTAAAATTCTTTGCGCGCACGATATGATGAAAATTTCACAATGATTGAACGTGGCTTTGTTTCATGTATCGGTCTAGGTCCTACGCGATGACTCCTGTCAATGTCCTGAATGGTGATTTCAGCCCCAATAGCATCAGCAACTCGTAGGATTATCTCATCGGTTGACTCATCCGCCGTCTCCTTTATTCCCGACACTCGTAGACAATTTTTAAAATTTTTGGAAGAAAAAAAAAGTATTCGTATTCTGGATAAGGCCGGGTTTTTTTTTTAAATATCATGACGGTGTAATCGGGGTGCGACTGTTACTTGAAAAAGATTATTTGGCTTTAACTTTAACTGTAATTGCATTTTCTTTTTTTTTCCATATTGGCTTGGTATATGAGTTCAGTTTTATGCAAATTGGGTATGTGGACTTGTGGGAATCTGGACATGGCGAAAATTTTGCTGAAACTAATTCCTAATCTCACTTTGGAAAATCATTGGCGATGTAAAAATAGATACATTTTCTACCGATGGATCCTGACTTTTGAGCCTCAAAACGGAATAATCCCGAGAAAATGACACTTATTAGGCATCGGGGATGGTCAGTTGAACGTTCACTGATGTATCGACTTCGGGGAATGTCCTCTGAACTATGGCTTTGAATCACCGTGGATGATTCTCGATGTTCGGGAAAGCTTTGTCTGAAAAGTGAAATCACGAAAGTACGGTGACGAAAACGCGGAACTACGATGACGCAAAAAGCTAAAATACGAAAACACGATGACGAAATCGCGAAGTTACGATGATGAAAACGCGATATATTTTTTTTGCGTTTTCATCACCGTACTCTCGCATTTCATCATCATAGTTTCATGTTTTCTTCGTCAGTTTGAATTTACAAAAACAGCAACTTTCAGAATGCACTATTCAGCCCTCGCCGAAATTTTGGCAATAATTCGGGAATTCAACCAGGGATCGGGAACGTGTAACCGAAAGGTCGCCGAACATCCTGTTAATTCAATTGACTTAGTCCAATCGGACATATTTTGCCTTGAGACTGTAACTGATTATCCTCAGGAGCGTCGGGACCAAATTACCGAGAGCTTCCTCGTTGTTCTTAGAAGCTCCGCCTGTGAACATATCTAGAAAAAAATGAATGCAAGCATTGAAATTTGGATCCACATGGCACGCGACGCCCCAGAAGCTTCATTGTGACACCGGGGCACCCGACGCCTCCCGATGATACTCATTTTCCACCGTAAGTACATTCTCGAAGGAAATAATGCCCAATTGGACTGAGTCGTTACCTTGTTGGTGTCCGTGTGTCTCGTGCATTCAATATATAGCCGAAATGTTCCGAAAGTTTTTTTCATCTGCAACGATTTGTTAAGACAAAGCGCATCGAAACGGTACGGGGCGTCTTTGAAAAGTTTTTCGTACCTACTGCTTCAACATTATTTGTCTTACATATCGTTGCGTAAACAAAACCAATGAAACAATTCGAAAGGTTTCGTCTGTGCAAACACATAAGGATAAGGACCCATAAAAAATATTCCTTTTCCGTAAACAATAAGATAAACCATGGCTTGCAGGGATCCTGTCTGTGGCAAATGCAGAGAGTCTGCCGGTGCTTCAAAAAGTGATGTGCAGAGAGACCTCCCGTGCACCAACAAAACCGAAAGTAGGGGGTTATTAAGAAATTTACACAAATATGGGCCAATTTATCGGTATCTTCTTGAAGAATATACCTAAAAGAGTAAGTGCGATGTTCATATTATATAAATAATCAAAGCATAACTCGCTAAACCCTGTAGAAAGTGATGAGGTTGTGTTCCGTGTTGGTACATCACTAAACTGTTTCGGAGTGCAGACGCTGATAATTGAAAGGGTTACACGCATATACATAAGTGACCATTGGTCTTTCTTTTGGCCCTCTGTACATCGTGAGTTGATGTTTTTGGCAGAGAATGACCGGTGCGAACGCAAAGAGCTTACCGATATAGCGATTTCTGCAGAGAGCCCGCCGATATGGTTATATGCACCGTGTATATATAGCCAGTCGATTAAGGTATCTGTGTAGCTGCCGATAGTGCATTTCATCAGGTAAACCATGTTCCTTTCATTTGTTTTGTAAATCCATTCTTTCTTCTGTCAGAAGTATTTAGAATTGTCTGATTTCAATATGCACAAACTGTTTATTGACATATTTTGCATATTGAATATCACGCTATGAGCGACCACGTGACGTAAGACAGGTAAAATGCACATTTGAGATGCTATGTGGGTAGTGTAAAATTACCTTTACACACCAGCATACACGTACAATTTAAAAAGTGGGATATATGGCTGACATGGTCAATATCTATTCAAAATATTACATCAATATGATAAAGCTGATATCCCAAATATCAAAATTGCTAAAATTGATAAAACAAGGGGACATTCATTGAAACTGGAGAAGAGTAGAAACTATGCAAGATATGGTGTACATGGATTCTCCTCACGATCAATGAACAAATGGAACAATCTCCCGGAAGAAGCTGTCAATGCGAAATTTGTAAATAATTTTAAAGTTTTTTTTTTAAACAATGTATGGAAAAATAAAGACAATAAATTTAAGGTACAGTGAAAAAAACCAGCAACATGCACAGATATCAAAGAAATCCAAGTGGTTGAATACAAGCAGATGTGCTTAGGAAGGACATCAACACACAAGTAGAACAAGTAGGTAGAAGGCACCGGAGAGGCTGACGTCTAGACGGACACCTTGTTTTGAACTATAGCGATTTCGACATTATATCAAATACTGCGCCAAACGAAAGCGAGATTTTAACATCATTGCAAAATTCTTACGTATATTAAATGATGCTGAAATACATATGTGATGGCTAAAATAATATCTGATGATCGCCTTCGCTAGGAAAAAACTATTTATAATTTAAAACATGTTTTGCAGAGTTCATACAAGTGTCCAATTATTAACTGTAGGAAATTATTCAACATAAGTCATGACATTTTGTTTTAATGAGCCTCATAAAGCATTTTATTAATATACCTAGCTTGATACTTG
This sequence comes from Solen grandis, assembly GCA_021229015.1. NCBI lineage: Eukaryota > Metazoa > Mollusca > Bivalvia > Adapedonta > Solenidae > Solen > Solen grandis. Next base: position 30,155,001 of record CM037790.1, on the reverse strand, counting down.
TCAGAAAAAAAACAAAACCTTTTTTTATCTATTTTTTTTTAATCCAGATTTCAATCAAGATAAATCAGCTGCAGCTTTATAATTGTTTGTAAGAATAAAAGTAGAACTCATCAAGGTGCATGCCCCTGTGAAGTTTGGAGGCTGTAGGTGGAAGGACTTCCGTGTTATGGTCAAAGTTAAACAAACAAACAAACAAACAAACAAACAGATAGACGAAAAACAATATGCTCCGATCTATCGATCCGGGGGCATAAAAAAGAGAAAAGAAATGTGACATCATCACATTAAAAACCCGTTCTATCAGCACGCGCCACAAGTGTATGTAATTGTATGCAACTCGACAAGCTCTACTTACCGCCGGTGCACGCAAGCTAGTCCAATCGCATTCTTGATTATAGCTGTTAGGACATTTACGCAGGTAAACCATTTTGTTTCTGAACTATATATAAATTTTGAAATGTGTGCTGTCAATATACATGGATTGCTTATTGGCATATTTTGCATATTAAACATCACTATGTGAGCGACAACGTGGCGTAAGACAGGTAAATATTCACATTTTCATCAGGTGTGTATCAAGGCTGAGGGAGGTTGTCACATTATCTTGTACAAATATGCATACACACATGCACCTTTGTATAGAGGGCAACCTATGGTCTGATTCATGAACAGTACTTGTTTACTTCCCTGCTTCCTAACATCTTACACCTTACATCTCGTGTAATTCTTTCGAGGTCTGTATTGTATTATGCTAATTTCATTCGACATGCATGTTAAACATACTTAAAAGCATACGTGCACAATGCAGTTTTTTTCTATAAAGACAAAGAAGGAAAATTAAAACTAGCCATGATAATTTTCTAAAACTTTGCATGATATATAGAGATATGGTAATCGTCACCGTCCGTCCGTCTGTCCGTCCTTCCGTCCCACAGTGCACAAGAATGATAACCCCACCTTTCATAAATTTTGAGTTATTGCCCTTTGTTATTTTTCAGTCTTCTTTTTGTCCGGAGCATAACTCGAAAAGTATTTGAGGTATCAACTTGGAACTTCATAGGTGGATAGATCTTATTGAGGAGAAGTGCAGTGCACAAGAATGATAACTCTACCTTTCATAAATTTTGTCCAGAGCATAAGTTTAAAAGTATTTGAAGTATCAACTTGGAACTTCATAGGTGGATTGATCTTAATGGGGTGGAGTGCAGTGCACAAGAATGATAACTCTACCTTTCATAATTTTTGAGTTATTGCCCTTTGTTATTTTTCAGGCTTAATTTTTGTTACAGTGACCTTGACATTTTACCTGTAGATCTCAAAAAAGGGGAATTAGTAGGTCTTCACATGGGTTTCATATCTGTAATCACTTCAAACATCAGTCTAAATTACCAAAATTTTCTTTTAAAAATGAAATATTCTACTCAACACATCTTCTAAATAGCAAGCATTCGGCAGGGGATGGCCATGTAAACTTGGCTCTTGTTTCACATTATTAATCCCCCGCCACGGAGCGGGAGGGGGGTTATAGGAATGGCCTTCGTCTGTCTGTACTTCTGTCCGTCTGTCTGTCAGTCTGTCCGGAACAATTTCGTGTCCGTTTTATATCTCATATACCCCTTGAAGGATTTTCATGAGACTTGAATCAAATGTAAACGAAATTGAGACGATGTGCAGAACACAGGTGGCAGCCATGTCGACTCAAGGTCAAGGTCATATTTGAAGGTCAAGAGTAATAAGCTTTAATTTCCATTATATTTTTGTTTCTGGTCATATTTTCTGAACAATGGAAAGTTTTCAGTTCATAAGTCAACCACATAAATTGTTGGCAAAGGTCTTGTGTTCTTATCCTAATGCATGAAATGCAGTTTAAACCCCACTGTATCAGTAGTACTAAAAGGTCAAAGTCTTTATCAAGGCGGCGGCGGGGGATATAGCTGTTCTGACTGCCTTGCTAAATGTTGATTCATTTCCAGTCATTATGCAAAGTTTAAAACAAAACTTCACTATGCTTCAGGAAATAAACATACTGCGTTTTTCTTGGAAAAAAGAAAGAGAACATTTCTATATATTCGTGTATGCCTCTATAGTATAAAATCTGTTCCATAGAATTTCTAAAACTTTTACACAGTGAAAGAGTTTACATTACCAATTATGGAGTTGAAGCCTATAATACTGAGTTATCTGCCCTTGAAAATGACTGAAAAGAGACAGACAGACAGACAGACAGACAGTCGACGGTCATTCTAATAACATCCTCCCGCTCCGCGGAATAAATGATGTGAAATTAAAACAAAATTAGGTATCGATATGCTTGATTTTGAGTTATCTGCCCTTGAAAATGACAAAAAAAAAAAAAAAAAAAAAAAAAAAAAAAAAAAAAAAACAAACAAACAAACTTTCAGGGACATATAACTCAAATGTTAGAATGGTGGCCCCCATTATTCCTCCACCTCCACCTGCATTTAGCTGGACGTCGCTATATGACTAAAATAGAGTCGCAGCGACGATAAACTCACTATATCAATCAATCAATCAATCAATCAATCAATCAATCAATCAATCAATCAATCAATCAATCAAGTCCTTAAGTATACTTGTTATTAAGTAGTGTATGTTATGCTGATTAATTTCATGTTGACATCATGATTTCACACATCATAATTCTTTTTTGTCAAATCCTTTACATAAATGCTGCACCCTCATTAGTCTCATTTATCGATACCTTGTATGTGATCTTTTTCGGCATTCGTTTTGGCATTTTATTACAATGCTTCATTCTCCTTGTTTATGCATATTCTGTTGATAAATAAGAATTTCGTTATAATGTTTAACCCTTTCACTCATAGAGGAAACCATGAAAAGACCTATGCGAACAGCATAAAACCAGATCAGCCTGCGAGTAACTCGCAGGCTGATCAGGTTTTATGCTGTTCGCTGCTCCTCAGTGGTCTGGTTATGAGGATTTTACAATTAAATTTGGTAAGGTTTAACTGTGGTTTTCTGCAGATCAGGCTTCATGTGGTACCTATTAAGTGCGTCAAAATGAGTCTATATGAGGGAAAGGGTTAAGTGAACTATAGTAGATAACAGTTGAAGTAAAACTTAAGACAAGTATACAGTAACATTTGCATTGACACGAATACGGTAAGTCATATAATGATACCAAATGGCACTTTGGTTAAGCTGTTTCTTAAAAACAAACTCAACTCCAAAGCGGGGTCTAACCGACGGTCTTCAAATTTAGGAAACCGGCGCAGAACGGATTTCTTGCAAGCGCAATATCATAATGGCTTGGTTATCAGTCTTTGGAAAATCAAAACGTTCGAACTTTTATTTGAGATCCGGGTATACTTATAGAACATATTATCACAATGAAACAAATGATAATAATCTTATTTCAATTGGCAAAATTGGTATCCTCATCGCCCGCTACCATAATACCTAAAATAAATCTCATTGATAGTCAGCTAATTTTCTTATATACTCAATAAAAAAATCTACGAAACCACTTGTCAGAATCTGATTTCATTAGCTTTCATAATTGCTAAAAATTGATCCCTCAATGTCGTCAGCATAAAAGGGACATGGAAGATATTTCTATATCGCGTGCGCAGGAGAAAACCGCTTACGTACTCGGTTAAGCACCGTGCACACGATAGGAACTGCCTTGAGATTATCCAAGCTATTCACCGTGAATTGATTTCTTTCTTATGTACACTAAGACTGTATAATACTATTTACGATAATTAAAGATTATCTTCTCTTATACAGAAGTTATTCCTAATTTTAATTATAATCTAGAGCTTTGTTATACTACGTAAAAGTTTATGCATTTGCCCCGTTTAAATTAATGAATTCACAAATATGTTTAGCACATCCGAAGTTGCTGCAATATAAGTATTCAATATCTCCACCACTGATATATAGGGGTCAAGATATTTTTTTTCATTTTATTTTGAAACATTATACATGTATTTAAATTGGAAAAAAAAAATTGAGTTGATATCAGCTTTTCTTAGTTGATCAGAAAAATAGAAGTTCAAAAACGAAACTGCGCTGAGATTCGACCCAATGACTATATGAATTAAATTTAAAGACGTCCTCCTCAAGGTTACCACTTCTGTGATTTGTAAGTAGCTGCAATCGAATTCTGGGTTTCCGGTACCACATATGCTAGATCAACTTGCATACGGATATCCCCGCGACCAATTTCAACTCTAGGTGGTAGGGGTTTCTCTATAACGTTTGTGTTTATACACGTGGTCATTATCTTGCATGTAACAAATAATGCACTGTTTAAAGGTCCATTATTCTTCGAAAAACAGTGTATAGTCTTCAGACAGAAAAACAATTGGCTAAGAGATTCAACGTGAACATACTCGTTTACAAAAACATTACTGAACTGCATAAACAAGAAATAATCTTTTACTCAAGATTATTCAGTTGTTTACAAAAATATCCGATTTGAATATTCCGCGTATCTTCGTTAATTTTCTGACGTTTTCCATACTCCTCTGTATGTTTCCGTTAACTAATTGCGAGTACATAATTTGATGACGTAGCAGACAAACAAATTCTGATTCGTCGACAGTTTATCAAATTAAAATTATTTCCGATTACGAACCATCTCCGGGAATACTCACCAATACAAAATGTTAACAATGAGAGTATTTTGGCATCCATACAAAATACTAAATGGCGAGATTTATTCAACATATTCAGTGCGTATAACCGTAGTTTCACAGCAGGTATTTGCACATTATGTACCATTTGCGTTAGTCTATAATATGTCAGTGCCATTTTATATTTTTTAATGAAAAGTATTTATTATGAGATATAATGGGCCTATAATTCTGGTATCCTTGACAGATGTGGTAAATGCCCTGGATTTTCACAAATGCAAACTGGTTTCAATCGGGTAGGCCCGACCTTGTATGTGAAAGTGTTTCCAGCTGCCCAATTGGACACGCTCATATCTCAGGGTACTACGGTTTCTTCCATTGTCAGAACCATGCAAGCGCAACCATTAAAGCTAATGAGACACGTTTCATAAGTGAGATAAATATATCTCTGGTCGTTGTATAATAAAGCCCAAAATGCAGCCAAATGGTCTTAATGAAACGAAAAGCAATGCCCTGAATTAGCTTTTTTTTCAAATATCTAATTTATCATCGAAATAATGGTGAAAATCTCTTTATTTCAGAATGGGTGACGAACAGTCTTTTCGGGATACCTTGGACTTCTTTCGGGATGACATTGAAGGTTTCACGTCAGACTTACAGAACAAATTAGGCACACTTGACATGGACAAAGAACTCACTGAAGTTGAGATTAACAATTACTTCTCCAGGGTCCAGGCTGAAGTAGACAACAAGAAAGAATGTTTGATAAGGGAAAGCAATCTGAAGTACGAACAATATCGAACAGAAATTGGGAAGCGCATAAAGGCAGCTCAAAATATTAAATATGAGTTTGATGAATTACAGACACTGTCAGTGGACGTCGTCGCAGAATGTCGCCATGCAAAATTCGAAAAACTGCAATTACGTTTGATTAAAGAGCAGGAAAATATCCCAAATGTTTATTTCGATGAACTTGAGGAAGATATGAAAACTCTGAAGAAACTGAAGTTCGGGGAAGTAAATATGACAAAAGCAGCAAGCGGCGTAGACGACAAAGTAGAACAGCAGTTTACCTTCATTACTGCGTCAGGGAACGAAGTGGCATCTTCCATTATGTTGACATCAATGATATGGCACAACAATTTGATCCTTGTGACAGATAAGACTCACAAGAAATTAAAAGTCTTTTCAGACACCGGAAGGTTAATTCACGACAAGGTGTTCAGTGATGGTGAGCCATATGGCCTTTGCAACACGATTTCGCAATTAGATGAAGACTATTTCGCCGTCACCTTTCCAAAGAAAGCTGTGGTCAACATCGTAAAATTCACCAATAATAGTCTGCACTTCGTTAGCCGTTTTTTGACTCACGTTGGGTATGCAGGAATCGCACGTGGTATAAAGAGTAACACACTGATTACAACCCTCGTGGCCAAAACACAGACGCCAAGAATTGATGTCATTGGATACAAAGGTGAAATTTTTAAGATTATAGAACTCAACTCCGGGTTACCAATGTTTGTTTTCCCAAGGTACGTCTTAACAAACTACGGTACTATTATTGTGTCGGATTGGAAACGGAACTGCGTCATTTTCGTATCTGAGGAGACAGGGGCATTGCTTGGAGAGTACTTTGGCACGAAAGACAATCCGTTAACAAATCCTTATGATATGACTCTAGACGAAAGAGGGTTTGTGTATGTCATGGACGGTAAAACCGGGGAGATTCACCTTCTGAATTTGCAGTGTAAACTGGTTGAGGTGTTCCAGGATGCTTGTCAAATGCTGAACCCACGTTTGTTGGCGTATGACCATACCAAAAAGAGATTGGCGATCTCGCACGGTGTAGGCAGTATTCAAATGGTATATACACAACGTGAGAAAAAGGAGAAGGCAACGGAAGAAACCACTTTATCGCAAAGACAAGCTGGGATTGAGGGATTGTTGTTACCCCCAAGGTCCGATGCAGACCTGAGATGTCCTTCACCTGGCTTTTAAGAGATTGTTTGTTTGTCTTAATGAGATTACAATGATGGATATTTTAATATTGGAATCTTAAATTTTACTGGCATTTAAGATGATATACTATCTGTACCTTGCTAAGAACTGATCTATAGCATTAACGGGTACAGAAATTACAAATAGAGCACAAATGGATGGAGAGGTTCGGGCTCCAAATTTTCTGTGTGGCTCCTTGAGAACGTTCCTCAGCTTCATATTAATTATTCTGTAAAACGCATCTCGCATGAAATACTCGACCAGAGTACTTAGTAATTTAGTTTGTATGGAAATATTTCTGGTTCTGAGTTTAAAACCATAAGGAAGGGTAGTATGATTTCTTCCGTTGTAGCTTAGTGTTATCAGAGATATAAATACCTAGCTACCTAATGTAGCTTTGTGGTGTTATATACCTGTAATATACAACTTCATTCATCCGGAAATTGGGAGGGGTACAATAAGGTTGTATAGCTGAATATTTGAGTGAGCAAAGAAGAGTAACCTCTCTTGAATGCCAGGTTTGCATAAACACTAAATATAATTCAACGTTTTGTTTGCTCGTTTCCAATATTTATGTGCTAAGTAGCTTAGTTCTATATATAATTATATATTTTACATCGATTTGTGAGGGGAGATATTCACTGTGTGACCTGATTCGTTATTGTGCAAGGCAGTTTGAAATGCAAGGTTTGCAAGAACAATACAATTTTAAACAAGAAATATCTTTAAAAAAAGATACACGGCCGTGGTTACCAGCTTGATGATTAGTGCCTGAATTTTTTAACATGTAATACATTTTGTTGTTGGTTTAATAGATGTGTAATTCCTGTGTCAGTGCAGCTCTTTGAAATATCACGGATCCAAATAATTTGTACAATCTTGGTAGGCACTTACAGGCTTAAACATCTGCGCATTAGACTTCGTTTCGCGGGCTACAAAACGAAACCGAATGTTACGTTTTCGTTGAATATAGGATCTGACAGGGTCGAACAATCAATTCCAAAATATAGGTGTTTCCTATTGTTTAGCGTTCTACTCTTTCAGTTTACCTTAAAAAGGTGTAGTGTCTTACTATTCGGGACAAATCGTTCGCAGGGGAAGAAAACTTCAACTTTTAAAGCAAACAGAGATCTAAAGAACTTGTTTCCGCAACTCCTTTCTTTTCTTTTGACTAATTTTACAATGACCAATGGGAATTTAGCAAAGTATATAATAACCAATGAAAAGCCTAATTTTATTCCGCTGCATTACTGTGTGTTTCACGGGAAGTCAGTGTGAAAATAAATGGCCTAACGGCCGAAAAATTGATTAGCTTCGCCTGAGTTTACCGCTAACGGTATATCGTAGCGTACCAAGGGAGAGACCTTTTAAAGCCTATTATATATTGCAGACGAGAATGACGCACGCACGCACTATGCACGAAGCTATCGGTATTACAATTTAAATTTGTCATGAAAAAAAATGTACGGATCACAAATATTCATATGTCCATGTGTATATATACATTATTCATATGTATGTTGTCTCAGTAAAGATATGCCGCTTTTGGGACCTATTATGAAATAAATACACGAAAGGTTTAAACCACACCGATAATGAAATTGACATCCCCTGTCAACGCTCTTTTCCACTGGGTGAAATAAAACACGACCTTATGATATTAATTACAACTTTGACAACAGATCTACAGTTCTTGTCAAGCTCCTGTGTCTCCACTTGGCAATGTTAACTATTGATATTACGTCACCGATATTTAAGGGGAAAAAAAGGTTTATACTTTTGTATCGCTGAATCCCTTGTTTTAGGGTCAGTATTTTATATATAGTCATCAAATTTGAAGTAGTGAAAGCATTCATCCGTGTTACAAGGATAAGAAATAGTAATGAAGACCATTACTGCTCAACATAATAATGTATAATGTATTATTGCAGACAACAGACGATACTCTTTAATGTTTTTTGCTGGATGCTGTAATCAAAATAAATTTACTCATGAAATGTATTTACTTTATACAAAACTTTCCAAGAAATGTCCTTGGTTTCCCTATAGCGACGTGCAGTTAATTACTGGTGGAGTAAGTAATACTTTAGTCACAGATGGTACCCAGATGGAATCAACACCTACAGCAAGCCAACTAGATGGCTTCGTCTTATGAAAGACTTGGATTCGAACCCACGGCTGTGAGAGGCTCAGGGATAGTAATCAAGTTAAAACTATAACACTGTGGTAATTCACTTGACAATACAAGTTTTACATCATATCATAGAAAGAACAGTAAACTCTGATTATAATATCTGCATTGCATTAGAATTAGTCACATATAAAGCACGTCAAGTAAGATACAAACAGATCTTACCAGTTTTAAATTACTCGATGATTGGACAGGTGTCGAGACGACTTTGGACAGTCAGTGTTGGACATTTGTCTTTGTATCTCCTCAGTTGTACCCTATATAAGAGAGATAATCCTCATCGTACCCCATAGAAGGGAAATAACTTGGCAGTTGCTCATAATGAAGATGTTACTCCAGAAAATGATATTTTGTATATATGGATATAACTCTCATGGGGCCCGTTAACTTTTAACCATAAACATGAATTTTCCAATACAGGGGATTATTTTTTAAACTTACAATCAACGTCATAACTTTAAAAGACGTGATGATATTTTTCGATGTATTTTGTTGATTACGTTTATTTATTACCGTGGAAGTCATCCTTTTACTTTATGATACATTTTTTTAATACAATTATATTTCTTATTGAATAAAATAACTTGTTTTTAAGGCCCCTGAAGACGATAATGAGATACAAAATCAATAAGCATAGCTAGTTACTAAGATATATGCATGATAGCAACTTGCACGCAAAACCTTTACCAAGGTGTGGCGCCAACACCGACGCCAGGGTGAGTAGTATAGTCATATATACTCGGTATAGTCGAGCTAAAAAGTTAATTTCTCCTTTAAAGACATATGCGCCCATTACAGTTTTTTTTTCTATCAAGACAATGAAGGAAAATTAAAGCTAGCCATGAGAGTTTTCTTAAACTTTTAGACTGTTACATACTCCGCTGCCAATTTAGAATTGTCCCCGAATTAACAGTACAGAGAACAAATTGCTTTGTGCCCAACAAACCCAAAGGCAGTATATACTATATATCAGTATATACTGAGAAGCTATTCTGTATCGGTCCCATGCTGGACGACAGAACTCGAACCCAGCACCCCCCGCTTACAAGGCGAGTGATCTACCGAGATTCCGGACCACTTAAACAAATCTCTCACCGATAAAAGTAACTTATAAAAAGACTGTTACAGTGTGATAATTACTTTGTGCATGCATGTATCTATATTATAAATATTTTATCCTAAAAACATGAATTTCAAGTGTTAATGATGTATACATTTTGATTTTTTAGAAAATAAAAATTAAAAAAAGATATTCACTGATGTGGACATTATGTATACTTTGTAGTACGGCTAAAACGAACCCGCGGGTGGAAAATTACCGGTACCCAGGTATTATGATACCCCATGTACTTCTTTTGTTTAAAAAAATATATACGAATAGCCAATACGTAATGATATCCTTTAACATAATTCTACACCCTATCAATAAATAAAAAGAAAAAAAAGATAAATAAACAAATTAATACGGACAAACAGACAGACAGAAGAATAAAAACGACGACAATGTGTACCATTATTTAACGATGAGCAGCGAATATTTTATGGTCTAAGCGAGGTAACTCTTATAAACAATTAAAATATTATTGCATCAGTAACTCCCCTTTACAAGACAAATTCAATGCAACATGTGCAAAATGGTCGGACGTGCAAAATGGACGGACCACTCACTCACTCACTCACTCACTCAATCAATCAATCATTCAATCAAGAGATAGATAGATAGATAGATAGATAGATAGATAGATTGCTTAATGTATGAATGAATGAATGCTTACATAAGTTATTCTCCTAGAACTTGAGGAATATATGCAGTGTGCTTGGGGAGAGAAAGGCGGGGGGGAAGTAATGGAATGAAAAATAGAAAAATAAACAATGGTACATAAATATCGACAATGATGATATAATCAGTATTTTTCTGTCTCCTCTTCTTCTTCTTCTTCTTCTCTATCTCTATATTTTTTTCTTGCAAGCATTTTGTATATATTTTTCTAATACAAGGCACAAAGAGAATTACTGTTGCAAAGATTTATTTATTTATTTATTCATTCTATCTTGATTGATTGATTGATTGATTGATTGATTGATTGATTGATTGATTAAATGATCGATCAATTGTTTGATTTTTGCAAGCATGTTACATATAATTTGTCTTCAAATAAGAGGCTACAAGGGGAGTTACTAATAAAAGAATATTTTATTTGTTAAGTAAGAGTTACCTCGCTTAGACCACAAAATATAAGCTGCTCGTCGTAATTATCGTCTTTTTCGTTTGTTTGTCTGTCTGTTATTTATTTATTTCTTTATTTATTCATTCATTTATTTTATAATATCTTTTTTTCTATTATTTTATTTTATTTATTTTATAATTATTTTTTTAAAGCATGTTGCATAATATTTAGTTCAAGGAGAGTTGCTGAGAGTTAAGGTAACTTACTGTAGGAAAACTATTTTATTTGTTTAATGCGAGTTATCTCGCTTAGACCATAAAGTATTGTTTATTTTTAAATCATCGTCGATGTTTATTATCGATCAAATATTTAGTATCTATTTATTTTATTTATCTTTCCTTTAATCTATTTTATGTCTCTGTCTCTCTCTCTCTCTTTATTTATTTTTTTGGCAAAAATTTGCATATATTCTCCTAATCCAAGGTACAAGAATTACTGCTGCAAACATTTATTAATTAATTGAAAAAAAAAATCATTCATTCCTTCATTCTTTCTATCTATAAATATCTATCTAGACTGATTGATTAATTGATTGATTTTGGCAAACATGTTTAATATAATAAGTCTTCAAATATCAGGCTACAAGGGGAGTAACTAATGAAAGAATATTTTATTTGTTAAGTAAAAGTTACTTCGCTTAGACCATAAAATATAAGCTGTTCATCGTAATTATCGTCCTTTTCGTTTGTCTGTTTGTCTGTTATTTATTTCTATATTTATTCATTCATTTATCTTGTTATATTATTTTTTATTATTTTATTTTAAATATTTTTATTTTATTTATTTTTATTTATTTATTTATTTATTTATTTATTTATTTATTTATTTATTTATTTATTTATTATTTTTTGAAAGCATGTTGCATAATATTAAGTTAAAGGAGAGTTGCTGAGAGATACGGGAACTAACTGTAGCTAAACTATTTTATTTGTTTAAAACGGGTTATCTCGCTTAGACCATAAAGTATTGTTCATTTATATCATCGTTGTCGATGTTTATTATCGATCAAATATTTAGTATATATTTGTTTTTTAACTATCTTTCTTTTCATCTATTTTTCTGTCTCTCTCTTTTTATTTTTAGTACAAGCACATTACATATATTCTTCTAATAGAATTACAAATGTTGCAAACATTTTTTTCACTCATTCATTCTCTCTCTCTCTCTCTCTCTCTAAATATATATATTTAGAGAGAGAGAGAGAGAGAGAGAGAGAGAGAGATTGATTTGCAAGCATGTTGCATATAATTAGTCTTCAAAATACTGGCTATAAGGGGAGTTACTAATGAAAGAATAATTTATTTATTAAGTAAGAGTTACCTCGCTTAGACCATAAAATATAAGCTGCTCATCGTAATTATCGTTTTTAGACGGCAGCTAGTAGCTAGTTTTAAACGCTTACCAGGCATCGCTGACCTTGCTAATTTGCATATTTTCCATGATAAGTTTAACTGTACCTCTCCGTGTTTAGTGCGGATCCACGCAATGCGATTCTGCACTTACGAATACGAATGGAGTATGTTACACAGACCTTTTATTCACAAACGTAACCGCTAATCGTGTGCTGTTGTTTGTAAACGTGTTATTTTGCTCTGTAAACATCCATTTTAAACGTGAACAATATATCCGTGACACTTATAAATCAGAAAAGTAACAAATTTTACATACTTGAAGATCTACTCCTGTAAAAAAAGTAGCGCTTCGAATGTCTGTAATTAACCTTAAGTAGTTCACGCTTAATTGTGCATAGAAGCGAGTAACTTTAATATGTAGTACTATATTTACTGTGATTTCACAGACATTTTTGTGTATAACCATCACTTTTATTATCATTATTTAATACTGCTGTTTTCACGCTCTAAATCATTGTTATTACATGAATTTGTGTATTGCCACAGAAATAAAATAAAATAAAATCTCGTTAACCATATACGGACTTATTCCTCATTGTGTGAAAGCTTCCTGCAGTTCCTCAACAGATATTTCAAGCATTTCAGCAATTAACCACAAATTTAACGAAACGGAAAAAAAATATCACACTCACACAGTACACCTCTTTACGCAATGTGTTGATAATTCGCGGTCGGCGATCGAACCCTCGACCTAAGTATTTGACAAAAAGTTCGCTACTAGTATACATACATTATCTCGACATAAAAACTTCTTTTCAAGCCGTCTTCTATGGAAAGATCAGGTTGTGCCAAGGTTGTTGTATTGAGGTTTACCGTCGCTGCGATAGTATTTCAATCATATAGCGACGTCCAGCTAATTACAGGTGGAGGAAGACCCCGAGTACACAGAGGTACCCGGGTAGAACCACCGACCTACCGCAAGCCAGCTGGAAGGCTTCCTCACATGAAAAATCCGAAGTCCCTACCGGGATTCGAACCCACAGCGATGAGGGGCTGAGAGATTTGTAGTCCACGACTGTAACCGCTCGGCCACGGCGGCCCCTAGGTTGTGCCAAGGGAGGGAACCGTTCCAGTACATTTTTGAAAAGAATTTGATATGTCGTAGTTGAGAATCAAACCAAAGATATCACTACCTTTAATCGCACACATGATCCACTATGGCATCGGTAGCGGTATGCATGTATTGCAATTTAAAAAGTGGCGCGTCATCCTCAACATTACTAACAGACAGTGTTTTTCTTATAATACATATGGGGTTATCTCATTTCATATAAAACCTAATAGCCTGCTTTGTGTTTTATAAACTCATTGGTTGATATTCGTTTATTAACATCATGTTTGATTCCCTTAAGTATAAGTTTCTTTATACAATACAATGGTGGTGATAGAAAAAAAATGACGATAATTTTGTTCATTTTCTAACGTCAGTGTTCGGATAATTATCCAATATTACTGTATCTTTCAGCATGTAAAGTGGATTTGACTTCTTTTTACACGGATAATCGTACAATATTGCTGTATCTCTGTATCCTGTATATTATCAATAATCACAGAGATACGAAAAATAGTAAAGGGAGACCATTACTACACACTAAGTTTTATTTATCATATAGATTGCGTCCCGTAAATAGTATACAGTACATGATTGCAGTAAACAGGCGCCGTTCAAAGGTGTAATTAAACAGAGGATATTTGTTTGTTTTTGTGGCAGATGCAATCTTATTCTATCGAATTTTTTTTAATTTTGTATTACAATAGTGAAATTAGATTTGTATAATTTTAACAGTGAACTTGCAGTAATCAACTCAAAAGCATAAAATAAAAGATTTATTTTCATCCACTCTCTTGGTTTTTAGGACAATATTTCATAAAGAGATAATTAGCTTATTACTGGTGGTAAAGACCGAGATGCATCTGGGTACATTACTTCAGACACCGAGGGCACCCGGATATACTAATCGACCAGCTGGATGGCTTCGTCTCATGAAGGATCCGAGTGGCTAGACTGGGATTCGAACTCACAACTGTGTGAAGCTCAGTGATAGTGAGTGCTCGGTCACGGTTGCATATGTCAGTTTTTGCGTGTGCTTGCATAAGCGTCTCGCCAACATTTTAATAATTTGATTTTTTTTCAATCGGATAAATGTCACATTGCTGTCACTGCGACAGTATTTCCGGGATACAACGACGTCCAGTTAGTTACAGATGGAGGAACGTCCCAAGGTCCGGGTAGAACCTCGGACTTCCAGCATGTCGAAGATTTCCTTACCAGAACTTAAGGAAAAACTCCGCAGTTACATAATTTACTGGTTAGCAAGACAAAAATCTTTATTCTCATACACAATGATTACATTAGCAATTCATCTGATATGCATCTTTTGAAACCGCGAATCGAATAACAATCACCTACTTATCATATAGTCCTTGCATTCTTACTTTCTTACTCCTTTTCTTTCTGACTACCTCACCTTATTGTAAAATGAATTATGTACTGGCTATGTAGGTGTATTATAAAAGTTTATGTCAAATAAAGAATATGTTATCCCACGTCTCCTCACCGCGTGGGTTCGAATCCCGGCAGGATCATTCGGATTTTCATGTGAAGAAGCCTTCCAGCTGGTTTGCAGTAGGTCGGTGGTTCTACCCGGATGCCTCCGTGCATTCGGGGTCTTCCTCCACCTGTAATTAGCTTGGCGTCGCTATATGACTGAAATACAGTCGAAGCGATGGTAAACTTAAATAGTCAAGTCAAGTCAAGTTATCCCACGTTATATAAGAGTACATAAGAAGCACCATACTCCCACATGACTGCAAAGTTGCCGGTATATTTTATGACTTTCCCTACGAGCGAGAAGTACTGGTCCAACCAAGGGATTGACGAGGCATTGGCAAAAGTTGCGAGAATGTGTTTTCTTTATTGACGTACAATGAGTATGTTTAAACTAACATTTAATGGAAGCTGAGAGGTTGGATAGTAGTAATATTCTACATGTCTACGGATCAATCTTAAATATCTAATTTTGTTTCTAGTACTAAATATCAAATGGGTTTTCGTGAAGTACTGAACCATAAGCACAAAACACTACAGTGTAAAACACAACAACAACAACGTTTGATACATGGTATGTATGTTAATTATAATGTTAGGTTATAACTACTATAGTCAAGAGAGCAGCCATTGCTAAGTCAATTGCACACAGACAGTATCATAAACAAAACCACGTGTTGTTTTATGTAAACCAGGTCAACCATTGACTACCTATAATCCCAGTGTAGCTAATGAATAGTTCGTAAGTCAGTTTGACTATATGTGTACACACTGGAAAGGTCAAATACACGGATTTGTAGTGCAAGCATAACACTTGGAAGCCCTGCCTGTCTTGGATTGGGAAACCAGGAATGCAAACTAGCATGCATGTATGGATAGAAGTCTTGATTCTGATTCTTATTTTGTTTGTTTTACAACAGTGTATTTTGTATTTTTTCTTTTCTTTTCCTCCCCCCGCCTTTTTGTATGATGGTATTAGAAAAAATACTAGGTGATTACATGTTTATCGGTAAACATTGTATTATCAACTGTTACTGATACAAGTAATACCCGGGAATGTGTATATGTATTGTATAAATCCAAATAAAGAATATACGCAAAAAAATAAAGGAATAAGAAAAACTATATAATTATATAAATATTATATATATATAAATACTGAATATAGATCAATACTGTTTCTGAATGAAAAAATGAATAATCAAACCCAAGTGCTTTAAGATTAATGAATTCTATTTCAACTGACAACTCATCCGTAACAGGATATCTAAAATTATCCGCATGTTGCACATTACTTTTATTATGGCATGGTTAGGTGAATTGCCGTTTCATTACCCCATTTCCTGCTTGCAGTATTGATAATAAAATATACTTCTTTACATATACATTGTAGAACAGCGTTTACTCCTAATTTTTTTTTTATGTCTGAGTAGGCAGTGTCTATATGTTCCTGGGGAAATTTGCAAAACTTCATTAAATAGACCTCTTTAGTAACTAAAATATTTAAGAGTTAAAAGTTTTTATTTAATCTCAAACAGACTTGTGTCATGTAGACACACTGCAGAAATTACTTGGATATTGTTGATTGAACGTTTAATCCAACGAGCAACGACCATAAGAAATGCAAAAGACTCAATTCATTTAAAATGGAAGTGTGTATGTGTGACCTGTCCCTTTATGTAGTAATAAGGGGAAGCTACCTCAGACTAGGCAACTTCCTGTATGCTACCATACTACATGACGAACGTTTACTGGCCTGAATTAGTCATGGTTTAACACAGTGGTATGTCACCGTGGGATCGACTGTACCTTGCATCATGCCGCTTCGATAAGTCTTTTATAGATATAATAATTATAATAAATCATAAGTCAGGGAAAAAATCTAAATAAGCTTTAAGCTTTCGATTTAATCCTTTAGATATATCTACATCGCTAACTATGCATAATGAGCATTGATCAAGCATTATATTACATGTACTGTTGTATACATTGCAATTTTTGTATTATTATATGAATATATATGTTTAAATCAATAAATCATTTCTTTTCAATTAAGGTGATCCATCCATCATTAAATTATAATTGCTTAAAAAGGACTTCACACTGCAGATGTAAGCATATAATGACCGAGTTACAAAATGTATATGCTTTTTGCTCTGAGTCTATGAATGCTTGCATTTACTATATAATTCCTAAGGTCATTTGATGGACCATGATCAAAATTTAATGGTGGGTAGATTACTTTAATTTATCATTTATTTCACGAGGATTAAGAAACTAGATAACCTGGACTGGACCAGTACTTTGCCAGTAGGAACCTGTGGTCTAACCCCATTACCACACAATGATAGGTGCAATAAACTATGATTATACTATACCAGTTCTTGTTCAATATTCATTTTTTAAGTCAGTTGGGGATCAGACTGTGTCAGGTTTGTCCGTCTCGACATGTCTTAAGCTTTTTATCATACTGCTTTCATATTCACGTGACGTTTCTGCATAGTTTAAAAACTCCACTGGTTTCCATCGTAAGAATTTTCACGATAAAACATGAATGATGAATATTGAACCTTGTACTGATCGACCATAAACTTGCCAAGTCGAGAGGCAGAAATTATGTGCCAAATGGCTCCAATTGTCAACCTTTAAACCAATGAAAATTTCAGGGTCGTTGTGAAATCACGGTGAAAAACTAGTGTAAAATCGAATTATCTTGTCTAAATATGGAAATGTTACAAATAATGTCCGTAATAATTTTGTCCATATAAATGTTTATTCCCCTAAATATTCGAATGAACTTTACACCTTTTTTGTACATTAATTTCTGTCTGTCTGTCCGTCTTTCAGTCTGTCCACCCATCTGTACATCTGCTTTGAACTTAACAATATAAAATGGCCCCAGTGGATGAATGGTTAGAACATTCGCCCCGTATAATCAAAAGATCATTGGTTCGAGCCCCGCCTGGACATACCAAAGTTATGAACAAGACACTGATATATCCTCTTTGTCGGTGTACAAAATAAAATGGTACATTCATGATTGATTTGTCCGGTTCCAGGATGATGCAACCGGGTGTGGTGCTATACCATATGTCCACGATGTGATATCGCAGCAAGGCAGCACTATACATCTGTCTTTTGCAGACAAACGTCCCCAAAATAAATAAAATAATGTCGTCGGGACCTTGAATACAGGCAAGCAAACAAGTATACAAACAAAATAAGCAAATAATAAATAGCATAACAAATTTGGAAGTTAATATAGTCATCTTGGGCACGTGACATGGTGCCACGACCTTGACACGGGGCTGACCTGGAACTACCCGTATCATTCGTCACGATGCGGCCAGCGATCAAACCCGTGACATTCTTCTCTCAGTGTTTTACTCTTACTTGGACATGTAGATTCTACTGGAAGCGACATCTATAGCACTGGAAACTACACTTGCGCAAAAGAATGTGTGTAGGGCAACGGTCTCAAAAAAAAGTAGGTAGGGTAGGGAATGATTTTTTTTGTTTATTTTTACTATTTTTAAAGTCCAGTCATAAAAGGGAATGAATCAAGAAAACAGTGTTCCAAAATGGCCGCTAACGGCCGCTTAAAACTTTAGGGTCAGCGGGTTTTCGATAGGTATGGTCGGGTATCCCGAAGCGCACATAGTTTAGGCCTTGGCTGATCTAGTCTCATGCCTCAACACTGTTAAAGACACATTAAACATGATATATATCTCTACTTTTGCTGCTGCTTCACAGACGGTTTAGCAAATATCTTGGTTATTTAAAGTATTTTAAAACTTGCCATTCTAATGGAATGTGAAGCAGGGTCTTATTTAGAGACCATGGTGTAGGGGTCTTTTCCTTGGCCAGAATTGGATAAAAATGGCCTTTTGCAAGGAGCGCGCACGTGTGTGTGTGGGCGTATTTACCTTTAATGCATTTGTCAGAACTAACTTATCTGGTAGTATCTTTTGTCGCTTTTATCTGACTTCGAGCAGACGTTGTACAGTAATTGCACATTTCTTGAAGATTTGCACCTTCTGTTCATGACCTTTGATAATGTTGCCGGGCGACACGTGCATAGCCAAGTGATTGGTTTTGTTTATTTTTACTGAAATAGAAATAAACATGAAAAATACGTCAACCAGCAAAATCATTCTGAAGATCAAGGAAGTTCATCTTCGTGCTTCAATATGGCACTTTGTTTGAATCTAGGAATTGCAAACTGATAGGAGTACATTGCTAGACAGTTTGCAGGTTTTGGCCTGCTTATATTTATCTCAAAGCTGATCTTCCGGGTCAGAAAATGAAATAGGAAGTAAAACAAACAGTATAGCAAAGAGCTAGGAAGTAAATCAAATTTACATTTAAGGAAAATTAAGCTCCGTTTCTGTGTAATGTGCAGATTGTGACTATTATTATGAAGTTACTGTTGTTTATGATGATGATGATAATGATGATGATATTGTTGAAGAAGATGATGATGGTGATGATGACAACGACGACAATGACGCTGCTGTTGATGATAATAAATCAGCATAGATTCTTCTGTTAAATATCGTAGTTAGCAACAGCAATATCCTAAAAGAAATCACTAAGTTGACTCACTCACTTATCTGCAGATCATATCAAAGTAAACATAAACATTGCTTATCATACTGAACGGCACCTAAGAGATTATTTTAGTACAATGTCATATTTTATAAATAAAGATAACGGTTTAAAACGTGACCTGGACTCCTTTCGTAACCAGCTACAATATATTAAGCAAGTCCAGGAAGTAAAGTCTGTTAATTTGTGCCTTAATTCATTTGAACGCAGTCGGAGAGAATGACCAATCAGAATCGGCGTAAAGCGATCAAAAAACAAACAAACGAAAAACTGATGGTAATCCTTTAAGCGCGAGGGGATCCGTACGATGAGAAGGATTAAACAGCTCGCGACTGAGCTGCTTTCTGATTGGATGATTTCATAGATCTTCATATATCTTTACAAATCCGTTATATAATACCTTTGTTCATAATTTAATTAAACAAAATTCTAAACAATTATTTGCGCTCATTTCTACGGAAAGAATCAGGAAATAGCAACATCTTGTTTTTCTTCATTAAAATCTAATTCCTGAAATATATATTTATTTTACGTTCAACCGTCAGTATTTCAGTCATGTTAGTCCTTTTGTTTACTTTTTTACCCTCCAACAACAGTATTTCAGCCAATTGGAGACTATAGCACACTCAGACGTTATGAAAAAAAAATCCCCATGAATGAGGTGCGCATGCTCACGCAGTTTTTTTTTAAAGGGTAAAGGGGGGTGAAGTAGTGTTAAATTGTGTAATGGTAAGCGACTGTAAGACATTTTGAAGCTTATAGCCTATATACGTGCAACTTTTATTGCTCAGTTCTATCTTGTTCGGAAAAGCCTCATACCCTGTCGCTTTGATAATAAAAATGCATTTACTCAATCTGCTACGTAATTTTTCGTATCTTATTTTCTTTATTTTATCCCCTACAACGAAGTTTGGTGTGTGTGTGTGTGTGTGTGTGGTATACTGGAATCGGGTTGCCCGTCCGTCTGCCCATTCGTCGACATTATTTTGTGTTCACTTCTTTTTTCTTCTACAGTTTTTTTTGCCAATTTTGGTGAAACTTCACATGAATCATTCCTAATATGGGAACTTGTACAACTGCAATTTTCATTATTATTCATCTACATTTAAAGGAGTTATGTCACTTTGATTTTTTTCTCTTTATAGAATATAGTTTTATGTATTTTTTTAATTTATAGAATATCTTGTGTGTCTAACTCCCCATACACTGTTGTTGTGATTTACCCCAAACTATCACAGATGAACAACATGCATGTGAAGGTGAGCATGTATTTGGGAATTTTGTTGTTACCATTTAAGCCTAAGTTACTGCCCTTTGAATTTTTTTCCTATATATAATAAATGTCCATATTTTTACTTGTGCATCTGCAATATTAATAAAACAAACAAAACAAATATGTCAGGCTTTATGCAAAATAAAATAAATAAAAAAAATCCTGATTTACTATAGCCAGCAGCCTTGAATCTTGTTTTGATTTCCTTTACATTTATAACTGTTAAAGGGTATTTGTATATTTATATAATGACACATAAATACATATACATACATCTATATGCCATTTATTTGTACCCCTGCATACCCACATTCATGTGAAATAGCTGTTACCAAGTACTGCTCACAAGCATTGAGTCTGGTTGTTTTGGGTGGTGGGGATATGGTGTGTGTCTGTGTGTGTGTGTGATATGGGGGGGGGGGGGGGGGGGGGTAACCGTTAGCTTTTGGCTTACAGTTCTAGTTTTCTTTTTCTTTACAGTGTTCGTAAATCTAAGTGATTTTGTTGTATCCTGTACCAGGTATGATTAAATCTTGCCAGGAAGATGCAAACACTGTATGACAAAGAAATAAAAAGTACGTAATTGAAATTTTAATTTGTCACAAAAGTGGAACTTCACCACTCCGCAATTGAAAAGGCACGGGCGCGACACACCAAATTTTCTTCATTAAAACCGTGTTTCTTAGATGATTTCTTTGTGTGGTATCATGCTACTTGTCTACCACCTCTTACTCCAGTTAGACAGCGCTTCATTTGCTTCGTGTAGACAGAATCCCCCAAATGACTGAATTACCGGTAATTGGATGTTAAAACTAAGCAAATAAACAAATACGACTTCGAGAAATCCTGTGACGCGTCAGAGGCTTGTGCTGCCTAACTTTTCCCTACTCCAGTCTTCGACAAGTACCCGTTTGTAGTCTGTATTGCCCGTTCATATGTTATATAGGGCAATAAATCATCAACCAAGAGCTGTCATAAATAATGTAAACATTTGAGAAATGAAATCATTTTTAAGGTAAAGTCCCTGTAATGGTTCCGCTACATTTCGGACCTCATGGCCTTTCACGGAGATAACCAAGGTTTCCTTATGTTTTATGAGGGAACATTGGTTATCTTGGTATAGGTTAAGTGGTCCAAGACGTAGCGGAACCATTACAGGGATTTTACCTTAAGTCATGGTCTTGATTCAGCCATATATACAGGCATCTACATTGTGCAAACATATCAGAAAATTCGATATTTCTAAACGTTTTCTTTTCCCTTCCGAAGATTTAGAAATCCTATGTTCACTGCATTATAGTAAATGCACAAAATGTTATTGATATTGAAGATGACACCTATTATGTGTTAGTTCGTCTTATTTCAATCTTCGTCTAAAGTATATTTCAAGATACGTATATATCTTTCATGTTGCTGTTTTCCTATGAATTCAGTTAAAACTATAATGTAATTTGAAATTATCTTAAGACAATTATCAATCTTTTATGACACTCAGCGCCGACTGGCTGACTAGGCTCATCGTGCCCCTTTCCCACATATAGTGAGAGATGGATATCTCTACCATAATAGGAAGGCGGTTTAAGATGTAAAGTTATCTTCGCATCTTTCAAATTCACTGAATTTTGCTCTTTTATTATATCATGCATTCAAAGAACTCCTCACTTTTATTTAGCCCCCTTTAGGTTTGCACTCCGTCCGTCCGTTCGTCAGTCACTCACACATAATGTTTTCCGGACTTTATTTCTAAACGTTTGCAGATATTGTTCTAATATTTGGTATATGAGTCTATCACCATGAGTTACAGATCAAGTTCGAGTTTCATTCCGGTCCACTGATTTATGATGATATTGTGGGCCTTAGAAACTTTCTTTTGAATAGCAGTTTTCCGGACTTTTTTTCTATACGCTTGCAGATTTGGTATTTCAGTCTACTGCAATGAGTTACAGGTAGATGAATACATGTACATTTGCTGTAAAATTTCACATATTTTCAGCTTATACACATATTTTGAAGTTTGGTTAAGTTTGCCAGATAACTACTTACCAGAATATTAGACCTAAACGAAATTGTTTAAAATATTTTTTTTCTCATTCACGTACAAAATGCACCAGATTAGATATTTAGGCTCTTAAGAGTCTTAGGAGTTGATATTTATTGTCGTTTTATTAGTCTAATAATTGACTTGTTTGCAGCGTAAGAGGGGCGAGGGTTCTTAGTTTTCTATTTGCCGGTAGGGGACTAGCAATACTTTCAGAATGCTTGTTTTATAATGTCTCAAAAGTTTACTAGTAATTTCTTTTAGAAGCATTTACTTAGTACGATTTAGGTACATTGTATGGACAGATACTGATGAAAGAAACAAGTATACATAAAATGAACACTTCTGCTAACTTGGAATCCATTGTTTTGAGAAGATTTTGTGACTAAATCGAGAACAAAACTACATCAGCAATGTCACCGAGACGCTCGATAGTAACTGTAGAGAATACGCAGTTTAAACGTAGTTGATCATCGGTCAAGGTCGATTTGGATGAATTTTTAAAAAACATCTGGCGTATACCAACTTTTACGACGTTTCCTACCATTTGACAGCGCATGCTAGCGCATGACGATTTTTTTCAGCGTTGATTTTACGTTGATTTTAATTTCTATTAGCGTAGGTGAACTTTTACAAACGCAGATTAAGCGTTAAGGTAGCAGACGTCGACTTAGTCAGTTTAAGTCGGAGAAGAAACGGGGTCGACAAGTAACACCCTCACTCATTAGACCATCTTCACTGAATTTTGCGTTACTAACTCAGATAGAATATGTAAAAAACTTAATTCAGCGTTCAGGAACGTTTACAAAATGAGCATAAACTTTGCTAACGAGTCGAACTTAGGCAATCTCTGTTTAACTTAAACCACCGTTCAAGAACGTTTACAAACGTCGCAAAACTTACACCAACGTTTATTCCCAAACGAAGACACAGCTTTGCATATTCAAATTTCCAACATACAGCGTTTGTCAGCGCACTTAATTCTTATTTTTAAACACCCATTATTCTTTAAGTTATATTATTCGGACAGAAAAGCAAATATCAGTTATCGTTTATATTTTAAACTTTATGGAATTAAGCGCAAGCGACGCGAAGCAGAGCGCTGCGATAAATCCATAAAATTTAAAATATAAACGATAACATATTTACAGTTTGTCATGAACGCCATACAGCTTTGCCTTTGACCTCGCATTATGGAACCGCCTCCCGTTTAACTGACAGCACACGTGATGCTTTAGGTACAGTTCTGAGTCAATGTTATTGGGTACATTTATATTTTTGGCTAATAAAACATGACGTTATCATCCGCCGCCGCATCAAGCTCCACCCATTTCGGCCTTTGGTCACGTAGGCAAAATATTTTCTCCATATCAAGATATCACGGTTCATTTTATGCAACATATTTTTCGAATTTTGAACGAAATACAAACATTTCATTGGACGATCAAGTTGGACAACTGTAAAGTATATGCTAAAGATTTGTTACAAGATTCAAACTGTTGACGAAAACGTTACTACAATGCATAAATAAGAATTAGCACATGACTAATTTTCCTCTCATAGTCAATGTGTCCACAACACCTGTACTGAGTAGTCAATGTGTCCACAACACCTGTACATAGACAATATTTCAAGCATAATTAAAGAATCAGTTTAGATCAGATAACAATCAGATAAGAAGTAATTTATGTCTACTCAGATCGTCTTTATGCCGGTGAGAGGACTTGTTATAGTATATGTACAAATTTACATGTACATCGATCGTGTGTTGCAAACAATGTAAAATGGAATATGTAAATGCAATGTAGTTTTAATCCTGAGTCACACATAACATGGCAGTTCAATTCTTTCCTCCTTTCTACAGTGTCACTATCAATACGGGAAAATCGGAAGGACTGCTAAATGACACGCGTGAAGGAGGCACGGACATTTATTAGTAACATAGATTGCCCCAAATTTTTTAGGGGATCGCGGAGCGTTTTTTTTCTCATGAAAATCATAGATAAATGAACTCTTTCCATTGATTTTAATAATGATATAAATAAACATCTCTCTCTCTCTCTCTTTCCACACACACACACACACACACAGTTTTAGTTTATAAGATTATATTAAAATAGATGAACACTTATAAAAAATAATTGAATGATTTTCTATTTCTTTTATATCATTCGTATAAGTTCCAGTGACAAAAGTCTTCAAATTATAGTCTTTTGTTTATTTAAGACTAGATTTATATCAAAGTCGTGTATTCCGGTCGGATACGAAACTCTGGGATTTTACTAACTAGATTGCGTCAATCACCCATGAAGCAAGGGGTGGTTCACTGAAACATATGTACTGTACATGATACGGAAGGAAAGAAGACAGTTGAGTGGTCTTGAAGACACACACACAAGATTACAGGTAAGCTCTAAAACCTTTTAATCAATTGATTACGATATATAATGACTCCTCTTTTGATCCCCTCCTTTCCCATCTCCTGTGTTACTGTCTTATATTACTTACTTACTCACTTGCTACTTGTGTTGATAAACGAAGACATCATTAAAGACATCTTGAACATTGATTATTGCTGCTACTATCTCTATCGGTACTGTAATTGCCACTGATACTTCTTCGACAACAACAACATTATCAACAACATATACTACTACTATCACTACTATAATCAATATTATAATTATATTTTTAAAAAAGAAATAATAATATTACTATTATTTTTCTACTGGCGAAAACATGGCCACAATGGGCGCGGCTAATTTGCCTTAAACGTATATAGTGAAAGCTTTTAATGATATCTTTCCTGAAACCCCTGGACAGAATTTAATTAAACTTGGCAGGGATGATCCTTGGGTGAACCTTCACGAAAGTTGCTAAAATAAACTTGATCCATGAAGAACTCTGGATGCCATGGCACGAAAAGAAGAAAAAAATGAAAACTTTAAAAATCATCTCCCTTAAAACTACTGGCCAGATTTCGAAATGTTTGGGTAACCCTCTACCATGATTGCTAATTTTATTCCGATCCGTAAAAAACATGGCCGCAAGGGGCGGAGCTTATTTGCCTTAAATGTATATACATGTAGTGAAAACTATAGGGCCATGTTCTCTAAAACTGCAGGCCATATTTCAGATTTTTTTTGCATAGGTGTTCTTTGGGTTACTTTCTACAAATGTTGCTAAAATAAACTTAATCCATGTAGAACTTTGGTTTCCATGGCAACTTGACGAATATTATCAGTTTTATTTTTTTTATAAATCTTCTCTAAATATGCTGGTAAGAATTTAATTCAACAAAAATGATCATATTATTACCCTCAACCAAAGCTGCTCAAACATAGCTGATCCCTTGAAAAAAACAGCTTCCTAGAGATTATTTAGAAATTAAACTTTCACAAACCTGATGGTAATATATTATTTTGCAAAGGCTGACTTGGTATTGGACCACTATCTCCAAATATGGCCCCTGAAGCTTAAAAAATGTAATATTTAACTTTGTCTACATTCTATCATCCACGTTAACATAGCAATATACATAATGTAAAAAAACACAAAGATTATTATGCCTTGTATGGTAGTTATGGTTAAATACTTAAGGCTGCCTTTAGAGCAATGATACTCAGGTGAGCGAATAGGGCCATCATGGCCCTCTTGTTTTACTACGCTGAGAAATAGCTTCAAATTTTGTTTTCTGTCTTATTACTTTATGATGATAATTTTCATGTTTATTATAGTACGATTGCGTTATGGAAGTCGAAACTGATGCTAAAGATAACGTGTTAAAAAAAAACTGTAATTAAAAAGAAAGTACGCAAACGAAAAAATCGCACCTCATTCGGAGATATTATGAACCATAAAATTTCCAACTATATCGATAAAATTTCGTCTGTAAGCAACAGTTGGACATTAGTGCAGTAGGTAAAAGTCAGGCTGTTCGCCATTCAAATGCGTTGAAAAGGGGTGTATGTTCGAATCCCAGGCAGAGAACAATTTTTACAATCTTTTCTTTTTCTTTTAACGACCGTGATCAAACAAGGTTAAAGCGGGTTTATAATATGGATTTATTGGTTTCGTTTGAAAATTTGATCCTCGTTTGATAAACAAAAGAAATGCGCCATTACATTAAAAACCCTGTATTCTCAGCGCTATCAGTGCTTTGATTTTAAGAGTGTGTCTAATGCTGTATCACCGCCCCCCCCCTCTCCCTCCCAGAGGGTCGAGTATTTAAATCGCCTGATTCTGGAGGGGGTTGGGTGGATTTGCGACATCGACATACCAAAGTCAATAAAATGGTATTGTTAGTTCCCTTGCTTGGCACTAAGCACATATACAAGGTAAATCCTGGATTGGTTGACCCTGTATCAGAATGATATGACTGGGTGCGGTGTCATTGCGTGATACTGTAGTATGGTAGCACTATATTTGTCTCAAGTAGACTTAATGGTTTAAAATGACTGAATTACTGTCGCTGGGACATTAAATCAAACAAGCATATAAAAATGTTGTAGCATGTAGTATGTTCCCCGACCTACTTCCACCATTTGACGGGGATAATAAAGGTTTAAAAGAAAACAACAAAAACAAAAAAAAACAACAAAAAAAATCATGTTGTAGCACCATTGCTGCTATATCGGAACTTATCTAAATCCACTGTTTTTATCAGCTGGACTGATTTGTTTATGATCTGTTTCGAGTTTTCAACAATTTTAATAATTTACTCCGTTACAGGCAAACAAGTGAAGTCAATATGATAACAGATCGTACTCGCTCGAAAAGGAAGCCCGTACTGCATGCTGCTCTTTCATTGGTCAGTGATACTCTCTCACGTGACTCTTTTCAAGGCTAAGTGTAACAAAATAGTTTACTTCCTGGCCGATATATTTCATTCATAAAATTAGATAAAATCACACCGAGTTGTTCAGCTTTGTACGGAATACAGAGTAATCAAAACTAGATTCGACGTGTGGCTTCCGCATTTTCTGCTCACTGAAGGTCGTTACACGCCATTTTAAAGGCCCATTATATTTCATAAATATTCAATTTTCATGAAAAAAAAAGAAGAAAAAAGGATAACATTGGCATTTTGTAGACTAATACAAATGGTACATAATGTGCAAATATATGCAGTAAAATAACAATTGAAAACATTGAAATTGTTTTTCAAATTACGCAAATTAGTGTTTTGAATGTAAAAATACTCTCACTGTTTACATTTTGCACTTGCGAATATTCCCGAAGACAGTGTGTAATCGGAAATTATTTGAATTTTAAAATCCGTCGTCGAATCACAATCTGTTAAAAAATGCACTCGCGTTTCGGTAACGGAGGCATTCGAAACGTCAGAAAATTGACGAGCATAAGCGGAATATGCAAATTAGTTATTTGTGTATACAATCGATTGATCTTAATAAGTAAACTATTCTTTATTCTTTATGTATTGTATTAACGTTTTCATCAACGAGTATGTAGAGATTGCATCTCGTAACAAATCTGAAGCTCACGCTTTGTTTTTCTATTTTAAATTTTTCCTCACCTGGTATAGGAGATAAATTAAATGATTAAAGCGTAAATAAATAAATAAATAAATAAATAAATAAATAAATGTTAACTGACGTACATGTATTCTTAAGAACAGTATTCCAGAGTCATTCTATATTAATGCCTGAAAATGCGATCCTCTCGCTTATGTATTTCTTCTGCCAAAGATGTTTAAAAAGGGACTGTATCTACATGATTTAGATGAAGCGCTGTCTCACCGCGGTATCACGCCGTAGAGAGTGGCATGGTACCATACCCAGTTACATCCGCACCAACTACTTCTGGAACTACATACTGGGTGGCATACAAGGGGTTTTTAACAACACGGCAAGGATCTATCTATTACAAGTACCAAATATATACTAGCAACCGTACTATTTGGATGTACATCAGTCACAATCTTTTTTTTTCTTCTCACGAGTAGATAACTACTAGTTATAATAAGCTTTTAAGACAATATCCCGCCCACTGGCATTGTCAAACTTTCTCAGCACAAATGTTTTTTTATCAGCCCTCAATATGCAGATTCTATACCTTTATAATCCTGATAGTTAACCAACCTTGCACGTGCAAAATGCATGTCGTGTGCTCTTTAACAATACTTCAGTAATAAATGTTTAAAAATGAACACGTGGCCTCTAATTAATACCTCTATAAAAACAACTTCGGTACTGTAATAAAACTTTGCACGTTGCAGCAAACATGTTAGGAACTGGCTATGAAAGGGGACCCCGTTTCGTTAGGGACCCATCACGTGCAACAAGTACGTGTTGGCAAGATGTTTCTGAACAACAAAACTATCATAATTGTGTAACTTTACAAGCCATTGTCCACAACTGACGTTCAGGTGCTTCAAAATATGTTCAGAATCAAAATGGAAAGTGTCTGTGGTCGTGGAAGAACTTGGATACATACGGAATGATAGCTGGAAATAATCACTAAAAGTAACTATCTCTCTCACTATCTATCTCCACCTTTCCTCATCCCCCTCTTTCTTTCCCTCTCTCTCGCTCTCTCTCCCGTTGCATCCCTGTCGCGACTCTCTATCTCTCTCTTCCAATTCCCCCATTTCTCTCTCTCTCTCCCCCTCTCTCTCCCACTCTCTCTCTCTCTCTATCCCCTGAATCTCTATACCCCGCTACCTCTCTCTCCATATTCTTTATTTCCTGTTGCATGCCTACTTTATATCTACCCGTCTCTCATACACACCTAGACCATATAATGAGCATGTCAGGATATTTAGCGGCAGTGCTCGATATTTCCCCAGGCGTAAAGTACTGGTCCAATCAAAGAGTCATCGAAAGAGGTTCACAACGTAAGCTGTACAAGTTGAATATATACATATACCTTTGGCTCAAGTCTTTCGTCTTAACATATATAACTCACATGGTGAGAAACAAGGTGAGTGACAATTATTGAACATAATTGTGATTATATTCAGTTGCCATCACCACCATCACATAAGTAATTGCAGTTAAGAAAAGCAGAAGATAAGAGAGTTGGTGAGTTTGTAGTAGCAGTAGTAGATCAAGTGTTGAAACTGCAACAGTTTTAAGAGTGTAGGTGGTAGGTAGTAGCAGTAGTGGTGGAAGTAGCAAATGTAAATATAGTGGCAGAAACTGAAGCAGTAGTAAGAGTGTTGGTAGTAGCAGTAGTGGTGTAGTAGAAGTTGTAAGTCAAGTGGCAGAAACTGCAACAGTTGTAAGAGTGCAGGTAGTAGCAGTAGTGGTGGTAGTAGCAGTTGTATATCTAGTGACGGAAACTGCAACAGTTGTAAGTGTGCTGGTAGTAGCAGTAGTGGTGTAGTAGCAGTAGTAGATCTAGTGGCAGAACCTGCAACAGTTGTAAGAGTGCAGGTAGTAGCAGTAGTGGTGGTAGTAGCAGTTGTATATCTAGTGACAGAAGCTGCAACAGTTGTAAGAGTGCTGGTAGTAGCAGTAGTGGTGTAGTAGCAGTAGTAGATCTAGTGGCAGAAACTGCAACAGTTGTAAGAGTGCTGGTAGTAGCAGAAGTGGTGGTAGTAGCAGTAGTGGTGTAGTAGAAGTTGTATATCTAGTGACAGAAACTGCAACAGTTGTAAGAGTGCTGGTAGTAGCAGTAGTGGTGTAGAGCAAGGGGTGGAGTAGCGTGGAAGTAGAAGATTTAGTGATAGAAACTGCAACAGTAGTAAAGGTGCTGGTAGAAGTAGTAGATTGTAGTAGAATAAAAAGGAAAAAAAAGTATGAGTGGTGGTAGTAGCAGTAGTAGTGATAATATCTGTAGTAGATTTAGTGAAACAAGTGGTTGTAACAATTTAAGAGTGTAGGCTGTAAGTTGTAGCAGTAGTTGTGGAAGTAGCAAAAGTAAATATAGTGGCAAAAACTGAAGCAGTAGGAAAAGTGTTGGTATAAGCAGTAGTGGTGTTATTAGCAGTAGTAAGAGTGTTCGTAGTAGCAGTAGTGGTGGTAGTTGACGTAGGAGATCTAGTTGCAGAGACTGCAGCAGAAGTAAGAGTGTTGGTAGTAGCAGTAGTGCTGTTAGTAGCAATAGCAGAACAAATGGCAGAAAGTGCAGCAGTAGTAAGAGTGCTGGTAGTAGCAGTAGTGCTGGTAGTAGCAGTAGTGGTGGTAGTAGCAGAAATGGATCTAGTGGCAGAAAGTGCAGCAGTAGTAAGAGTGCTGGTAGTAGCAGTAGTGCTGGTAGTAGCAGTAGTGGTGGTAGTAGCAGAAATGGATATAGTGGCAGAAACTGCAGCAGTAGGAAGAGTGTTGGTAGTAGCAGTAGTGGTGGTAGTAGCAGTAGTGTTGGTAGTAGCAGTAGTGGTGGTAGTGTTGGTAGTAGCAGCAGTGTTGGTAGTAGCAGTAGTGGTGGTAGAAGCAGTAGTGTTGGTAGTAGCAGTAGTGTTGGTAGTAGCAGCAGTGTTGGTAGTAGCAGCGGTGTTGGTAGTAGCAGTAGTGGTGTTAGTAGCAGTAGTGTTGGTAGTAGCAGTAGTGTTGGTAGTAGCAGTAGTGTTGGTAGTAGCAGTAGTGGTGGTAGTCGCAATAGTAGATCAAGTGGCAGAAACTGCAGCAGTAGTAAGAGTGTTGGTAGTAACAGTAGTGTTGGTAGTAGCAGTAGTGTTGGTAGTAGCAGTAGTGTTGGTAGTAGCAGCAGTGTTGGTAGTAGCAGTAGTGTTGGTAGTAGCAGTAGTGTTGGTAGTAGCAGTAGTGTTGGTAGTAGCAGTAGTGGTGGTAGTAGCAGTAGTGGTTGTAGTAGCAGTAGTGGTGGTAGTAGCAGTAGTGTTGGTAGTAGCAGTAGTGGTGGTAGTAGCAGTAGTGGTGGTAGTAGCAGTAGTGTTGGTAGTAGCAGCAGTGTTGGTAGTAGCAGTAGTGTTGGTAGTAGCAGTAGTGGTGGTAGTAGCAGCAGTGTTGGTAGTAGCAGTAGTGTTGGTAGTAGCAGTAGTGGTGGTAGTAGCAGTAGTGTTGGTAGTAGAAGCAGTGTTGGTAGTAGCAGTAGTGTTGGTAGTAGCAGTAGTGGTTGTAGTAGCAGTAGTAGATCTAGTGGCAGACAACTGCAACAGCAGTAAGAGTGCTTATAGTAGCAGTATTGGTGGAAGTAGCATTAGAAGATTTAGTGACAGAAACTGCAACAGTAATAAATAAATAAATAAATAAATAAATAAATAAATAAATAAATAAATACATAAATAGATATAGGGCAGAGCATGATATAAATACTTGCATAGATAAATACATGTAAACATACAGGGACATACTATGAAATAAATTGTTGTTGTTGTTGTATTGGAGTTTACCGTCGCTGCGATAGTATTTCAATCATATAGCGACGTCCAGCTAATAACAGGTGGAGGACGACCCCGAGTACACAGAGGTACCCGGGTAGAACCACCGACCTACCGCAAGCCAGCTGGAAGTCCCTACCGGGATTCACAGAGTGAGGGGCTGAGAGATTTGTAGTCCACGTCTGTAACCGCTCGGCCACGGCGGCCCCGAAATAAATACATGTATATATAAATACATGTATACATATATGGGCAGGCCATGATATTAATACTTGTATAGATAAATACATGTATACATATAGGACACAACATGATATTGATACTTGTATAGATAAATACATGTATACATATAGGACAGAGCATGATATTGATACTTGTATAGATAAATACATGTATACATATAGGACAGAACATGATATTGATACTTGTATAGATAAATACATGTATACATATAGGACAGAGCATGATATTGATACTTGTATAGATAAATACATGTATACATATAGGACAGAATATGATTTTGATACTTGTATAGATAAAAACATGTATACATATAGGACAGAATATGATATTGATACTTGTATAGATAAATACATGTATACATATAGGACACAACATGATATTGATACTTGTATAGATAAATACATGTATACATATAGGACAGAGCATGATATTGATACTTGTATAGATAAATACATGTATACATATAGGACTGAGCATGATATTGATACTTGTATAGATAAATACATGTATACATATAGGACTGAGCATGATATTGATACTTGTATAGATAAATACATGTATACATATAGGACTGAGCATGATATTGATACTTGTATAGATAAATACATGTATACATATAGGACAGAACATGATATTGATACTTGTATAGATAAATACATGTATACATATAGGACAGAACATGATATTGATACTTGTATAGATAAATACATGTATACATATAGGACAGAACATGATATTGATACTTGTATAGATAAATACATGTATACATATAGGACAGAACATGATATTGATACTTGTATAGATAAATACATGTATACATATAGGACAGAGCATGATATTGATACTTGTATAGATAAATACATGTATACATATAGGACAGAGCATGATATTGATACTTGTATAGATAAATACATGTATACATATAGGACAGAGCATGATATTGATACTTGTATAGATAAATACATGTATACATATAGGACAGAGCATGATATTGATACTTGTATAGATAAATACATGTATACATATAGGACAGAGCATGATATTGATACTTGTATAGATAAATACATGTATACATATAGGACACAACATGATATTGATACTTGTATAGATAAATACATGTATACATATAGGACACAACATGATATTGATACTTGTATAGATAAATACATGTATACATATAGGACACAACATGATATTGATACTTGTATAGATAAATACATGTATACATATAGGACACAACATGATATTGATACTTGTATAGATAAATACATGTATACATATAGGAAACAACATGATATTGATACTTGTATAGATAAATACATGTATACATATAGGACAGAACATGATATTGATACTTGTATAGATAAATACATGTATACATATAGGACAGAATATGATATTGATACTTGTATAGATAAATACATGTATACATATAGGACAGAATATGATATTGATACTTGTATAGATAAATACATGTATACATATAGGACAGATCATGATATTGATACTTGTATAGATAAATACATGTATACATATAGGACAGAATATGATATTGATACTTGTATAGATAAAAACATGTATACATATAGGACAGAATGATATTGATACTTGTATAGATAAATACATGTATACATATAGGACAGAATATGATATTGATACTTGTATAGATAAATACATGTATACATATAGGACAGAGCATGATATTGATACTTGTATAGATAAATACATGTATACATATAGGACAGAATATGATATTGATACTTGTATAGATAAATACATGTATACATATACGACAGAACATGATATTGATACTTGTATAGATAAATACATGTATACATA
>CM037790.1:30070600-30120600 GCA_021229015.1 Solen grandis | reverse complement strand
TAGGACACAACATGATATTGATACTTGTATAGATAAATACATGTATACATATAGGACAGAACATGATATTGATACTTGTATAGATAAATACATGTATACATATAGGACAGAACATGATATTGATACTTGTATAGATAAATACATGTATACATATAGGACAGAACATGATATTGATACTTGTATAGATAAATACATGTATACATATAGGACAGAACATGATATTGATACTTGTATAGATAAATACATGTATACATATAGGACAGAACATGATATTGATACTTGTATAGATAAAACATGTATACATATAGGACAGAACATGATATTGATACTTGTATAGATAAATACATGTATACATATAGGACAGAGCATGATATTGATACTTGTATAGATAAATACATGTATACATATACGACACAACATGATATTGATACTTGTATAGATAAATACATGTATACATATACGACAGAACATGATATTGATACTTGTATAGATAAATATATGTATACATATAGGACAGACATGATATTGATACTTGTATAGATAAATACATGTATACTATAGGACAGAACATGATATTGATACTTGTATAGATAAATACATGTATACATATAGACAGATACATGATATTGATACTTGTATAGATAAATACATGTATACATATAGGACAGACATGATATTGATACTTGTATAGATAAATACATGTATACATATAGGCAGAACATGATATGATACTTGTATAGATAAATACATGTATACATATGGACAGACATGTATATTGATACTGTATAGATAAATACATGTATACATATAGGACAGAACATGATATAAAACTTGTATAGATAAATACATGTATACATATAGGCAGAACATGATATGATACTGTATAGATAAATACATGTATACATAAGGGCAGAAAATGATATGATACATGTATAGATAAATACATGTATACATATAGGACAGACATGATATTGATACTTGTATAGATAAATACATGTATACATATAGGACAGAACATGATATATACTGTATAGATAAATACATGTATACATATAGGACAGACATGATATTGATACTTGTATAGATAAATACATGTATACATATAGGACAGACATGATATGATACTTGTATAGATAAATACATGTATACATATAGGACAGAACATGATATTGATACTTGTATAGATAAATACATGTATACATATAGGACAGACATGATATTGATACTTGTATAGATAAATACATGTATATATAGGGCAGACATGATATAGAACTTCGTATAGATAAATACATGTATACATATAGGACAGAGCATGATATTGATACTTCTATAGATAAATACATGTATACGTATTGGGTCAGAACCTGATATAAATACTCGTATAGATAATATACATGTATACATATAGGACAGACATGATATTAACTTGTATAGATAAATACATGTATACAACCATGATATAAACACTCGTATAGATAAATACATGTATACATATAGGGGCAGACCATGATATAAACACTCGTATAGATAAATACATTTGATATAAACACTCGTATAGATAAATACATGTATACATATAGGGCAGACCATGATATAAACACTCGTATAGATAAATACATGTATACATATAGGGGCAGACCATGATATAAATACTCGTATAGATAAATACATGTATACATATAGGGGCAGACCATGATATAAACACTCGTATAGATAAATACATGTATACATATAGGTGCAGACCATGATATAAACACTCGTATAGATAAATACATGTATACATATAGGGGCAGACTATGATATAAATACATGTGTAAATACATGTATACATATAGGACAGAGCATTATATAAATAGATGCATAAATATATCTATGGGCGGATGATATATTAAAACGCAATACTTCTGAAATCATTTACTTTTGGAGACAGGTAGATCCGGTTTTATCACAACAAATAACATACTACAAAAAATCTACAGTATTCATCAGGTATTTTAATAATTCGATATTGTTAATTTAAGTAATCAATGTGGGCAATTCGTATGCTAAAGTTGTAAAGGGGTTTGATACCATCATAAGTTTGCATATTTAATTTTAAAGTAGGAATAAATCTTGAACGTGTTTAAATGCTATATATTAATCACTTAGTTCAATGGCGTGTAACGTCTGCAGTTTTGCACCCCACCCCCTTGAAAAATGTTTATAATGATGGTAATAATGATAATATCTTTATTTTTTAGGGGACAATATACAATGTATGTGACAATGAAACTACATAATATATTTGTAGGTATAAAAGTTAACAAAAGGACTACCATTAATAACTTATATATGATGATGAAAATGATTCAAAATATCTATGAGTGTATGACAGCAGTTTTATTATAGAATATATTTGATGTTGCAATAGTTTACGCGATACCATTGCCTGGTTTCAGATTAAGTATAACCTATCGAACTATCATTTGTTGTTGTTATATCGGGCTTAATATGGGTCCGCCCGCTCAGAAAATTTGATTAGTGCCCCGACCCCCGACAATGGTTTAACTATTCTAAATGCTGTATTTGTGTAGATTAGGTCCGAAACAGGTCCCTGCCTTTATATATTTATTTGTGTGTGTTATATTTCAGCGACAATTAGATTGTGATATGTTTACATATGTTTGTTTCCATGGCTGGTTCCTCCAGATAAGCAGGGGTAGAATTCGGTCCAGCATCACTGTCCAAACATGTATTTATAGGACTATGTGATAGAAAGACTTTGCAAAATATGTTATCCTCTAAATATGGAGATTTTCTATTATCATTTTTTTATTATTATCATACCAATTTGATGTAGCAGAATTGCTCTTACATAGCCCGCAGTATATTAAACTGTACGTGTTGCTTTCTCAAAAGATTCTGTTACTAGACGTAAACGATTCAAAATGATGATGATGATGATGATGATGATGATGATGATGATGATGATGATGATGATGATAACGACAACGATACATCGCAATATGATTTATCACACAATATTAAGCGTTATCATTTATTCGGATATTGAATGCAGACCTGTGCATTTTAATCATCAAACAAATTCTTGCTTCGTAGTTTACTTTCTGATGTACTCCCACTGCTTACGAGCATGCACAGACATATGCAGCAGGTAATTGAGTATATGGTGCATGTTTCTCTATTTAGCGTTTAGAAATAAAAGTATTTTTAAAAGGCCGTGCGAACTCAAATCTGATTGGTTTAGTAAACCGTCCTCTCCACCAATTACGGTAGGCGGAAGATCTTAACGTTAAACTAGCCTGGCAATATTATCTGTAAACGGCGTCAATGTATGTCAGTAGTAGGTTCCACTTATGTAAATAAATATTCGTGGCAGCACATTGTCCGACTGTCCAATTCGTTGTTGTGTCCAGTTTTCAAAAAAAAAAATCAAGATGGTGT
Organism: Solen grandis; assembly: GCA_021229015.1. Lineage (NCBI taxonomy): Eukaryota > Metazoa > Mollusca > Bivalvia > Adapedonta > Solenidae > Solen > Solen grandis. The sequence continues at coordinate 30,117,156 of CM037790.1, read as the reverse complement.
CTAGGATTTTTCTAGGATTTTTCCCTAAGTCTTATATACATCAACACCGTCTTCAGATCCTAAGTGACCCTTACATCGTGTATTTAAGCTAATGGTGCTAAGATGAGACCTCTCTTAATTGTTTAAGTCTAAGATTTGTGCAGAAGACCGTTACATACACAAAACAATTATATAATAGTGTGAGTATTGCATGTTGTATGACTTTGGTATGTTGCGACCTGAGATCGCACCCACGACCTAACGATTCCGAAGCGGACGCTCTTACAAACCGGCCACCGGGACCGGTCGCGTATCGGGTTATAGATGTGTGGCATGCTTCCACACCTACTCACCTATCATTTCTTTACGACTTTATGTCTGTCATGGTTGGGAATCCAACATGCAACTTTCTGCACCCAATTTGTATGCTGTTACCATGCGGCCACTGGGCTTGTGTATTTCAGAGTGATAAACTATGCTCAGTCAATAAAAAGTGGATAGGACTCCTTATCTTGTAACGTTATCACCATTAGACTAATGCCTGTCAAATCATTATACTAACATCATCCATTCAGTAATATTCATATGCACAGATTTATCATTAATTATACATTATGTGCGTATGTATAACTTATGGATTTACGTACATACTTGTTTAAACCTTAAGAACAAATGTTTTGGCTGAACACATATAGATATCGTCCATATTGTCTTTAAATATATATCTGCATTTATCAGTAAATTAAATTAAATTCCACGCCTCGGGACAATGGATGAAGGGGTGCAAGTTACAGGGGCATATAACTCTATTCATTCTATTCACCAGTTACAGGGGCATATAACTCTATTCATCACATACACCAGTTACAAGACATTTTCTACAGGTTTAGTGAAACTGGGGTCATAAACTATACAATGTTCTATAAGTTACCATTTCCGTTCACCTTCGTCAAGTTTTGACGGAGTTATGGTCCTTGATTCTTGAAAATGTATGAAAATGGGAGTTTTCTGGATAGTTCACCTACACGTTTGACTATATTGAGCTGATATTGGCACTTACATGCATGTATATTGTACTAAGTTGTAGATCCGTATTGCAAACGGTGACACTCGTGCCCTATGGACACATCTAGCTTTGAATATGAATGTATTTGATGTTTACAGTTGGATCAGTTATCAGTTTTAATTACTTATTTTTTTTTATAGATTTGTTTTATGGTTTTCATGTGAATTATAGACACTACTCTGATCACGATCCTTTTTTAAATAGAAAAACGAATGCATTTTAAACATGGCATTCTCGAATTATCGAAAGTAACCCAAGTCATGTAGAAGAGGGGATATCTGCCAGTTCATTTCTTTTCCAATTTGGGTTTCACTATGTTTATTTCATGTGTAATTTTCAAGTAACATTTTCAAGAATATAAGAATCATTTTGAAATGGTAATAATCATTTGTACATATAATAAGCATTGGAAATATGTAACTGTAACCAAGTAAAATCCTACTGCCCCGAGCTGGACCCTCGGTACCCTCGGTATGCAAATCGGACACTCTACTCGGTACTCGGGACCCTCGATATGCAAATCGGACACTCTACCACGTCGCCACAAAAGCTAGCTCTATGGCAAGATAGTACACGTGCCAATTTGTACCCCTACTACATAACAATAATTGTAAAACCTCAGTTAGGAAAAAGAAATACACTGGCGGATATCCCTTCCCATGAAGTCAAGCGTTTGTCAAACGTTTACCATATAGTAAAAAAAAAACAAAAAACAAAAAAAAACAGCTAAACCTGATAAGAAATAATGTTGGTGTATTATACTTAAACTTTGAGAAAATGTATATACATGTACTGGTAGATTTGTTCATCTGGTAAAATAGAGTTTAGTTCGAGATTTAAGTATTGCAGAAACTATAGAATTGATAAAATTCTATTACAGGTAAGCCGGTCTTAAGATGCTTCAATAACACGGCCTCAGGTGCCGACATAATAACTGACAGTACAAGAACAGGGGGGACAACTGTTGACGTTCATGTAACGTATAACCTTTGGATCTTTTCTTAAAAGATTCATTCAGGAAGTTTATGCAGCCGTGTCCTATCTACCATCCCTGCTGGTTTTAGAATCAGAACGTTCTTTACCACTATTAACTAGTTTACAGAAACCAACCTTGCTAGATACACATGTAGCATACTCGTACACTGCATGTTCATTTGTGTAACTGGCAGTTTCGCTGACAAGACAAGCAACCAAAACACCTTTACCTCATGAATATGTATGTATAATTCATGACTTAATGAATTTTAGTTTACCAAACTCTATAACAGAGGAGACACAGGTAGAAACTGTCTGATCCGTTTAAACATGTAAGAGTGTTGCTTATGAACATTTTATAACACCCGAGTCTATACTCATGGTTGATTACTGGATTACTAAAACTTTATCATAATTCTTCTACAATGTTCAGAGTTTTTATTTCATACACATGATAGAGAAACGCAAGGAATTGAACCAAACTTGTAATGCACTGTAGTGACGTCATCTGCGGTTTACGTCACAGGAAACCTTGACGACGACAGGGTTCTCACTGGGGTTCTAAAAAAACTATTGATAAAGTTCTACCTTGAATTAAATATTAAGACTCCTTAAGCTTAAGTACAGTTTTCGAGAACACGGGGCTAGGACTCCAAGTTAGAAGCCACTGCGTATCCTGGGTATCTCATCAAAAATTGAAATAAACATATATTCCGTTATCACTTCTGTATATACCGTGGGATTTTCGGCTAGAAAAACTTCATTTTCTTAAATATTGATCAGCTATTTGCCGACCAATGAAATCACACACAGTATTTTGAATACTTTTTGTTGAAATTTACAAGAGCAAAAGTTGAATCATTTCTCCCGCAAGACAAACCGCTACATTTTGGCGAGGAGCGTGACGTCACCTCTGCATGATAAAACGAAGCAAAATTTCAAATTCCCGCGCCGTTTCATTGGTCATATGATCCCTGCTGTCGCCGTGCTGTCTCTGTCAAGGATCCATTGAATTGCCTAATTAATAATACATGAGCACGAAGTTTTGCTAACGAATATCCCACGGTCGATTAATAATACATGAGCACGAAGTTTTGCTAACCGAATATCCCACGGTCGATTAAGAAGCAAACTTAAGCGTATTAAGCGAACGTTGGTTTACCGACGACGTGGTCAATCAGGCCTTTGAAATGTTGTGACTTTTAAGATTGAGGGTCAACTTCCTCTTAGTAGTGTCTAAATATTAGTACTTAACCATTATAAAATTATAAACATGTTTTTGGATTTTTCCCTCCTCTTGTTTTTATGATATATCCCCATTACATGTATTCATTTATTTCTAATTTGAATTGTTCTGTCACTGGATCGTTATTAAATTTAGTAGTCATAACAAGATTGGTTTCTAGTAAACGCATACAACATCTATCCATCCATCCATCCTCCATCCACCCATCCATCCTAACACACAGACAGACACATTCTTTATCAGCGCGGCTCGTTGGTTAATTCTGTTTGCCGAGCTTGCTAAGTTTCCTTATGTTTTTCTGCGTTACTTAGAATAATTCCATTTATCGCCTTTTTGTAGAAAACTTCCTTATTCTCTCAAGATTCTCATTAGAAACATGTGCTGTTTTCACGAGGCACCCTTTTGTTGTGGAGAGAAACAAAAGCTCATGACCTTCATCTCCAAGGTTAATGATTCACAACAAATGATACATAATTGCACATGAAAAAATCACCTCTTCAGTTTAGGTTATGTCACACATACTGTTTAAATTTAGGCACCAAAACTTGTAAAAATATTATGTGTCTTTTCAAGTTCCTACGTCGACACAAATCTGCCAATAGAACAATACGACGAGTGTAAAATGTAAAGAAAAAATACCCTAGCTTTTGTAAAGCCTTTATTATAACTGACAACTATAGTTCCTAGCTTTTAAGTACGCGCGTCCACTACATAGGGGAGAAAAGTGAACCGCTAGAAGCATTCATGTCGCTTTATCAACAGATTTAACAAGGTGATAATTTTAAAATAAAGTGTCGTTCCGCTATTGTAGGATATTATTCCGCTATTGTAGGATATTATTTAAGTTCATGAAATATTTCAGTGTACAACTCATACATTCACAATATATACACAGGGACCCATAAAACGTGCATGGCTTGAGGTAAGTTTACGTGTTATCTTAAACTCTATTTTTCTGAAAATGTTCTTTCCAGGAACAAAACAGCATTTCTTAAGTCGCTTTTTAGTTAACTTTGAGATCCACGGCCTTGTCATTTTGTATTTTCCGACCAAGGATTGCAGTTGCTGTTATATTTTCACTCATAATAATAATAATATAATAGTAATAATAATTATTGTTATTTTATAATGATCATATTTATTCCTAATAAAAATATAATTATATCATTTAAAATAAAGGGAAAAAAGAACAACAAAACAAAAAGAAACAACAAAACTAACAAGCAAAAACAAAGCAAAACGACAATTAAGTAGGATGAAGCCATCTATGTAGGCCATTTTGTCGAACAACCTTGTTTATAGGCCAAAGGATCTCGACGTTGGGTGATTAGGCAATGATTTATTTCAAAGGAAGAGTGTAACATTGCTGTTGGTGTTGATGCTAATTTTTACATTGATATTGCTAGCTGCCAAATTCCACCTATCACAACAAAATGAATTTTTATAACAGTGTAATTGGAAGGATAATTTAACTTCAGTAATTAATCTTAAAGGAAGAAAATAGAAAGTTCCTTTCAAGCACTGTCAAAAATCATCATTATAATAACCATCATCATCATAATCATTTTGATATATTGATAAATAAAGTTATTGTTTCACAGTATGACTGTACTATTGTATCAAAAGGAAACAGAGACAGGGCCAATGAGAGAGCCGTGTATTTAGGGGCGCAGGTTAGGGAAGACCAATGTACTGGTCCAACCCTGGAATCGTCGAGAGAGATAAGTAAAAGCTGTAAGAACTTGTTCCCCAATTGACGTGAAAAAATAATAATTTAAAACAAAGTATGAAAATTTTAATCTCAATTTTTTTGTTGATAGAAAAAATGCACCTGTATGCATATAGCTTGAACAGAGGGTAAGCTTATATCCAAAGAACTTAAACTAGGTAAAGACCGGTGATGTGTGCATACAATAATGTTCCCTGTTTCACTTAGCAAACGATTTTAGTTTGAGAGTTTCCTCAATAAAATATTTAGACCAGTTTGACGCCCTATTAGCGTTTGTATCAAAATACAAGGATAAAGGCATGGGAGCTTGTTAATACAGTTAGACCTTGGTAATCCTGGCTCTATTTACCTGGAGATTAAAACATTAAAACGCGCAAACATTTTAAAATTACCGCCAAAGCAGAGGGGCGAAACCTGGCAGAATATAAACTATGAATAACTCAGTACAGCAATAAATTTATTATCAAACAGAAAATATATCGATATGAAATGGGTCCGTTAAAACTTAACCGGCAAGTATAATAATAAAAATGAAAAATACCCTTTTCAAAATGTATGTACAGTTAATCTATGTCAAAGGCATTTTTTTCTTAAATATACTGAATATGGTCAACAATAAGTATTTCACTAATGATAAGGAAATGTACCGGAAATCGCCGAGATATTCCGAATGACGACGGAGTTTGTAACGATATTAGTCCATTTGTATCTTATTTATGCAGACTTTATGTTTATATCATATCTCGCCAATAGACAAGGCTGTTGAAACAGATATACAGCGTACTTAATAAAACCTTGGGCATTAAAGCACTTGAAAACCTAACAAGCACCGCCGACATGCATTTTCCCTGTTTGAAGAAGTCATATTTTAGCCCTCCTTAGAAGTAACATGAAGTGCATGTTGTGTACTGGTTTGTGTTTTATGAAGAAATTAATTTACTTAGATACCGGTAACCAGATATACTTAAGAGTTGCCCTCTTTCAATATTATATGAAAAAAATAAACAAAACGCCGCACTGTCAATGTGTGTACTGATCTATCAGAAAGAGAGAGAGAGTATTCGAATCTTAGAATGACTCATACCTCATTATTGCAGTGTGTACCTCGATGTCACATTGAGGTCTATTTTCTTAACTAACCATTATTTTAGCTCCATATATACTAATATAAGTAAGTGCAACCACCCAAGAGAGAGAGAGAGAGAGAGAGAGAGAGAGAATATAGATAAATGTCGATAGGTACTAAAATAAGAGGTCGTCGTCGTTTCTTGTTTGCATAATAGACACATATTCGGTATGAAGTCTGAGGTGTTAACTGTTTACGCGATCATTATCAACGTGAAAAGATAATAAAATTATTGGAAAATGACAATAGAGCAGTTCAAGAAAGTGCAACCTTATAAGAATATCATACTTAAAATTAAATTAGTGAACATTTTTTTCGACAAATGTAGCGCAAAACTGCTGGTTTATTTTACAGATCTGAAACATTTGAACGCATGGGCGAGGTTCTGTAGGATGGCAGTTTTATTATTATTGTTATTATTATGATTATTATCATATGGAGCTTATGTTGCACTTAAATTGATATACACGTATGTTTAAAACTGTGGTATGCACATCTTCACATAAACTTAAATTAAACACTTTAGCCATTTCATCCCGAAATGAGACGTTAACTTACGTAAATCAACGAGCACTTCCCGAAACCTAATCTACATGCTTCTGTACAATTCCACGGGATTTTTCCCCAGACACTGATTGGTCAATTTAAATCAGCGAATTATACCGGGTTCGCCAATCCTCTGCTGAAATGATCTATACGTAAAGGTAGTTTTATAAACCCATGCATACAAATTCTATAGCATTTAAACAACTTATTCCTCAACCACATCTCCCTTCTTTTTGTTGTTTCCTTCTTCCGTCTGTTCATCTCTGTCTATCCTTCGTTTTTATTTACCTTCTATCATGCCCTTGATCATATTGAACCTTTTACATTTCGTTTTGGTAAGGGGTTTTGTTAAATTTATGATCTTATATCTGTTTTTTCTTATCTGTCTTTTCTTCGTGAATATTGCTAAATGTATTTTCATAAAGTTAAAAAAATGCTATCTAGGCATGCAACTTTCGATCATATAAAAATGCTTTTGAAATACCTAAAGAGATAGTTCATCTATAAAGATACACCTGTATAAAAAAGTGTGCTTTATATGAAAACAATGTGCTACAGTTTAAGAGCATTCCATAGCTAATTGGCAACGGTTACAATAAATTAGTTACCATTGCAATATTTATTATCCCCATGTTATAATGTGCTATAAGTTTTGTGTTTATAAGTTCAGTAAATTGATACTCTTCAAGTCATACATCCGTGCATGAATATTCACGAGATAAAGGTTTAAGATCAAGATTAGCTTTTAAGTATGGTTGGGGAAATTTACAACAAATCCATGACGCTAGGTGTAAGGTGACGGTGTAGAAAGAATTATGAAGCTAACACAGTCACGTGTGATTCACATGAAGCCAGTCAAACAGCTGTAGCAACTGTAATAGTAGCAACAGTTGTAGCAAGAGTAAAAGTATATGTAGTAGTAGTGGTAGCCATTTTACTTGTTTGGTCCTACCGACAATATTAAATAACGCATGCTGCCTCACTGTGATATAATGCATGCTGCCTCACTGTGATATATAGCATGCTGCCGAACTGTGATATAACGCATGCTTCCTCACACAACGCATACTGCCTCACTGTGATACAATGCATGTTGCCTCACTGTGATATAACTCATGCTGCCTCACTGTGATATAATGTATGCTGCCTCACTGTGATATAAAGCATGCTGCCTCACTGTGATATAACTCATGCTGCCTCACTGTGATATAATGCATGTTGCCTCACTGTGATATAACTCATGCTGCCTCACTGTGATATAATGCATGCTGCCTCACTGTGATATAATGCATGCTGCCTCACTGTGATATAATGCATGCTGCCTCACTGTGATATAAAGTAAAGCATGCTGCCTAACTGTGAGTTAATGCATGCTGCCTCACCATGATATAACGCATGCTGCCTCACACAATGCATGCTGCCTCACTGTGATATAATGCATGCTGCCTCACTGTGATATATAGCATGCTGCCTCCCTGTGATATGCATGCTGCCTCACTGTGATATATTGCATGCTGCCTCACTGTGATATATTGCATGCTGCCTCACTATAATGCAAGCTGTTTCACTATGATATAATGCATGCTGCCTCACTATGATATAACGCATGCTGCCTCACATAATGCATGCTGCATCACTGATATAATGCATGCTGCCTCACCCTATCATGCCAGTCTTTGCAGTAGTAGCATTAGCAATTGTTGAGATAGTAGTGACAGTAGTGTAAGCAATAGTGTGGTAGTAGTAGCATTGGCAATTGTAGTAGTAGGAAGAGGGGTAGTCAGCGTTTGCCACTAACGTTTTAGCCAGGTAACCCGACGGAACACCTGCTTTGAAATTCAGGAGTCCCTTCTGAAAATTAGGAGTCCCTGACATGTTATTCGCACAGAATTATGATGGCTTTATTCACACAGCAATTAGTTAAAAAGTTATTATTCATCAATGAGGGTTACTAATAAGATGTTTTATAAAGATGATTACATAGGTTTTTTTTTTCAACAAATGTTGTTGTTCAAATTTACTTTTAATCGCAAAAGTAAGTCCTCGGGCTCGAATTCCACCAACTATACTTAGCGCTAAGTAAAACTTAAATTCTTAAGGGTGAATTTCACTGGTCATGTTTCTCTAATAAAAATACCCAAATGTTTAATTTCTTATCAGTTATTGTAAATAATGAAGGCAATAGTTCATTTCAGCTTAGTCTTGTACTTGAATGTTTAATAAAATAGTAATGGTGGAATGTGTATCTACCTTGTTAAAGAATATAGGTATTACTTAGCGCTAAGTAATGTTGGTGGAATTTGAGCCTGGCATATCATATTTGGAGTTCCTTCCCAATCTTGGTGTCCTCGGGATCCCGGGACTCTGGTTGTGATAGTCAAGTTATGTAACACTATTATCTGGATGCAGTTGGTTTAGCTCAATATAAATCTATTTCGACTTCATACATGAGTTGCCTGGGAAGTAAAGCAAACAAAGCGGAACAATTATGAAATATTTTTATCATAGAGTTCATAGAGGTAGGAATGAACTAGTACAGAAATATACATAGCAGTGACAGGCAGATATAATTTAAAAAAATGATTAAGTATGACAATATTGAGAATACTACAGAACCTTTGATGTTAGGTAAGTCCAATCTTTTCTAAATTAAGATGCATTTAATTTGTTAAGTACATGTATTTTCATTTACTAATAAATATACTACTACTACTAATAATAATAATAATTAAATTGATGAAAAAATGATGATGATGGTGATGCTCAAATAAAAAGAATATAACAATTCAATACTGTTTAAAGCAATAAATATATTACTAAAAACTTTATTGGCATGCCATTATATTCACATGAAAGTGTGTATGGACCGTAATTGTGTTAACAATATAAAGAAAGCATATTTTAATTCAGTAAATATCTCAACAATATAGAAATTGATTAAAATGCTGAAATACTGCATAGAAATTAAGTGTTTTGATGAATTGGTTCCATACTTTATATAAATAAAGAAATGTGTGTACAGTGCATTTTGCAAAAAAAAAAAAAAAAAAAAAGGTGCAAATTTTACATAGATTGGCGAAACTAGGCTATGTGATTATTCATATATATGCACTTAGCCTAGTTTCGTTTTCACCCCTGGACATGTATTTATAAAAAGTATTGATCTTTTGATTTTTTTTTCAGTTTGTGTAATGCAATGGAATAAATCAACTTTCGTCAATGTGTATACATGTAAACCTTTAATAGGACAACACTCCTTCTACTTCTTCTACTACTTCTACTACTACTACTTCTACAACTACTACTACTACAACTACTGCCACTACTACTACTACTTCTACTACTACTTCTGCTACTATAACTACTACTACCACTACTACTACTTCTGCTACTATAACTACTACTACTGCTACAACTACTACCACTACTACTACTACTACTTCTACTACTACTTCTGCTACTATAACTACTACTACTGCTACAACAACAACAACAACTACTACTACTACTACTACTGCTACTATAACTACTACTACAACTACTACCACTACTACGTCTGCTACTACTACTACTGCTACTACTACTACTATTACTGCCACTACTTCTACTACAATGTTTGAGCGACGAGCTGCATCCGTCATTTCCTATTTTTACATTTTGCGTTATCGATTTTCAAGTAACCAATGAAACCCAGTGTGTTTATCGAGATATCACAATTTATGGCTTGTAATGTTATCTGCGTCACGAAGAACTGTTATGCTGTGGCGCTATATGTCTCTATGAAAAATAAATTTCCTGGTAACTCTTAAGTATCCGCCCAATACACCTGACAGAATAAAGGAGAAAAAATCAGTAAACAGTCATGTTTATTATCCTTTTTCCATTTTATAGTTCTTCATCCCTCTTAACAAGCATGTATGGTACGCATGAAATAAATAAATAAATAAAATAAATAAATAAATAAATAAATAAATAAATAAATAAATAAATAAAACACAGACACATGTGTATATAAAGGATTGTACAAAATCTAAAATTTCGATATCATTTGCTGCTTTTCTGCTAGTCTTAATACCTAATTCAGTTTTGCAAATAATCTCTAAAACGTCATCTCTGATAACAGAATAACGCCCATAGTAACGGGAAGTTTAAAATGCGGTTCCGTGAGATAAGTAATGCAGAGAGCGACCAGAACAGACTGATGAAGTACGCCAACACGCCAGTCATGTTTCAAACACGGAATTATTAGGAATTACTTAATATAACGAGTCAAGGTAAAACTTATTCATTAGTGATTTGAATTTCTACTAATGTTATTAGAAGATATAAAAAAAGATTCTACTTTTGTACTAGTTCTTTTACTTCGTCATCAGTATCATTATTTCTACCACCACCAACACCACATCATCATCATCATCATCAACAACAACAACAGCAACAACAACAATAACAACATCATAATCATCATGCAATGTTTAACAAGAGTCTACATTTGAACGCATATAAAAATGAATGAATGTATGATCGTGCAACAAATTTAAAACAGAAACACTGGATAACAAAAAAGTAATATTGTGTAAGCCAAATTTCACTCGTTTTTAAAAGGTAGCCTCCATCCTTGTTTAAGGATGCGTTTGTGTCTTAAAATTGTGTCTAGTAAATTTCTTCTAATCATCACAAATGTTTACCATACTATTTTTTATCTCCCCACCCGTATAAAGAAATGGTATATAAACCTATATGTTAAGTTTGCTGTTCCCTTTGATATACAATTGGCTGAATTTAGATCCTAATCACGTGACGGGAAACTGTTTTAATCTGATCAGACTACGGATCATTTTCTAGTTTGACAGAATATCAAAATATATCTGTATTAAAGATTGTAAGCTGATCTGAACTGACTTCCTGCTTATAGAGAAAACAGTGCAAAATTATAACTTCCTGATTTAGGGCTCACCTCTTGTAGACCGGATTTTCAATCAAGACTCGTAAAATACAATCACTTTAAAGACCGATAAGTTTTTTAATGTCGAGAAATTGTTTTGCGAAATCACATTATATGTAGTGATACATGTACATGTACTCTATAAAAGGTGAATGACTGTAATATATATATATATATATTTCTACTTGTTGAAAAAAGTAAACAAAAATTATAATAATAATAAAAAAATAAAACATATATAAAGGGCAGAGAACACGCAGAGAAACATGCAAAATTGAGTGTAAATTTGCAACTAACGGATTATTTGATACAAAAATATTGTTCTTCTTTTGAAAAGTCTGAGTGGATGAAAAAAAAATATATCAAGGAAAAAAACAACAACAAAAAAACAACAACACACACACACAATTCAATAGTGAAATTTAAACTAAGCTTCAAACTGACTGGCATATCGCTCCATGTTATAATCATGATTTACTAGCAGTGTAAATCTCGGCCATTTGTTCCTGGCAGTCACTGTTGACATCGCAGGGCCACGAAAAGGCTAACTCTAACAATTTATTTTTCGTTTAAATTTATTTCATTTTACTTCGATTGTGAAACGCATTCTTTCAATTTCATCTAATCTCTCTAGACAGTTTCTGGGTTGGACCAGTACTTTGCGTCTGGGGGTTATTAAAGAGTATTGCCCTAATTGAGGTTCGAATCCATAAACGGATTCGTGGCCATGTACCGCTGGAGAACGACACTGACAACACTTGCAGGTACCGGATACCCCATTGCTTTGTGTGATATAACATACCATAAACAACAATGTGTGATATAACATACCATAAACAACCACGTGTGATATAACATACCATAAACAACCAATGTGTGATATAACATACCATAAACAACCACGTGTGATATAACATACCATAAACAACAATGTGTGATATAACATACCATAAACAACCACGTGTGATATAACATACCATAAACAACAATGTGTGATATAACTTACCATAAACAACAATGTGTGATATAACTTACCACAAACAACCACGTGTGATATAACATACCATAAACAACAATGTGTGATATAACTTACATAAACAACCATGTATGATATTACATATCATAAACAACCATATCTGTTATAACATATCATTAACAACCAGTTATTTTAATACTGTGCTGTCTTTTAAAACTTATAAAAATAAAATTTTATCTGTCAAAAGATTACAAAATGTCCGCTCGTTCCAGTATTCGTATAGTGTAAATGAATTTTTTTACTGGTATACCACATGCTATGATTTTATATACAATATTTACAATAATGAATTATTCATGTTGTGGCTTTTACCTTTAATCGATATAATTTATTTACATGTCTCTTTATACCCGTTTAAAATTCTGGGCGTTATTCTTGATTTATTCTATTTTTGTACGTCAATGTTGCGTAATATACGCGCGTTGAAGATCACATGCATTTACTCCCTTTATTAATGAACGGTGACGGTTTTATTTCCTTTTACTGTTAAGGGTTTTTACATTATACTTTAAAAGGCATTCACTGACATTAAATAAATCTGGAAATATCTAAATTTTGATACATCTCAGTAATAATATATAAAATTTTTTTCCTCTGATATATTATTACAGGTATTTGATGTGTATATGTAAACGTCAATTAAGATATAAGCCACTAGTTTATGATCCTTTTATTTCGTTTAAAAAAGATCCGTGATCATAAAGATCATATTATACACCCTCCTTTTTTCCTTAAATAAAGTTAAAAAAGTGATTATTTTGTCATTATTTCCTGTAAATTATGTAGGATGATACACTTAAAGAAAGAGTGATGAATAGATAAATAGATGGACGGACGGATGGATGGATGGATTGATTGAACTAGATATATTTATACCTATAATTTTTCTTCTCATTTGCATTATTCAATATTTTGTACGGTCTAAATTCATTTCGTTAAAATATATTTATAATTTGTTTGTGCTTCAGATCATGATATTTTGTTAAATATATTTTTCCATATGTATGTACTATATGTCAAATGTTTATGAACGACTTTCTATATTCAATATGTAATCACTGAAAATTTGAAATAGTATAATCTAATGAAACAAAAGAATCACCTTTTCCTGATACATTTTCAAATCAAAGATGTTAATTTAAATTGGAAGATCTATTTTTAGGAACAATTCCTTCCCCGAATCACATTTAGATACGTATACCAATAATCAATTAAGTGAACACAATATGGTACCCCCTCCCCTAAAAACATGAAAATAAAATATAATTTACACCAAAAGCATACAATGTTACCTTTTCAACATGTCAGAAAGCAAGCCCATTTAAACAATAATAATTATACGGGAGCACAGAGGGGACATATGGAAAAAAATTATCTCGTGGCTACGAGATAATAATAGTAAAAAAACCCACAAAAAAACAGAGAGTTAAAAAAATAAAGCACTTGAATAAATAAAATAAAGAAAAAGTTATATCCTGGCCACGAGATAATCGACCAATGAAATTCTGGCTCCTGTGTCGTAGCCATATACTAGAATATGTATGAGTTGTTTTATACTAGTTTTTATACATGCATTATTTAAGAGAGGGGGCAGTATGCTTATAATTTCAGCCAGAATTTCATTGGTCGATTATCTTGTGGCCACGATTTAACTTTTTTATTAACTTTTTTTTTTTTTTTTATTGTTATCTTGTGGACACGAGATATTTTTCACATGTTCTCTCTGTGCTTCCGTACAATTATACTGAGGTCAAGTTGTACAATTTTGGTCCACTGTGCATTTTGAAGATACCAAAGAAAGGTGGAAAAAAAGAGGAAAATTGGGAAACTGAGAAATACTGCCGTGGTCTCTGGTAGCTACAAACAAAAGTCCCTGAAAGGCCCAGGTAGCTCAGGTAACCATAGCTTGGCGCTCTGCGTTAGAATAGTTAGCCCAGTTTCAGATTAACCCAAATATTCAATTTATGACCTGAATTTACTGAACTTAATGGTCTAAATGCATTTGAACTTTGTTTCAAATTCAGAATGACACACTTTAGAAAATTTACTGGTTTAGGAAAGGGTCTCCATGGCGAATTGACAACAGATATCTACGAAGAAGAATGGTTTGTTGCGTTCCTTGCGATTTCGACATGTCGCTATATGGCGCTCCATACGACATAACAGAAATTAGCCACATTATATAAGCACGCAATCGAGATCCCTTAATCTATGAAACTCGTAGAGAGAGAGAGGAGGAACAAGTTTGTATTTAAGTGCCCATCAACTTAACAGCCTTTTGAAGACACGTGACCCTTGTTGACTCAGAAAATAACATATACACACACACTAAAAAAAAAAACAAAATTTGCTTGCATAGAGGGTCATGTCAGTTGTTCCTGGTACTTGAGATACAGATATCATCATCATCATCATCATCATCATCATCATAATCCCTCTTTCTACTAATCTAAATTGGTGAAAATTAACGACACAAATAATGATGGTGACGATTATAATGACGATGTTCATACAGATGATGATGATGATGATGATGAATGACTGAGGATCCCGAAAGGCAGAGAGAGAGAGAGAGAGAGAGAGAGAGAGAGAGAGACTAGATAGATTATCCTTATATATCCACCAATAAAAATGCTTAAAAGTTAAAAAAAAATCCCATGAGGTCTAGTTAGAATGATACCTGTCAAAAATTAAACTGTCTATACACTATTTTTTAATCCCCTGGGGCTGTGATCCTATCTCAAGTGTCAAATCGCAATAAAATCTTTATTGTGCAGTATTGCATCCTTATGAAGGTAATTCAGCTAATTTCTTCCTTAAACGCATAAAATTATGACGTTTAGCACAAGTGTCAAAAATATTGCCTAGTCGCAAGTGAGATTTCAATATTTAAAAACAAAAATGCGTTTTATTGAATTTTACAATATTGCTACAATTTTATTTCTTCCAACATATTAATTGTTCTTTTCGAAATGAGAAGGCGCAATGCCCTATCATAAGGGTCATCCCATTGGTTTTACAGATATTAGATAAACATCCACTTTGTCTGTCACAAGTCAATGGCTCTATACTTATGTTCAGCCAATATCACAAAGTGTTCATGGAAATCTCGCATGTGATCAAAATTATACAAACGCAGGACGGTTTTACTCTCTCTCTCTCTCTTCATCTCCATCACTAAGACTGACAAGATTAATTCGTAAGTGGGTGAATTAAAGTTTGGCATGTACATTGAGTTTATTTTGAGTTTTTAGCTTGTTCTCTTGCCTTGAACTAGCTGTATTTCAACGCATTTCATGTTTAATTCGTTTTATTTTCTCTCAGTTATCGGAGAATGACTTTGCGAGATGATTTAATTGGGTCACTCTTTCAATTTACATAGATTTCAAGATTTAAAGAATTTATTCATATATTCCAGGGGTTCATTGACCAAAGTAGACATGCATTTTTTTCGTTGACAGGCTGATTCATATATGAATAACAAAAATAGATACTAGTAACTATATAGGCGTCACAAAATGCAAATTATTAACTTTAGCTTGTGGAATTGACTGCTAACAATATTCAAATGCGTGTGTGTATATTGGTTCATATCATCACAATCGAAGTACCGTCATTATAGCAAATAATCAACAAAAAGTTCCAAACATTTCGTCACTATTTTCAAATTATATTAAAATGATTTCCATTATTCAAACTTTGTGTGGTAACAATAATAATAATTATAAAAGTAATTAATCGTTATTTTAACATTTAAGAGTGATAGCAATGCAGTTATTCTCTATTCTCTATTTTATAGTGTCTATTAAGATTAATCATCGACGAATACAATATGTCTAAGACCTAATTTAGTGAAAGGCAACAACAACAACACTGAATATATAATTAGCTTGAAAACACATACATGTTGTACTCGAATGAGTAAAATGTAAATCCGGATAAGTTATGGATACTTAACAATTGTTTGGTTTTCAACATAGTTCGTTTGATGGTTGAATTTGTCTTTTGCAAAAGCTTAACAACAACAACAGCAACAACAACAACAACTTGTAAATGGTGGCATGGAAGACACAAATATTCAATACCGAGGATTGAGAGCGAAACTAGGCTAAGTTCTTATAAGAATATATGCACTTAACCTAGTTTCGCTGTCATCCCCCGATATATACTTGTTTTTAAACATTTAGTTATTATTATAACATAATATAGCGTAGAAAATAAACCTTCTTCACATTAAACTGAGTTTGCCTTACTTCAAATGCTTTACAAATTCTACATATTTTATCTATGAATGGGACTTGATTTGGTTTAGCTAATCTGCCAGTTTAGATATATATCTATGTGATAATGCTCTAAATATGGTTAAGAAATCATCTAATTTTTGTAATATGACAAATATAGATAAGACTGAAATTTAAAAGGAGATATGTGTTTATATAACTGCACCCTACAAGAATCCTGTATCATATCTTTCATTCCTTGAATAAATTGATCCCTTAGTCTTTGTTTGACATTTAATAGAAAAAAATGAACATGTACAATTTTTTTGAGAAAGCCAAGCATAATAAAACCCAAAGCTGCATAATAATGTTTCATGAACGCAAACCAATTTTTCTTACCTGGATATAAATCACTATCAGTTTTCACCATCAGATGAACTTTTTTTTTATATTTATTATCATCTTAATGTATTTTTTTATACCTTTATTTCATATAGCGTATACACTGATAATTTGTTCTCCCCATTTCGCATTATATTTTAAAACCTGGTTTTCCTTTACAGAAACATTAATGGACTCGTTCAGTAACTGTCCATGCACAAACCCCAAACCTTGCTAGGGCAATCCAAAAGTATGTCAAAAAGGTTAAGTTGTGACTTACAGAAATATATGCGATTTATGTTAATAATTAATTTCTTTAAGTGCTTGTCCAGAGATATTATTTTATGCATTTTATGAGAAAGGGCTTCCTATAAAAACTAAAAGAAATTTTCATCCATCGACAAACGCCCTCCATTGAAAATCATATTTTTTGTTTTTGTTTTATTGGTGTTACCTATTTTTAGTCTAACAGTTAATTAAAAAAAAAACTGGCTTGTTGTTCATTTCTATTATTTGCAAATATTACACCATATCATCAATGAACAGTCACAAATGGTATAAATATTCCCACATCAGTACCATTATCAGATTCATTCATATTCACTTCTGTATGATGATAAAGAATTATAGTCAAACCACAGCACATTATAAGAAGACATTACGATATTTATTTGTAGCGTTCATATCTGATTTATAAGAATGAATGACTCGACTCTATGTTAGAAACTTTAGGCTTGGGATGTCTAATATCCAGTATCTTTAAATTAAATTAATGGTTTTAGATATGATATAATATTTATATTGGACCAATTGATATTAGAGCTTAATATTAAGCAAAATAAATAAATAAATAAATAAATAAATAAATAAATAAATAAATAAATAAATAAACCTGTGTTAATTCATCCAATACTTGCGATAAAAAAAAAAATTAACGTACATATATGAATTTAAGAAAATTGCTCGTTCTTCTTTGCTTATAAGATTATACAAAGTCTTGTTAATAGTAGAGATGGAAATCCCCGTGTATTAATGATATGATCGAAAAATACAGCCTTCCACTCCATGATAGTACCAAATACTAGGTTTCCAGTGCCGTTTACATAAATTTGGTATTCAGTGTTACAACAAAAAGAGATGCAGATCGCTTAGCTACTCATACGCAGATGATCGGTAAAGCTACCCCCACCTCAAAAAAAAAAAAAAAAACTGATCTTAATGGCATTCTTCATGTATGTGATTAGACGCATGTTCACATGTTTATACGTTCTCTGAACGAAAAACAACAACAAACAAACAAACAAAAAAAAAGCAAAAAAAAAAAAAACACCATGACCCAAGATTAAATAAATAAATTTTGATAGTTTATATACTTAATTGACGTTAGTGGGGAACATGTTATGAGAGAAGCGGAACTGCCCGCAGATGTCCAGGTAACGAGCTGTCCGACCCATCCATCACCTAACTTTTACACGTTCTCAACATACGTCAATACTTGAGTCGCACCCTCTTTGATTTAAACGTTCGATCAATTTGTAACTGTAAATACAAGTTAAATAAACTGTTAATTTGTCAAAATATTGAGATAAATGAGTTTCTTTGGAAACCAGTGGCTTCCCAGGCCCTGGTAAATTCCCCCATGGGTTAGGCAATAAGAATTTATATGCATTTAAATATAAAAATTTTCATTCTCATATGAATTTTTTTTTTGAAGTTTTAATGCATAAATATAAAGAGAAAAAAATGAGAGCTTGTATTACTGGAACAGTTAATTAAATTATATGAACCATAGGTATCGCTTGATTCAAATCTAAATGTCTTGAAAAGAAATAAGGTAAATTGAAATAAATAATAGGACAAAAAAATATACATTCATACATAAATAATAATAAGAGTAATGAATAATGTCAAGTCAATAATTGACACCTTTCTTTCTGACACAAGCTGCGAGAGAAAATAGAAAAGTGTTCTTAATTGGACTGATAATTGTGTAATTGTAGCAGTAGCAACATCAACAACAACTACTACTACTACTATTACTACTACAAAAATACTTCTATTTTAACTACTGCTGGTGCTGCTACTACCATTGCTATCACTTATGCTACTACTTCTTCTACAACCACTTCTACTTCAACTTCTAGTATGACTAGAACCCTTCTGTTGATGCTATTTCTACTGCTACTACTACTACTCTGTCTACTTCTACTGCTGATGTAACTATTTCTATATCTCTACTACCGCTATTGCTTCTTCTCTACTACTACTATTACTTCGTATTTTACAAAACAACAACAACAACAACAACAACAACAACAACAACAACAACAACTACTACTACTACTACTACTACTACTACTACTACTACTACTTACTACTACTAAACAAAACGTTAGGATAGCACTGAGGCGGTGGCCTAAAGTTAACCGGCAGATGAGGGGAAAGGCGGTGCTGATATGAGGTTTAAATGTCAAATAAAATAAAAGCAATAAAATAAAAAAGAATAATAAATAAATAAATAAATAAATAAATAAATAAATAAATTATGGAACTCATTGTTTCATATTAATAATGAATAAATACGTACAATATGTTAAAACATTTCTTCTAACACACAAAAATATGCGAATATTGTTTTTTTAATTAGTTAAGTAAAAGCTACTTATATATTAAAAATTCCCCTTCCTCTTTTTTGAATATCTATTAAATTATTAAAGATAAATAAAATAGGCACATAATGATATAATGTACCTATATACTGGTAATGCTTTAGTTTAAGACAGTTTAAATACAATGCATGTGAATTTTTTTTTTTTTTTTTTTTTTTTCAATAGTGTCATATTACTCACCTACAGCCTCATTAGCAGGAGTATTTCACTTTTTTTCTTCATTTTTTTTATCATAGCAAATCTGATTACTATCTAATCAGACAATTGCGTAATAACGACAACTCGATCTCATCCTACAAATCAGCGACAGAGCGACTCTACTGGCCCCGGGGAATAAACCTGTCCCCGCTACTTTCAATTTGTAACGCGCGAGCTCTATTAGTCCATCAACCGAACCATAAATCAGGTCCTTTCGTACCAAACTTGTTCCAATATGTCACTGACTTTATCTGTATGTTCTCTTTACACAATTAATCATTGATAATGTTCTCCTTGGTTCAGGCACGCTTTCTTTGATGTATCCGAACAAAGATAAGATAGTAAACAACATTTTTATGGAAATAAAAAAAAAAAATCTGCGTATTTGGCAATTTGCAGCGATTCTGGCTTTTTTTAGCATTAAAATTGGGAAATAATTGGATAAGTCGTTTCAATACATCTTTACATCAGCTTCAAGATTGCAAACTGAAGCCAGCCGCGATACAAAAATGTAGTAACATTGATGATGATGATGAGGATGATGATAAGAATGATGATGATAACAACGATGATAAGAGCGGGAGAGAAAAAGAGAGATAGAAAGCAACAAAAATACTATATTATATACCTCAGACAGAAATTTAATGCTTACAATAATTGTTAATTTTATTAAATCTTTTCATGGTTATAATTCAAAATAAGAAACGATAAAACTTTAAAATATGATAATGTTTCCGTGGCTTTAAAGTTCAATTGTACCTTTATATTGCCTTAAAATGTTGTCTACTTTGTATTTATGTGTTATTTTCATTTAAATCAAAAGTTTTAATCAATTTCTTTTAAATTTCCTCTTTCATAACAAAGGAGGCATTCGATCGTTCAATAAGTTAAAAGAGCATAACTATGAAACTTCAAATTTACTCCTAAGTCTCCCATGCGGTTAAGAGATGAATACAAGGGATTAAATTGATGAATTATCACACTGTAAACAGATAAATCTTTGAAGTCATGGAACATATCAATGCAATATATGGTTTAGTTGAGTATAAATAAACAATTTAAACATTTTGATGGATAACTAACTAACTAATAATAAATAAATAAATAAATAAATAAATAAATAAATTACATATATTAGTATTGACATCACGTGGAAGTTATATGCAGAAAAGTTAGAAAATTGGAAGAAATTATATGAGTATCGTTTTTTTTGTCAAATAGAAATGGAAATATCCTTATCCATATCTAAGTGTTACATAATACTTGAAAAAAAAAATGATCAAAAGAAATTTAATGAAAGGTGTTCAATTCTCCATGTCCCTATAAGACAAATATTGATGAATCATAAATTGACATATAAAACGGTTATTTGAAAACATTGCTAATAGAAAACAAATTCACACGAAAACCGAAAATCCGTTAGAAGTTATACAATGATGTATTGTAGATGTCCATAGAATGATGGAGGGTCCTTTAGGGATCCCCTCGCGCCAGAATCCCGTGGGCAGCGCGTGACCCCAGGGTTACAAGGTCGTCGTAGCCATATTGATTTCGAGCTGTCAATTTTGATCGATCGTATGAAACACTTATTGGGAGATCACTTTTTAAAAAACACGATTTTATGACTGTCAAAATTTTAAATGCAAGCCACTCCCTCTTTCCTCCGTTTGTCCCCAGGGTGAATGCACGGCCGTGACTTAAACTCCAATAACCCACGTTCGCAGCATAAAGTCTTATAATCGACTGAAAAGCAAACGAGGAAACATCGTGTTAAATAAGACTCTAATTATTTTATTGAGAAGGAAACTTAGTTTATATTTGTTGCTTCCTGCTCACCTTCCCGATGATTTTCTCTGCACACATGGATTTTGAAACAGGTAAATAGATGAAAGATAAATAATTTATAAAGCATTTCCTGCTTTTTACAAGTTTCTGTGGTAATTCAAAATCGTCGTGATTTGTTTATGTCTATATTTAGAAATATATAAAATATGATTATTTTATTTAAATAGCCTCAAAATGATTAAATGATATGTAAATATATATTCATACAGGTGAGAATATATATATATTCGATGTTACTACCTGTGTAATAGTTAACTATATTTACGAATGATACTAAATTTTTCCACACTTTTACGTTTTTCATTAGTTTATATATATATATATATATATATATATATATATATAACACCGTTTTTTTTTTATTATATTAGACTGGAATTCTCTTTTCTTTTATGCCCATTATTTCATTAAAAAATGAACTGGAAAGTTAGACCTATCTACAGAACTGAAAGAAAAAAATAAGATTAGGAGACGAATCATTTTTCGATTTTTTCGAATTCAGCTGAATTTTACCTATAAATAAATAATTACACTTTAAAATACATTTTTGTCACACAACTTGCTATTTAAAGTAATTTACACACCGCGCTGCGCACTTATTTGAACGTTCAAAAAAATGAAAGAAAGATGAAATATATACAAGATATTAAATTTATCTGAACTAAATCGTTTCGTGCAGTGCACGCGCGCATGTACTCGTAGACGCTCGTGAACTTTAAGTCTCCCAAACGTGACAATCGAGGGAGACTATGATGCCAAGTAATTTCGTCAATACTTGATAATCCCGGGATAATGTATCTTAGATACGTCACAGCCGGGTAAAATATACGTGAACTAGAGTGCGTAAATTGTCTGCTAAACGTATTTTATGACATTCAATCTTCGATGGACAAATCCATTGTGAAAATCATGTTATCAGACAAAGAGATATTTGTTCAACAACAAAAACTTCACAAGGCATGGTCCTTGTCTTTTTAAAAGTGCGAAATTCACGGTTTAAATCTTATATGAAAAATGTGATATACTTATTTGGATGTCATGCATTGTTTGAAAACATTACTGAGCAAATCTTTAGAATTACAAGTGTCGTCTGTCAAGGGGGGATTTTCTTTTTTCTGGCATGACATAAAAATACACGTGGATCTCGTGTTTCAGGTGAAGATGACAATCTAGACCTCTTCTACCTGGTCGACAGTGTTCTTGATGAAATAAACCTGATCAAACAAGCTGCAAAGAAAAAACAATCCGGCGAAACGGAATCCGAAGAGGAGCATACAATGCCGGCTGCAACTCATGAATTTTACGTAAGTTAACATTATATAGTTTTAGATCTAAACGCATTATTTTTTTTATTTCTAAATCAGAATCATATTTCATATTTAATAGTTACAGTTAGCCATTGCTTCTCTCATTTGGAGCTTATGAGTGATGATGAAAAAAATCAACAGCATTACTGCTCCTTTCTTATTATCAGTAACACCAAATACTATCTAATACAGTGCATGACTGATTGGTCATTTTATTTTACTTTCAACATCTCTTTTATTTTTCTTATCACTTTTCCAGTCGCCTGATCTTATGACGCACATCGAGGGGGAGTTCCATGACGTCAGTGACGCGTCATTCCAGTCACATGATACGTCATTCCAGTCACACAGCTCATACCAACAGTCGTATCATTCCTTCACCACAGAACCAAATCTCGCAGACGAACTTTTCCCGCCAAATGCAACAGCATCCGGAACGGCGGATACCAGCTTTGCTTATAGTGCAAAGCAATCGTTTAGTGTGTCTTCAGACAGTAGTTTCGTAGTGCCAAGTGCAAACACTAGTTTAGACAGCGTGACCAGTGATATCAAAAGCGAAAGACAAGAGGACCAAAGTGCGCCAAATATCTGTAAAGAAATTCCAGACGAACTTGAAAGCTTACACCAGTATGCAGACTTGCTGCAGATCAGCGGATGGTCAGGAAGAAACGTTGACCAGATACAGTCTCCTGAAAGCACAGAAAATCCCTTACATCAGTTTCAGCAATATTATGAGAAAGAAACAAATGGTAAATACATTACCAATATATTTGTACCCTTTCTCCCAGAAATGATCATTTATTCTGTAAACACTAATTTTACGCTTATTACAGCCAATATTCCTATTTTCTCTAAACAAATTATCAAATTCTTCAATAATGAATTAAAATGACCCATTGCATACTTCCATTATGAATTTGATATAAGAAAATGCAATCATAGAAATATCATTATAAAATTACTAAGATGTATCATTAATTAAGTAATAATTAAAGTTTTGTTGTTTATTTGTAGAACCAAAATCAAACTTCATGAGCTGGACTTGCAAACATCCCGAGAACTGGACAACAACTGAAGTTCTCGATTGGCTGTATCACACCGCTGAGAAAAGTGGCATGGACTGTTCACAACTTAGAGGGGAATCCTTCCGCACGGTGTCAGGAAATATGTTATGCAAAATGCGACCAGACGACTTCTGTTCTCTAGACCCCGTGTATGGCCAGTATCTCTACACAATCTTCAGACAACTCGTCAGTGACAGTAAGTTTCTATTTTTCTTCTCTTACCATCCTTTGCAATGCAATCAATCCCTTCATACTGCATTAGTTGTATCTCTACATTGTGGCTCGACCCGATTCCAACAATATACATTTTGAAATATAATACAAACTACGTATTCTCTCTATATAATATAGTGACGATAAAAATTAACAACAACAGCAGCAGCAGCAGCAGCAGCAGCAACGTTATTTCCCACCCACGACTGAGAAGTGCTTCCACCATAAATACACCACATGTAATGACTTTTCGGCTCCTTTTCAAAATATTTTAAGCCATGATTCCGTTTTTTATTTCAGTCCATTTTTCATACCCGATTGAAACGACCTTCAGCGACGCATCAGACGTAGACTCGTGCTACCACGTGCCATGTTCCCAAGGTCAAGGTTACGATACTCCAGTCAGTCCCGATCACCATGGCAACAATGCAGGTCAAGGTCAAGACCAGCATGCACCCCAACCAAGTACACAGGACTATTTGAACTTTCCTGTGGATGGAATAAGCCCCGTTGATTTTGGTAAGAATATTAACACACTTTTATTTATAAATACATTTTAAATAGTTTTAAGTTTAATATAGAATAAATAAACAAACATTTTTTCGACTTTTAAAACGCATAAATTGGAAGTTTGTGTAGATTCTGTATAAGCACACTCTTCCCATTTTGTGACTTTTAGCTACATTTTATGTATAAGCTTTTATAAATAAAAACACATAAAATAGGCCAAAACTTATGATCCCAAAATCACGTGATTTATGTTAATGAAGCCGAGTTTAATTATGCTTATTGTCTGGTTCCAGGCTCGGCTTCTGCCATTCAGCAGTACCATCAACAACTACAGAACTTCAACTTCTCGGACGGGATCCAGCAAAGCGCCAAATATGAGCAAGCCTATACATACGAGTACCAGACCGAGAGTGGATTTTACCCACACCATACACCGGATGTTACCGCTATCAGGGCAAAATATGAAAATGGAACCCAGATCCGACGCCGACCGGGTCGTCCCCGAATAAAGAGTATCCCAACAGAAGAGGAACTGCAAGCACAGCGAGAAAAGAAACGTAGGTAGTTTGAAATAGTGTTGTTTATATCATTTGTTGTTTGAGACTTGTTTCTTTTAATAATTTGGTTATTTGATTGCGGACATATTTCTTATGTGATGATTTCAATTGCTTTTAAGTTCTGCATTCTGAACATGAAAAATTGGCTGACACATTTTCTGTTAATATTCTTCTGTTCTTCTTCATTTGATCAATACTGAGTATCGCATAATCATTTTTTATTTTTCAATTTTCAGTGAAAAGTCAACATCTCTGGGAATTCATATTCGAGATGCTGAACAACCCCGCCTACAACCCCTCCATTTTGAAATGGGAGAACCAAAGTGAGGGTGTATTCCGGTTCATCCAATCAGAGTCAGTTGCACAGCTCTGGGGAACTCTCAAAAGCAACGGGAATATGACGTATGAAAAACTCAGCCGGGCAATGAGGTAGGCATCAATTTACATATTAGTGACACTGTTTGATATAATACTGTTGCTATGGTTCCAAGTGTTTTCAGGAAAAAACTTAGAAACAAAATGTTATTACCGCGTATTTATTTGTTTATAACCTTAAATTGTTTGATCGATAAATTCATTGTTTGTTTGGTTTAAGTTTTGTTTAGATATGTTATCTGACATGTCAGTTAATTGCCTTAATTAGAGATTCAACGATATTAAATGCGAATGAAAATGAGTGATTTTACAGCATCGAGCAAACAAAAATACTATTTAATACGAATCTTATTATTGTATCCGTTTATGGCCATGCGGGAAAATTATACATTATCGCATTATCTATTTACAGACATTATTACAAGCGTGGAATCTTGGAGAGAGTTGAAGGCAGACGACTAGTGTATAAATTTTCACTTGCTACGCTCGAACGAATGAAAGAGAAACGAAACGGTTCACGGGAATAGACGATGAAATTAAGAGTTGACGTGGGCTTTAACATACAGATAGTATCCGCCAGATGCCGTCACCGTTTTGACGTTATGACGTAGAGATCTGCTACAGAACTGCTCCCCGGATTACATATTTTTAAATGAATTCACATGTTCAGCCATTAACGCTTACCCATTAAAGACAATTCGAAAGGGCAGCTGATATATGAATAGATTGATTCTAACTGTTCGCGATAATTTTGTGCCATTTCATTCCAGTAGTAGTTGTAGTTACTATAAGTGGACAAGAGACTAATCACTTTTGGATTACTTCCCTTCCCTCTTCCAACTTAAGACCTACTGCATATGAAGTTCATTTTCACCTTTTTCAGTTGTAAATTAAAACAAGTGCAAAACATATATCTAGTCAATGAAAACATATTTTTGTTTACTGTAATTATCATGATATTAATTATTTTTTTGATCTGTAAATTTGGATTCATGTTTCATAAAATATTCAAATTTCCTCGGTGAATCGCTGAAAGGGCGTTTCTGCTTGAGATCCAGCGCCACGCATTAAAGTATGCTTATAAATGTCTCAAGTTAGCGTCAAACGCCAGTAATATAGTGCTTCAAAGACCCGAGGGGTCGCATCTGTGACTTATTAGAGCTATATAAGTTCTAGTCACATTAATAACCAAACATATTTTACCTGTCATATAGCATAAATGTGCTTTTTTGTCAATTTATTAATAAATTGTAAATACACATTGTTTGTATATATGTTTTTAATTTATTAAAATAAATTTATATTTAAAAGGATGCACTGTTCTTTTCTTGTTTTCGCCCCAATGTAAATAGAAGAACAAATATAGAAATATGTAACCTTTTCAAATATTGGCACTTTAATCGCACACTTTCTGCATTACTGTATAAATAAAAATCTAAGCAGTAAGGAGAGGTAACCACTGTGTGAGTACTATGGTTAAGGCTTGAAATGTGCCACGATAAATTCTGATGTATTGACATTACTACGTCGTTTGTCGGCGATCGATATTCATTTTGTTTTGTGGTACAAAATTGACTTTATTCCGAATCGCAATTTACCGGAATACCGGTGTACCGCAACAACCTTAATGTCTTATACTACCCTTATAAGAACGCACTTTCTGTCTCCTTCATTGTCTTATCGTTCTCGAGTATAAAGGAAATGACTACCAGTAATTTTCTTCTAAGATTAGGGAATTATTATTTACGTGGAGAATACACTTCAATGCATATTATTTTTCATACTTACGTAACATTACATAACAAAACAAAAAAAAGCAAAAACAAACAAAACAATAACAACAACAACAACAACAACAAAAATCAACTCTGGCCGAGGGGGTAAAGTCGCTGACTTTAACACTCACTCAGCCCCTCACCGCGTGGGTTCGAATCCCGACAGGGTCATTCAGATTTTCATGTGATTTCCATTTGGCTTGCGGTAGGTCGGTGGTTCTACCCGGATGCCTCCGTGCATTCGAGGTCTTCTTCCACCTGTAATTAGCTGGACGTCACTAAAAATGCTGTCGGAGCGACGGTAAACTCAAATAGTCAATTGCTGTATGAAAAGTAACTGTGACATAATTAATGCCGGGACCTACGAGAGTTTGTTCCCTTCATTCATTATGGATAAATATGACATAATTTGGTAAGAAAATTCATGACAGTTGAAAATATCACATTAATTTCGGTACACAGCGTTGGGATTTCGCAAGTTTAACCACAATAGGTACGTCTATGTAAAACGGCTTGATGAAAGATGTATTCAAGTTGTGTTTAATCCAAAAAAGCATTGTGTCCATTAAAAATGTTTCTTTTTCAGAATTTGTCCATGATGTTATTTGTACTTTTTTGGTTATGAAAAAAATAAGTAAATTACTTAACTATACATTAGCACTATTGTAAGAGTGCACTATAAATAAGCATTATGTTTTAGGCACTGTCAATCTCATTAAAATCATATTCTAATTTGTGTTCCGTTCCCTAGCCAAATACATGTACATGTATACCTGGTTTTAATGAGATTGGGGCAATGAATATAGTACGGCGTTTTGCCCCATTGCACAATAAAAGTAAAACTAGAACACTGAGTAATAAACATGTGGGTTATAAAATGGTCATAAGAATACGGCTATGATAAAAAATACTATGACGGATTTAACCTAATTATACACGTTTTTTTCAACTATGCAACAAGAAGAACTTTCCCGCTGGTACGGTACTTCACTCTGTCTCTTTTATATGTTCTTTCAAATTTCTACTTCTCAAAGACTTATGACTGATTTAGAAACTTATCTTCTTTATTTTACTTAATATACAATACTATTTTTCCTTTTTTTTCTGATATTCCACACGCTGTGCCCAACTGACTCATCCGCGCACAAAATCATTAAGACTCGAGGTAACATCGAGGAAAGTGTTACGAAATTATCTC
This sequence comes from Solen grandis, assembly GCA_021229015.1. Taxonomy (NCBI): domain Eukaryota; kingdom Metazoa; phylum Mollusca; class Bivalvia; order Adapedonta; family Solenidae; genus Solen; species Solen grandis. The sequence goes on along the minus strand of CM037790.1, from coordinate 30,088,196 downwards.
GTTATGTAGATATAATAATGTCCATGGTTTGATTAAAAACATGCCTTATGTGCAAATTTTATTCATCAACGTAAACCTAGCTTTTAAAATCTATAATTTATCAATATAAAACAGATTTAAATATAAAATTCTGCTATATTTTTTTCTTGTTAAAACTAAGCTGATTGCATGATTAATTTAACCCTTTCCCTCATATATATATAGACTCATTTTGACGCACTCAGTAGGTACAACAGAAAGTCTGATCTGCAGTAAACCACATTTAAACCTTACCAAATTTAATTACAAAATCCTCATTTCCAGACCACTGAGGAGCAGCGAACAGCATAAAACCTGATCAGCCTAAGAGTTACTCGCAGGCTGATCTGGTTTTATGCTGTTCGCATAGGTCTTTTCATGGTTTCCTCTATGAGGGAAAGGGTTAAACTTTTGAATTTTAAGTTTTTTTTCCAGGCCTTGCGATTCTATTCCATTTAGGCCATCGAATTTTGACTCGTGTAATACAAAGATAGGTACTCATCTGGTACACAATCTGTTAAGTTTGGAAGTTAAATAGTTTAGGTTATTTGAGATATAAAGTATTCATAAAAAGAAAAATACCATAAGATATATTGTGTGAATACAGCCTGGTCACTGACTCACCTCGGGATCCTTGAGTGATCAGTTTAAGTACATGTACATATGTATTTACACATAACTATGCCGATGTGTTAATCGCTGTCAAACACGCTTCATTTCCATATTACAACACACCTGTATTATTGGTGAGGCTAGTTATTCATGGGAATATGACACTAGTTTTCTGTTGATTTTGTCTTTAAGAATTTTGTTTATATCATCCCCGCCATACGACACAATTTACGGTTGAGAATCTACAAGGCCGGAATCTAGGACAAGATCTAAGGTGCTCCTACACAGCTGTAATCCAGAACAAGATCTCGAACAAAAGAACAACAGGAGAAGTTTCTATCTGTGGAAGTGTTTAGGGGCAAATAAAAGGATACGTTTGGAAATTTCATAAAAAGAAAGTTGCAATATCGTTAAGACAAATAGACATGGCGAACCGCAGTGCTTTTATTATGGGATATACAGGTGAGACGGGGAAAGCCCTCGTCAAGGAACTGGCGAAAGAAAATTATTTCAACAAGATTGTGTTAGTGGGGCGACGTGAAGTGGAGCTACCGGTCAACAATGATAACGGGAAGTTTGTAAGTTATCGGAGATACTATTTCTCTATATTGTACATGTATGCATATTGATTTGGTTTTAATCTAAAAGGGTTCATTGGAGTTACATAACAGACAGTGGATAAGTAAGTGGATACATGGATATTCCTGAAAGAACTTTTACCGCATTTGTGCTCTCATGTGCCGTGAATCAATATATCATTTAAGTATTCAAATGCATATGTTGAAAATTTGTTTATATTAAGAGATGACTAATATATGGAATAATCTCTGAAATCCATTGAAAATATGGATTCATTGTGTCCAAAACATTTATTATTCATTAATTAACACATTATGAAATACATCTTATGTTTTTTTATCTTTCAAAAAAGTATTCGAATATATTGATTAAAATTCTTGTATAACGGTCGTCCCATATTGCTTAAAATGTGACGATTCTGTACCTTAAAACGTAAGCAGTTATTGTAGCATAGATTCATCAACCATGATTTCCAGTACTTCTGAAAAACATGCCAGGTAATAAAATGCCCCCCCCCCCCCACACACACACGTTAATGTTCGCGCATATTTTTATTCATAAACTCCTGCATTAAACAATGCATTAAAGTTTTTGAATGTATATATGAACATTGTTATGTAACTTATCAAAGCTGTTCTTGTTTGTACTGAATATAGATATGTGTTCACATGTATACATACACCTCTAGGGGAGCGCAAATACATTTACATGCAGGTTAAAATGCAACGGAGCATGATTGCTTACTATCAATGCTGGTTTAATAGGCTCGGTGTATATTTATTGAACACTCAAGAATTTATACAATCCTATCTTTCAGCCCGTTTATCTACTGAAGCGCTTTACTATTCAGTAGGGCTACAATCAACTTTGTCATCAAATAAGAACGCTGCATTACTGTAAATGTTTGTGTGTTAAAATGTATATAAGAATTAAACTCAATACTTGATCAGATTTCGTTCATAATCTGCTACTATTTTTCAAAGTACTATACTACAGGGCGTTCGTAAAAAAATGGCATCCGATTTTTTTTTTCATAGTGCTATAATAGCAGCCAAATAAAACTTGCCACTCACTCAGTAATGTTAATGTTCTCCCACGCTGTTCTACAGGAATAAGAAACATCGACGGGAGCGATAGCAATTGGACAATGTTTTTGCAGAGCAGCTACGACTGATATACTAACATACTTCATACTACGAATGATATACTAACATACTTCATACTACGAGTGATATACTAACATACTTCATACTACGAGTGATATACTAACATACTTCATACTACGAGTGATATACTAACATACTTCATACTACGAATGATATACTAACATACTTCATACTACGAATGATATACTAACATACTTCATACTACGAGTGATATACTAACATACTTCATACTACGAGTGATATACTAACATACTTCATACTACGAGTGATATACTAACATACTTCATGACAAACACGTGGCAAGCTGTCCTATCCTTCCCGTCCAAGTTTCATATTTCTGTAGAGTAGCACTAACGCATACAAGTAGGTAGTGCGAATGAAAACTAGACAAAATTACATGGAGACGTGAAAGACAAAGCATAACAGAATAAAAAGAGGGTGACTGCATATCACGAAACTTCTCATATCAAATTCTTTATCACCATTATTTTCAAATTGTGAAGAAATCAGATATCACTTTCAGAAAGAGCATGCATACACACACTTACTATTCTCCATTTATACAAAGAATTGACACAACCAAGTGCCCGTGGGTTAAGATTTAAAATAAAACTGTCAGAGGAGCAAACTGAGACATTAGAAAACGCTGATACAAGATACAAGATACAAGAAGCTTTATTTAACGTCGGTCTAGTGTAACAAAATAACATTAGCATGTAGCTATTTGCCGACATATTATATTAAATTGGCGAATGGATACACTTCATACCAATGACTTGTCATCTGGATCAGATGTTTATACCATATCATAAATAAAACGACCTGATCTGAGAAAATATAAAAATGTTTTCACTCTTCTTCAAGTTAAGATAAAAATAAGTATTACAGGTATTTAGTTTTGACGAATAATTTAGACACACCTGTGATGATATTGATGACTACGCCATTATTTCTTTTTACACCAAATCGTAGTATTGCTGTTTTGATGTTATGACGTCATGTTGTATAGATAATGATATCACGTCTGTAAATAATGGGAGTTACCGGTATTTCAAGAATATTGGGAAGCATAACTAAGTCAGGTTTTTGAATCTTGAAAACTGGAAATGGGCCAATGTTAATTGAAATAATCATCAAATGGATTATTATATAATTATGTGTGTATCAGGTACAAAAGACAGTGGACTACGACAACATTGAGAAACACGAGGACGTGTTCCAGGGTTGTGAGGTGGGCTACTGTTGCCTGGGAACCACGCGAGGAAAGGCTGGGGCGGTACGTGGACTACACACACACACACACACACACACATTATGACAATGATTGTAAGTAAAAGTACCGTCTTTTTGTTATTTAAGATTTGTATTACAACAATGACCTACGAAAGACATTGGCTCCATTACTTGTTTTTCCTTTCTTACTTACGACCAGCTCCAATAACTACCATTAAGCCATCACAACTACTACTTTTATTGTTGCTTTTACTACTACTACTACTGCTACTACTACTATATCAGCTTCCCCTTCTGCTAATGGTGCTTCTACTGCATATTTTACATTTTCAGAAGGGTTTTGTAAAAGTCGACCGGGACTACGTTGTAAACACCGCCAAGGTTGCCAAGGCGACAGGTTGTAAACATTTTCAGCTCCTGTCCTCCAACGGCTCCAACAGTAATAGTTTTTTTCTCTACATGAAAACAAAGGTACGCAATGTGTGACAACTAAATCTGTGACTTTAAAACGAGAAACAAAGCTTGAGAACAAGTAAATAAAAGGTCATTTACAGTAGTTTCTAGCTCGAATCCACAATTTTTTTCCCAGTTAAAATACCCAAATATTTAATTTCTTGCCAAACGTCCGTGGATTCATGTCAACTTCTGTTTCTACCTAACTTTTAAAAGAGTTTACATATTCTATAAATACATAACTCTAGCCAGGTTGTTTGACTGATTTATAATGCACATGCATATGTTTTGCCAAAGTACCACTGTTCATGTTTTGTTGTGTTTTCTAAGGCGTATGTAACACAACACCAATATACTACTACTACTATTACTACTACTACAAACTAGACTTAATAAATGAAGGCAAAGAAGTAGAAGAAGCAGAGGAAGATGCTGAATTTAAAACTGATTGTCAATATTAAAATCATACACTGAACAATATCAAATGATTGGTGTCTATACATGTAGTTGTTTCTGTTCAATGTAGGGAGAGACAGAGAATTTACTGAAAGGTTTACAGTTCCCGCGGCTGACCATTCTGAAACCTGCGTATGTATGAACTGTGTCATTACAACATTCTCACGACCATGTCCCCCCCCTCCCCCCCACACACATTCATTCACTTAATTTGTCTTTTATCCTTCTTCTTTTATTGTAATTGCTAGCAATTATTTTCTGATTATTATGGTTATAAAATATTTAAGTCAAGGATTTCCCACGTGTGTCACGTGTGGGTCCAGTTTTTTGCAGAAGAGACAGCATCGGAAGAGACAGTAGTTGGATACAAGGGAGTCTGGGTGCGATACACTAGCTCATTTTGTGAATAGACCCCTTGGTTCTTTTACGTGACCTATGTATAGCCATAGCAACCCCATTTTGCCGAGTGCCAGGCAAGGTTGTATTTGGTACTGATAGTATGAATAAAACATGATAATTAAGTTTTATTAAACCAGTAAAATTATAATGGGATCGATCTTATTAGCAAAATATCGAATATTGTCAGATTTTTTTTTAACTTATTCATAAATACTTCTAAAGTATCAATATACGTTTAGGTTAGGGTAAAGGGTTCAATTTTATGTAAGGTTGGGATTAAAGTAAGGATGATGCTTATCCATAAACCCCATGTTTTATTAGAAAATTGTTATTAGTTTATCCTTAATTCAGAGTAGAATCCTTATTATTTCTTTAAATAAAATTATGATATTTCATTGACAACACAATTAAATAAATGGTCATTTACCAAATTAGTTATAAAAAGGGGATGTGGAATTCTTGTATTAAAAACGGTATCATTAACTTTCATTGCAAATTTAATAAAGAGTCTTTTGTTCTAGGAAACAAAACAAAAACAACAAAGCATATCACTAATTTAAGAGAGGGTAAAGTCGCTGACTTTAACACTCACCGCATGGGTTCGAATCCCGGCAGATTATTCGGATTTTCATGTGAGGACGCCTTCAAACTGGCTTGCGGTAGGTCGGTGGTTCTACCCGGATGTCTCCGTGAATTCGGGGTTTTCATCCAGCCGATATTAACTGGACGTCGCTATATGACTGAAATACTGTCGCAGTGACGGTAACTAAAATCAATCCACCAATCAAGCAGGAAAAAGAAATTGAACGTCGTATGCATATCTGTAAAGACAATACTGTTGACGAGTACTGATACATAGACTGCTCTGCTGTTACCAGACGGCTGAAATAAAACGGTTTTCACTTTATAAAATAGTTTACATGCTCATGTTTCACCAACACGATTCAGACTTCCTATCAAAGAATTGAAAAAAAGACTCTGCAAGCTTCCAAATTGAACTCAACTAAATGATGAAATGTTATTTTGAATTCTCAAGGTAATCCACCCATCGTTAAATGGTCCATCAAGTGATCATGATATTTTTATATTATTTTATAGTGAAAGCAAGCGTTTATAGGCTTAGAGCAAAAGAGTATATAACTTCGAGTCAATTGATGCTTGCATCTGCACTGAAGTCTTTTTTAAGCATCTGGAGGATCATGATTCTGATTTAATGATGACTTGGTTTGACTTGACTATTTGAGTTTACCGTCGCTTCGACAGTATTTCAGTCATATAGGGACGTCCAGCTAATTACAACTGGAGGAAGACCCCGAATGCAGGAGGCATCCGGGTAGAACTACCGACCTACCGCAAGCCAGCTGGAAGGCTTCATCACATAAAAATCCGAATGACCCTGCCGGGAGATTTAATGATGGATGGATTAACTTAAAACAGGTATTCCTCGCACGTCAGATGCCCGCTATACACGGGCTGAACTGTTTTTCTATTCCAGGTTACTGCTATGTGACAGAACTGAAAGCCGGTGGGGAGAAGCAATGTTCCGGGCGATAGTTAAAAAGTTAAGCCTCACGTCAATGGGCGTCCACGTGGAAAAGGTTGCCAAGGCAATGATTGTGACAACAAAAGAACCATCACAGGAACAAATTGTGACCCTGGAAAATGCTGATATTCACAGATTGGCAAATGGCTACACACCATCATGAATAAGGCTTTCGTCTGGCCCAGATAAAATATATAAAAATATCCTGATCCGAGAAATAAGCGAACACAAAAAATGTTTCACTTTTTTAAAATCTGACTGTGTTACACAAGTCTCAGGTCACGTATTTTCTATTTGTTTAAATTTTCATGCATTATATGTCTGTGGAACTGGCATTAGTACCTCGGTGTTTATCACAGAAGTGCCTTTATTTGTGCAAATAGGGGCATGTTGTTTCTAGAAAAATCGAAAATACGGAAACTTGGTCAAATAGATTTAAAACGACCTGATTTTGCCATAATCAATTACAGTGTACAATACATTCGCAGTAATTAAAGAGCAAAAAGGGAAATGGACCCAGAAAATAACTGTTTCTGTACTGAAGTTGTCTTAAAAATAACATGGTCTTAAAATTACGTTTTACTGAACTTGCGTAAGCTTATTTATGATTTAAAAGCTTCTGTTTTTACGAGGTGACCATTTAACACGGAAGTTAGATAACACGTGTCTTTACCATCTTATTCACGCTTTATTCTTGTTCGTCTTAAAATATAATGGATATAACATGTATAATGACTGTAATCTAATCACTGTATCATGAACCATGATTATGTATTCATGTCGGAATTAGTGATTGGTATGTTAAAGTAAAGTCCCTGTAATGGTTCCGCTACATTTCGGACCTAATGGCCTTTCATGGAGATAACCAAGATTTCCTTATGTTTCATTAGGATACATTGGTTAGCTTTGTAGAGGTGTAGTGGTCCAAGAAGTAGCGGAACCATTACAAAGGACATTAAATTAATTGTATTCAAAAATATTTGCTAAAGAGCGCTAAAGTAATTATATTCAAAAATATTTGCTTGTATAAAGCTACTGGTACATTGTTTTGACTAAATTTTGACTAAAACTGAAGTACTTGTACAAAGTACATTGTTGTTATTCGTCAGGAAGTTTGATATGGCTTTAATTTATTCCATTTACTGTTTACATATTACACTTATATCCAAACTGTCTATCTTATCATTAGGGTAAAAATCCAAAAAACAAAACAAAAACAACAACAACAGCACAAAAAAAACATGTAAAATTACATTACATCTAGTATAATGTACCAGGGCCAAGCCATACTGACATTTTTCTTTTGCTTCCCTTACATCTTTTTTTTTCACTTGACAAACATATTTACAGCTCCTTAATTTATCAACAAATACGTTTTGTAGTATCATTTAAAAAACCACAGACCATATAGCAGTTAAAATACAGTTCACTGCTTTTCGTTTTGCTTTTATCTTACATTTAGCATCTATTTTACTCCTCTGCGCCATTAACCTCGCTATTTACTGTATTTACAAACAGTAGTAGACTTACATATACATGTTTATTGTTTTTGCATATATATTATATTGTAAATACTTATTGCATATTTTAAATGAAACATTTTTATAGATTACATGTAAATATTTAGATAGATTTGCAGATTTGCAATTACTAACATAAATAATAAACTAGATACATTTTCTCCTTGTTTCGCGTCTATATTTGGGCCACAGAATAAAGAGAAATATGTCAAATGTGTCGAAAACGCGCTTTTACAAATGTTTACCCATTTTTGAAAGCATCGCTAAATTGTTAATAATAACAATATCATTATAATTTCTTAAAACGATATTTTGAAAAGTAAATGTCAAAAACTAACTTATATTAAAACCTTTGTTAACAGCCGCGTGTACTATGCAGTCAGTTTTATCAAGAGATATATACAGTAACCTTACAGTTTCATTGGAAACTTTATTTCAGTTTGGTACTTTTAAACTACATTTATATGCACTTAACCTAGTTTCGCTCCCACCCATCGAACTGCTATACCCAACCACTCTCTACCTACGTTTCCCAGTCAGTATCTCTGTAGTTGCCTTCGTCATTTTGTATCTCTCTGTTTCGATCGACTCGGAATGTCTAACCTCATGGTTTGAATCCAGGACATGAGATATCATCAAGTCTTTACTATGGTGGCTGATTGCTGTCCTTTCGCGCACCGAAAGTTGAAGCACCACACACACACACACACGTTGTTCGTTCGACACGAACATTCTTATTTTTTTTTGTCTCTTGCCGTGCCAATCGAAACACGGCAAATCATTTTTTCTCGGGGCGGTACACCACAAGCACTTTTGTTGTTTCGTATTGTCGGGACCCCGTACAAAAACTCAAAACTACGATAAGCGAAGTAATATTTCATCCCATCGATCGAAATATTGGTGTGACGAAAACACTCCATCGCGCGATGTAAAATGGCAGAAAGTTGTCACCATACTTTATTAATGTTAAATCTGCAATTCTTGATCTGATACATCAGTTGAACAGAATACAGTTTCTAACAGTTGGAAACCAAACTCAACAAAGGATGCAAAATATAAAGATATAGATAAATAGAAAGTTGCGATATTGTTTTCCTTAAATTAAAAAGACATGGCGAGTCGCAGTGCTTTTATTATGGGATATACAGGTGAGACGGGGAAAGCCCTCGTTAATGAACTATCGAAAGAAAGTTATTTCAACAAGATTGTGTTAGTGGGGCGACGTGAAGTGGAGCTACCGGTCAAAAATGATGACGGGAAGTTTGTAAGTTGACGACAAATTGTATACTGTTTCTCTATACATATAGGTTTAAAGCAAACAGATGTCATCGCGTGCACTTTTATCCTGTATGTATATTTCATAATATTCTTCTTGTTTATTTTATCAATATTTCATGCAAATTTGACATAGATTCAAGATTTTATTCATTCATTTCAGAAGGTCAATGACCCATGTGGACATACAATTGTTTGATGTTGACAGGTTTATATATAACAAAATATATAGACAAATGCCATTTAATTTCAATATCTCCTTTTAAAGTACGTTGACTGTAGCAAAATACTAAATTCCTATATTCATCACACGTTGTAACTCCAAACATCTTTACTACCATACTGAATAAACATTTAAGAGACAGCAATTCAAATAATACCTATTTTTGTAAAGTGAATAGAAAGACTAACGACTACAGAATGTCTAACACCACTAGTACCTTTGAATCATCTTGTTACTCAGCCTAAAATCAATATATTGAGTAGTAAACAACAACAATAACCACTAGTATTTAAATATATGATATACACATATATAAATATAAGTAAATATAAAACCCCACACATACCCTAACAAAACGAAATTTAGGATAACTTATTGACACTATGCTATATGCATCATATATAAACTGATACTACTTACTTTCATATAGTATACGCGTTCAGCATTATTCACACAATATTAATACTGCAACACTTTACACAACATCTTATAGGTAATTAGACAATAAATAAATAAATTTAAGAAAAGTTACATACATTCAATAGGATTCGATTTAAATAAGATGATATCCGGAAAAAAAATACAGATATTTTACGACAGAAATTATTGGTCATTATGTTAGATCTTTTTAAGTATATACTCTAACTGAAAATGACATTGTTTTTCTCAAGAAGTATTTATTATATTCGCTCACTCCTGTTCTCCAATGTATGATGAATATGTAGGACATGGAGAGTTTGATTGATTACAAATAGTGCAGCTTAACCTCGACCAGTAAACACTGCCTTAATTGGTTCGACAGTCCAAATTTTAAACAATCCTATCTCTCAGCGAGTGATATAGAATTATTTACGATCATTTTTTTTTAATTCAAATCATTAGGCCTATCATATGCGACTTGAAATATATTCGGTTAATTTGCAAAAAGTAGCATGAATAAAAAAGTAGATTAAGAAAATTTAAGAAATAAACATTGATACAAATAGATAGGAAGTCCGTGTAGAGGGAGATAACTACGTGTACTGGTATATAGAATAGCTACATAAGCGACATTTAGGAATAGTTGTGTACTGAACGACTTGTAATCTTTAGGGTCAGACAACATGAGATATCAAGGATTTGCCTATATCGGCCCCACTGACAATCAAATTTTAGTTATGAAACTTTCCGAGCTCCCCCACTCCACCCTGCCCTTCGTATGTATATTAGTATTTTATTATAACATGATGTTGACCGGGAACTAAACTTAGCAGGTGCAGGTTAATAGGCTTTCTTTTAAAATTCAGAAAGAAGAACAAGAAACAGAAATAAATACCATATTAAATAAATGTCTGCATTGAATATTCTTAAACTCCTTATACAATTCAGAATTTCAAAAATTCCAAATTCCGTACAACGGATAGGCATTTCAAGAAAACAATTATCTAACTTAATAAATACATTCTAAGTATAAGTTTTACAAATAATAAATACAAATTAATTTTACTTTACCTAGCCCAAAGTTAGGTGAGGTGGACTGTTAGTCTGGTGATTGATAGCTTTGAAATGTGATTAGAATCCCGGAATCTATTTTAAGCTAGCTTTTTGCTGGATACATGAGAATGCAGTTGATCACTTTCCCCAACTAACAAGACACAATCGTTTCATTCGACCCGTCACAACGAAGTCGCACGTAGTGATCAAGTATTACGTATAATTCAAACTATTTTATTTCGTTTTTTAGTAGTGCCTGATAGATCTAAGCCTTTGACATTTATCACTGCAGTTGTTATTCATTCATAATGCTGGGAAACTGCCTCACGGATAAGGCAGAGTCGTTCACTTGGAGCCTGTTAAGAATTCAAGAAGTTGTGTAAAAAATCTTCAAACTTTATTTTATAACTGCGACTGAAACGGCATTTTCAGTAGGCTAACTATTTATGGGGTAAATGAATGCTTATTAACCTTCATGTTTTGACAATCCCTGTGTATATACAGATATATGCTTAGCACCATAGATCATGTGTCACTGAGAAATTTAAAATGCCATAACTTTTGTTATATTTGTCCATATCTCTTGAAATTTCACAACCACCCTATACCCAAACCTTTGATCATATCAAAATATAAAACCTTAATTTTGAGATTTCAAAACAACAAAAAGCAAAACGTTTTCTGTTCTAAAAAATAACATCATCCACAAAATTCTATCCACTTACTGAGATTTCAATAATATCTAAAATATATGGTTGTATTTTAAGCATAAAATGTTATTGTTGGATTGTAAATCGTCATCTGTTAGTTTATTTCGACAATCTTGATTCTAATCAATAAACGATCAAATTACAGAAAAAATGCTGTAATAAATGTATTTAAGATTAATTACTTTTAAATAAAATTATCCATTTTAGTACAAAAATAATACTTCCAAGTAAAGGATAACAAAGTTTCTTTTTGCTGAGTATACTTTTGGTGCATTGCAAACTTTGTGTAGTATAGATTCTATTGACGATGATAAAATGGGACAAAAATAAGAAATGACTTCTTTCGGAATATTTCTCGGCGTCAGTTAACATAATCAGGTTGTGTAGTTGCCTGATGGTGTCAAATACCAGTGTCTCAACCGTGTGTACTTTGCCACGACAGTCTGTTAATTTTTAGCTTTTTTTTTTTTTTTTTAATTTAATTTTTTAATTCAAAAATATTTAATCACATCATTAAGTGTAAGTAAATCAAACACATGCATTGATACCTAAAATATTACCTGAAAATGATATAAATACACCTGCAGCTGCACGTAATCATTGATAAAACATCAAACAATCATTAAATCCTATGTTAAAAAGCTTCATTCACATATTTAAAAAGTTTGCACCTATAATACATTTCTAATGAAAAATAAACTAAAACATACCAGGAATAAACGACATTTATTTTATTAGAAGAGGAAGAATTGATTAGTGATAGACAATCAACGTCTTGGCTGGCTTTATGGATTACATGAGTTACATCGATCAGAATCACGCGCGTTCTTTTTATTTATATTAAATTACTAATTCTTTACTTAATAGATCATTATATATGCGTGTGTCAGGTACAGAAGACAGTGGACTACGACAACATTGAGAAACACGAGGACGTGTTCCAGGGTTGTGAGGTGGGCTACTGTTGCCTGGGAACCACGCGAGGAAAGGCTGGGGCGGTACGTGGACCACACACACACACACACACAGAGCTGACTGTAATTCAATAACAAAACACTGTCATTTTACTTACACTGCTGTTGCTGCCCAAACAACTTTAACTAATCATATGTTTCAGGAGGGTTTTGTGAAAGTTGACCGAGACTATATTGTTAACACTGCCAAAGTTGCCAAGGCAACTGGGTGTAAACACTTTCAGCTCGTGTCGGCAATGGCTCAAACATTAACAGTCCATTCCTCTACATGAAAACAAAGGTTTGTAATTTGTGACAAAACAAGAAAAACATAGCAACGCCGAAAATGTGTATCCATAATCATTTCTTTTTTGATTATTTGACTAACTGATAAATAACTGATAAATAACATTTTGCTAGGATTAGTAGTACATGACCTTTGCAGCTTTCGTCTAGTTAAGAAAATAGCAATCCTAAATAACAAAAAAGCCAAACTATTATACATGTATTACACCAACAATTACTAGGTTTACTTGTAAGAAAATTGTAGAATAAAAACAAGAATTGAAATAATAACATGAAGAATAGGTGCTGAAAATAACGAACGGACGATGTTTGTTATCTAAACTCACTATACTAGTAAATACTTTACAATCTCATTAAAAGTCATCAATTCGTGTTTTTGTTTCTGACCTAAACAGGGAGAGACAGAGAAACTGCTGAAAGATTTACAGTTCCCACGACTGACCATTCTGAAACCTGGGTATGAATATTACAGCCTTCTTCTTTTCCTCAGTAACACCTGTCTCAAGCCGGCAGCCAACGACAGAAATAGGAAGTAACCGTTAGATAATAAATGATTGTCCGGAATTCTAAAACTCGCTTTTAAGCAAGCAATAAGACGCATTTATTGATTTATTTAAGTGGGTTTCTATATCGATGTAATACTTTTGTTTACTAGTGAGATCGTGAATGCAACAGCATTCGTATAAAACCACAACAAAAAGAAACACAAACACACATAAAAAAACAACACACACACAAAAAACAACAACAACAAAACAACAACAAAAAACTAAACAGTAATGATACAGATAAACTGGTCGGTTGACTGCAGTGAACTGGGTTTTCATTTTTTCTCTTTCTATAATTACATACACCTGTAAAGAATTGTATTAATACTGCATAACCCCGTTGACTTTGAAATATTAGATTGATGCCACTATGGAAAATTAAACTACTTAGAACCGACGGACTTTTTAGTACAAGCGCCCACTAAACACAGTTTTGTTTAAATATTTCAGATTGCTTCTCTGTGACAGAGAAGAGCGGAGGTTTGGAGAGGCAATAATTCGAGCACTAGCAAAACCATTCGCCATGTTGTTCCCTACTTCTGGGAGCGTTCACGTAGAAACAGTTGCCAAGGCAATGATTGTAACAACAAAGGAACCTTCAGATGAACAAATTGTGGCCTTGGGGAATGCTGATATTCATAGAAAAGCAAGTGGATACAAAACAATATTAAACAAGGGGTATCACTCTGACGTCATCGGCGATTATCTCTGAACATCGAGACAAATTGGAACTATTTTTTAAATTTAAGCTGAAATCAATATATATATACAAGTGTTTTCTTTCATTTTTAGTCACTCAATGTTTGCCTACTTTGATGTTATTTCGCCGTCTTATACCGTCACCATTTACAGTTTGTGCACATTCGTGTACTATATTACAAGCGAGATTTGAAACACAGGGAATTCCAGAATTAGACGAATACAAATGTAAAGCGTATCTACATTAAAAAGACCCGATTCGATAAAAAAAAAAAAAACAAAAAAAAACAAAAAAAAACGGCGCCGTGGTGCATTGGTACGTGCCGACTGCGGATTCGAATGTTGTTGGTTCGAACCGTTTCATGGTAAGGTTTTTAGACCGCACCAGAAGCAAAGTACTGATCCTTCCCAGTAATCGTCGAGAGGGATGATATAAGTTTGATTGTGTAACATTCATTTTAATTGTGATGTTTTCTTTTTCACGCACTTGCTTGCAGTTAAGCCTTTGCAAATTAAGTGTTTATGATTGGACAACATTTTGGGTTAGTTATTAGTTACTGTGCAGAGATGTGTATATTTTGTACCAGTGTTAATGTCATATTTTACCTCTGAAAATGAAAGGTATTCTTCACGCTCTGTTCATTTCCCATACATAACATATGAGTTGTATTTTTATAATTTAATTAATTGAAAAGATTTTTATTTTTCATAACATATTTAATTAAAATTTTAAAAATTAAGATATAACGCAAATTATATCATATAGCTTTGCTGATGTAAAGAAATAGCGACAACACGTTTAACATAAACATGTTTTCAATAGCATATTTATTAAAACGATATACGCTAATCTTTTTTGTAGGAGCCAATATGCACAGAAAATACATCAGAACCTGTCATGAAGACCAATGAAAGTTTCATTAACATCAGTAAAAATATTTGAAAAAATTACATTATAAAAATAGCCGATACATTTTTATCAGCTATTAAGGTCATCGACAGATTCCTGATTAGAATACACCGGCATTAACCCTTTCCCTCATATAGACTCATTTAACGCCCTCATATACGAGTATAATCACTAAAGCCTGATCTGCAGAAAACCACAGTTAAACCTTACCAAATTTAATTACAAAATCCTCATTTCCAGACCACTGAAGAGCAGCGAACAGCATAAAAGCTGATCAGCCTGCGAGTTACTCGCAGGCTGATCTGGTTTTATGCTGTTCGCATAGGTCTTTTCATGGTGTCCTCTATGAGGGAAAGGGTTAAGCGACCAAAAAGGCCTTATCCATTAACGAGCTGCATAAACCAGGACTGATTGTACATCTAATTAATAGGCACGAATGCTCAATAACATAAACAACTTTAAATAACAAAGAATATCATCAGCTCATCGTAAGTGATGTTCTAGTTAATTGATCATTTTATAGCTGAAAGGTCAGGGAGTTTATCTAAACAATGGTTGATTTGATGTCGCATGGTGCAAGTTAAGGTCATTATCAAATATAACATACTTAATTCAGTTGCAACGTTGCATCTTTTAAAATGCAAATGTTGACCGTCGATGCAACAGTATTATAGTCATAAAGCGACCTTCAGCTAATTATAGGTTGAGGAAAAGCCTGAAGACACAGGGACACCCGGGTAGATCCACCGACTTGCTGTAAACCAGATGTTAGGCAAAATACAGCTGTTACTAAATCTAAGATCTAGTGGCCATAATTAACAGTTGTAACTAAAATTTCTAATACCCCTAATAGTTACTGACTGCAACGGTAGCAAATTCATTCGTTACAAAAGTGACAAACGAATCATATGTGGCTTAAATCAAGTGTCACTGCCAAAGTGAAAACAAATGCCATGCAATTAACAAACTTTAAACATGCCCTTGATGTATTACAAACACGTTCATTGTCATGTTTCATGCTAGAAAATTACCTTGCCAATTGTCTAAAGTCTGATTACGTCCAACACTGATAAAGCCTTTAATCAGCGACATGCTTTGGTTGATAACCGAAAGAAAATGTATATTATGCCCTAGATATAACAACACAAATTAAAAGTACTGGCTATAGTTTTTATTTTTTTCTTTGCATTTTCACGATACAGTGTGAGTCGGATTTCACTGAAAAGCAAGTGTTTTACATAGTGGGTGAAAGGTAAACGATCACACTATACTATACACGATTCAAGATGGCGTCTCGCAGTGCTTTCGTTCTCGGATATACAGGTGCAACAGGGTCGGAGTTAGTGAAGGTGCTGGCAGAAGAAGATTATTTCAATAAGGTTGTTTTAGTCGGACGTCGAGAGGCCGATCTCCCAATTCAGAATGACGAGGGAAAGTTTGTAAGTACATCACATGTAGGCCGCCGTCGGCATGCCCGGGATTGATATACAAGACATCAGAGTGTTAACTAATTGATAAACTTGAATAAGGACTGAAACATTGAACGGGTAACCACTTTTCAGTATCACGACTGAGACAAATGGCACACTGCATGCTGTCAAATTATACTAACACCGAACTAACTAGATTTGTTTGTTTGAATTTTAACGTCCCACTGATAATATTTTAATCATTTGCTGACTTTGTTTTTCTTGAGACAGATTTAGTTCTACCATATTACAGTGTCAGACCGTAGAAATGAACAGTATGTTAAACTGTTTGTCGAATGATTACATTTTGTTTTATTTTCGTTTATATTCATGCCTTATCACTGACAGATGATATAATTAATCATGTGGAAATGACATCTTTCCGTTCAAGGTGCAGAAAACTGTCGACTTCGAACGCATTGCTGATTATGAGGACGTGTTCCAGGGGTGTGAATATGGGTTCTGCTGCATTGGAGGAACCAAGGGGAAAGACGGATCGGTGCATTTCTTTCTTTCCTTAAAAAAGAAGTATATTGATCTATTTTTCTTGCTAAGTCCATTAGATAGTATTTAAGTTATTAAGGGACAGCAACAACAGTTAATTTTGAATTCAAAACGACTACTGTACATATACCGGCAGGTGAGGATTTAAAAAAAAATTCTTTCGATGAACTGATAATGATTAATCTTTTGACAGAGAGGTGTTGTTAAGATCGACCGAGACTATGTCATCGCCACTGCCACCGTTGCCAAGGCAGCAGGTTGTAAGCATTTCCTTGTTATGTCTGCAAACGGCGCAAAACTCAACAGCTTCATACTCATCTTGAGAACCAAGGTATGTCTAAACTAACATTTTTGTGCGAAAGGGTAAGAATTATAAATATATCTTGATGTTTTTTTGGTTGTTTTCGACAAATAAACTGACTTTAACATATCGACATGGATGTTAAGTCTTCAAACATACTGATGGAACAGTAATCCTGCCCATAATACAACATGGTCCCGAGCTCTCTAAAAATCAAACCATACGTAAGTATGATTTTCAATCGTA
>CM037790.1:30020500-30070500 GCA_021229015.1 Solen grandis | reverse complement strand
CAAATGAAACTAAGCAATACCGTTCAGAACCAATCTCGCCTCTATTGCAGCACATCATATTTCCAATAAAGATTTGTTCAGCTGTGATTTCTTCATGTTCAGATTTATCACCGTTATCATTGATTCTTTGTATAAGTTGCTTAAAAATGATTCTGCAAATACAATAGAAAACAAGAATTATCAATGAAAATGACGAATACCCACCAGATACCGCTTTTTCACGGTTACTGTTACCATGTCAGACAGTCTTGATAAAGCTGGAGGGTGAAAATAAAAACAAGGTAGTGCTCTAATACACTTATACATGTATCCATGATAAAAAATAAAAATGTTTGATTATTTATTGGGGCTAACATCCCACCGACAATATTTCGGTAATTTGGAGACGATGTCCACTTGAGAAGGATATAGTGCTGCCTTACTGCAGTATCACACCATAGAAATGTGGCATGATACCACACCCAGTCACATTATCCTGACACCGGGCCAACCCGTCTTGAAACTACCCATCTATGCTGAGCGCCAAGCAAGGGAGCTATACCAGTACCATTTTTACGTCTTTGGTATGTCGCGGGCGGGGATCGAACTGACGACCTCCCGATGCCAAGGCAGATGCTCTAACCACTCGGCCACCGTGACACGTTTAATAAATATAAAAAATAAGCTGATCTTGACATGCCAAGGATATAAGCAATTTCTGTTGTCAAAATCTGACAAATAGTAGCTGAGAAATAGAACAGATAAAATATATTAAAGAAATATGGCATGAGGGAAAAACTCATTTGAAATCCAGCTAACGAAGACGTTCCAACGATATCCAAATATACATGCGTGAGGAGAATATAAGGAAAATTGATTATAATATAAACAAACAATAATAATAAAGTGTTTGTGTATTAAAGTGTCACAATTATTGAAAGGGTCAGCCAGTTTTGACTTATGAGACACCTCTTTGCTTTCCACAAGTACCTCCCCGGTTTTCTCCTATATGCAAGGCACCAGACAGGGAGACAACCAGTAACCATTATTTAACTAGCTGGCGGCTCACCAACCGGCCCTATCAGAACGTTCCCCTGCCGGGGATCCCACTGACTACATTACAGTAAATATTTATGCATATAATTGTTAATTAACTCCAGTTTTGTTATATATAGAATATATAAACATAATATGAAAAATATAGAAAAAAGAAAAGAAAAAAACATGAATAGTTAATTAAATTTATCTTTAGTAGAGACGACAGCCTTGGTTATACATACAGAAGTAATAACATGACATCACTTTCTAAGCAGTAACTAACCTTTTTCTTACAATATATTATAATAATAAAGGAATATCTTTAAGATGTAATTTTGTAAGCAGTGAATGCAAATTTGTACGAGGGGTGTTAAAAAGTTTGCGGATAAGTGTTCTCATTTCTTTATTTCAGATGTCAAATTTATGACAAGTGCACTAGGTCAATATATTGTAATTTTAATGAACAAATTAGATGTGTACCCCTCCCGTGAAATAAAATATGTTTTTTGTAGTAACGACATAGTTGTCGCACGACGCCGCCGTCTATGAGTTGCTTGGCAGAGATCGGCGCATTGCCATCCCTGAAATTATGTACAAGACGGATTGTGGCATGGGATTGTTTTCAACATTCATGACAAGCCAAAAAATATATATGCCACATTCGTTGTGGTGACTTAGTCGTTTTGTGCTGGGCCGGGATTCTTTTGATGACGTTACAGATTATTATTTTCAATCGTAATTAGGCAATTAAATATATATATATATACAGGCCCAGATCCAGAATTTTTCCCCTGGGGGGGCCAAAGTCTGAATGTGATGTGAGTGCTAGGGAAGATCCGGGGGCATGCTTCCCTGGAAAAAAAAGGGTTTTTATTGTGATGGAGATGCATTCTGAAGAGTATCTGGGGATACAAGTGAAGGTTTTTATGTGCTTTTCTTTTTTTTTTTTTTCTTTTTTTTTTTTGAAACTTGAAGACCATGGATCTAATGCCTAGGTCCCACTGGAGAAAAATCATCGGCGTTGTGGAAATACACAAATTTTCTCCCGATGGTATCAGATGTTTTAACCCAAAAGATGGAGCAGTCCTATGAGAAGCTTTGGAATTGGTCCGTTGAAACGTACACTGATGTTTCGGTTATGGTACAATGGTCTTGTATTGTCGGGGATGGCTCCAGATGCTCGTGAAATTTATCCGATGATCGGGGAAGGTGAATCGGAGCTTCATCGAACTTGAAACATCATCGGGGGAATATCCCCGTAGATTAGGGGATGTATCATTTTATCGAACCATCCTAGGTGCCTCGGCAAGATTATGGAGATTATGAGAATTTGGTGATGGACAAAATCAAGGGTAGACATTCGGGGGTTTATGAGGATGCCCCCAGCAATGCCCCATGGCCTTTTTGGCCGTCTCAGTCTAAAGTTGACCAAAAAAAGCAAAAACTTTTAGAGTGCGCTTGCCGATTTTCTTGCGAATATTCTGAGATTCTATCACAAGATCTGAAATGTGTCACAGAAAGGTTTCCGTATCTTCGAGACATCACCGAAGCCTGGGGTTCCTCGGAGGAAAAAATATTTCGCGGAATCTCCATTAATGCTTCCAAGGAGCTTCCGGGAAGCTATGCTTATGTTTCCCCGGCCTGGTTTCCCGAGGCCTCCCAATGACTCCACATGGCTCGCAACGCTTTCGAATCTTCCGCGGGACACAGGGGAACCTGTTCCCGACGCCCCCCGAGGCTTATCAATTTCCATCGGGAGTACATTCCCTAAGCAAAAAATGTCAATTGGGACTGAGCCTTGAGCGATATAATTTAATATTTACCTTCGTAAAGCCATGTTTTTGAATAACTACTATGTAAGAGTATTTGACTACAGTTGTATTAAAAAAATGACGGTAGTAAGGGGGGGGGAGACTGGCATAAAAAAATAAGTGCTTTTTGGACCCCCCCCCCCCCCAAAAAAAAAAAGAAAAAAAAAAGATAAAGTGACTTGTGTACATTATCAATTAGTGAATGCTTTGAATTGTCATCAGTTTTAGACTCAACATTGTAAATGACAGTTTTGTTTAAATCTGAGGAAAAAAATCACTTTAAACATATTTTGTCAAATATGTTGAAGAGAATACCGGGTATATGCTGTATTCGGTTCGAACCTGGTAATCTTGGCGTCTAATTGTCGATCTGGAAGCAGCCTTCAAGCACAGACTTCCCAGATAAAAAAAAAATCAGGCGCACGTTTTAGGGTCGGGCGGTTGCATGGGCCCCTTCTGCGTGTCGATTTTTGGTACATTTTTTTTTTCTAAATGTTAAATCAGTAACAAAACAATATTCAGTAATAAAAGATGTTGATATTTAATATGAACTCTTTAATATCCGTTTTATTTCGCACATAAGTTGTGTTTTCTGTTTTGCAAACTTAATGACTGATTCCTGGATTTGATTTGAATTAGTGATCATGCATAATCTACATATACATTGTCCCAAAATATGGATTGTCCCAAAATTTGGCAGATTGAAATTTTCAAATTCTTTCATTTCATATTCATGATTTTTATAAATTTAAAATACACCAGGGTCTCTTTATTAAGAGACCATGAATACACATACATGTAGATTATTATATTTGTAAATATTCAAAAGTGAACACGATGATGTATCGGCCTGCTGTTTGTATTTATTCCTTTCAGGAAAAAATATTTAGGAGTTAGTTTCATAAAAAAAAATCTTAAAAAGTTACGTAAAAATAGTAAAGCTGATGACATTTAGAAACACAACCCATTTCTGATTAAGTTTAATTTGCATGGCTAGAGATAGGTATGCATCTAATCTGAGGTTTGCTACAGCAAAAAAAAAATCATTACCTTTTTAACTTTTTCAAAAACGAAATTGGCTATTTTTCATACCTGATAGTTCATCAACCTGCCGGCAGCTAATTAGCCCGCTTTTAATGCAAGGTTTAAAACATTATACATGAAGAGAAACGTGAATTAAAAAAATTGTTGCGTAGATTTCGTCAAAGTAGTTTTATTATTATTATTATTAATTCTTTTTGGCTCTAGTGAAATTGTTTCGATGCTAATTACATTTTAATGTCCAGCTTAGTTGTTGTTTTTAGCATAACTATTTTTATGCTATTTCTTAAACTGCATTTGCTTAGAATAGTTTATAGTTGTAACTGATACAAACTTTTGGTAATTGCCGATTTTTCCCAATTATTAGATGCCATGTAAATTTCTCTCAATCAGTGACCCTAAACACATGCTTATCACACAGTCATGGACCACTGCCGGTTCGGATTACCTACACATTAACAGCAGGGGGCCATAAGACAAGGTCCCCTCGGCCCCCCGCTGGATCCGTGCCTGATTTTTTTTTTTATTATTTTATTTTTTTTCCTTAAATAAATATTCACCAAAAATGAATGTCAAAAATGTTCAGATATGAATTAATTGTCTTACATATGTACCAATTATCAATTAATGTATATGTCTGCAAATGACATTTATCAACATAATTACCACGACATGCAATATTAAGTGCCAGGAATTACCATAATATAATTCGACAAAAACACTTATTGTAAGTACGAATAAATGAGGCGGAGGGATGGGTCGTGGCGGTAAAAACCACCATATGTGATAGTCAAACTTTCATACGGGCCTCAGTACACTAGACTCGTCTGACTGTCTATAAATGGAATATACAGAACACGCTCGGGTTGCAAGTCTGTGACACGTTTATCCTAGCAACGATGTGGTCTGCAGTTGGAATACTCGGAATTCTGCTGGTGCATGTTTATGCAAGAAGTCAACCGGGCAACTGGAAGCCAAATGTTTCACCTCCTTTTCCCCCATTTATTCACCCACCTCAGCCTCCAGGTAAGATTTTTTTCATTTATCTAAGAGTCGTAATAATTAAGAATTTCATTTATAATCATATAACATAAAAAACGCAAATGCATTGTACCCATACATAAGTGACATCAAAGTCTATCTATCAAATTTAAAAGTTTCCTTATGCATCCATAGGTAAAGTTTAGAATCTAAATTTCATTTAGCTTGTTTATTTTGCTGGGTTTAACGTCCCACGCACAGCATTTCAGTCATTTGGAGACTCTGTATACTTGAGACAGATATAGTGCTGTCACTCTACCTTATCCTCACCGTTGTGGGTTCCAATCCCGGTAGGAGATTTCGGATTTTTCATGTGAGGAAGCCTTCCAGCTGGCTTGCGGTAGGTTGGTGGTTCTACCCGGGTACCTTGTGTACTCGGGGTCACTCTTGTGTTGTTGTTGTATTGGGGTTTACCGTCGCTGCGATAGTATTTCAATCATATAGCGACGTCCAGCTAATTACAGGTAGAGGAAGACCCCGAGTATACAGAGGTACCCGGGCAGAACCACCGACCTACCGCAATCCAGCTGGAAGGCTTCCTCACATGAAAAATCGGAAGTCCCTACCGGGATTCGAACCCACAGCGGTGAGGGGCTGAGAGATTTGTAGTCCACGACTGTAACCGCTCGGACACGGCGGCCCAAACAACACTCTTCCTTATCACGACGTAGGTATGTGCCACACCATGTCCTATTATCCTGACACAGGTCAAACAAGTCACGTAACTACCTTTATATGCTGAGCGCCAGTACCATCTTTACGACTTCGGTATATTGCGGCCGAGAATCGAACATACAACTCCCCGATTCCTGGGCGGAACATTAACTATTTAATTCATGATCTTATAATGTACAAAACACAAACATTTGAGTTGTATGTTATAGAAGTCAATAATTAATCAAATATACTGCATTTCCATATGGTTTCTCGGTCATAAGCTATTAACTAGATAAGTTTGATCTAGGGAAAAAACTGCTTCATGCGCATTTCTTGAATTATAAATCGCAGAGAGAGACGAACATCAGTCAAAAAATTTAAAGTAAATCTAATGATGCATGAATGCAAACTAAAATATGTGCATGCATATTTTTCACAAATGTTGCAATTTTGCCAACACTGCAAATGTCAACCACATTTTGTATTATCACTTCTATCCCACCTCCATTGACATAGGATTTCTTTGGAAGCCATTAATTACAATATGCTTTATCCTTAACGTCTGGGAGCCTCCGTGGTCGGGTGAATAAGGTGATCGCCCCTCCAGGCCCAACCAGGCCCGTCAAGGCCCATGGGATTTTTCCGGGCTCTCCGGTTTCTTTTCTCTATAATGACCACATATGCAACCACCAAAGCCATCGAGAGTGATTAATATAAGTTAAATATATAATATAATTTAATATAATTTGTTTCGTGATCGATGTAAAATGAATGAAGTTTAAACTTAAAATAGTCTCAAATTTCTTTCACCTATAATTGAAATGACGTTAAAATGATGATACATAGTGGTTATACAAATTAAAAGCTGTACGAAGGTCCGACAAACATTCGAAATGTATGTTAAAGCAGCCTTCTAGAAGTAAAGTAAAGTATTGTGTTTTCCATTTGCAGACATACCACCAGTCCCAGCCTACCCTCCAGGTAAGATTTTTTTTCCCTTTATATTTATCAAATATGTGCTGAATTCATAATTAAGTGATTTAATATGGAAAATGCAAAAACTCAACATGTATGTTAAACAAGCCTTACACGAGTGAAGTCAGTTTTCAATCAAATATATTAAAAGTTTGGTCTTGAATTATTAAATACTGTCCCTGGAAATAACAGTATAGGAATATAATGTGATGTATCTATAATGCCTTACCAATAGTAGATTGATTAAGTTTGGCTGAACAAGAGTCAAAGATCTAACGTTTTATCACATGCGAACAACACATAATGATGTAGCCTATAATTACAAATGAATTTAAGGAATTTCTGTTCACCTGGAAGCAACTTCTTAAAGTGTCTTTCAACCATTTTTAAATTATACAAGTCAGTCCTTATACAATCACGTGGACTATATATAAGGTACTGGTCAAACCCAGGAACTGTCGATAGTAATAAGAAAGAAATCGTTTCCCAATCGAGATAAAAAGATCAACATGTTAGGTTGATCTGAAATTCTAGAGCTAAATACATAGTGATTCTGAAGAATACCGAAAAATATGATGTGAAAAAAAGGAAGTTAACCTTATAATATATGAATGCAAACTAAAACATATGCATGCATATTTTTCACACATGTTGCAATTTTGCCAACCCTGCAAATGTCAACCACATTTTGTATTATCACTTCTATCCCACCTCCATTGACATAGGATTTCTTTGGAAGCCATTATTACAATATGCTATATCCTTAACGTCTGGGGGCCTCCGTGGTCGGGTGAATAAGGTGATCGCCAGTCCAGGCACTTGAGTTTTCTCCGGGCTCTCCGGTTTCCTCCCTCAATAATGACCACATACGCAACCACAAGAGCCATCGAGAGTGATTAATATAAGTTGTGATAATTTGTTTCGTAATCGATGTAAAATGAATAAAGTTTAAACTTAAATATAGTCTCAAACTTTCTTTTACCTATAATTGAAATGACGTAAAAATGATGATACATAGTGGTTATACAAATTAAAAGCTGTACGAAGGTCCGACAAACATTCGAAATGTATGTTAAAGCAGCCTTCTAGAAGTAAAGTATAGTAATTGGCTTTTCCATTTCCAGACATACCACCAGTCCCAGCCTACCCTCCAGGTAAGATTTTATTCTCATTATATTTACCAAATTTGTGCTGAATTCATAATTAAATGATATAATATGGAAAATATGGAAAACGCAAAAACTCAACATGTATGTTAAACAAGCCTTTAACGAGTAAAGTCAGTTTTCAATCAAATTTAATTAATTTTGGTCTTGAATTATTTAAATACTGTCCCTGGAAATAACAGTAAAGGAATATTATGTGATATATCTATAATGCTTTACCAATAGTTGATTGATTGAGTTTGACTGAATAAGAGTCAAAGATCTAACGTTTTACCACATGCGAGCAACACATAATGATGTAGCCTAAAATCAATTTAAGTAATTTCTGTTCACCTGGAAGCAGCTTCTTAAAGTGTATGTCAACCATTTTTAAGTTATACAAGTTAGTCCTTATACAATCACGTGGACTATATATAAAGTACTGGTCCAACCCAGGAACTGTCGATAGTGATAAGAAAGAAATCGTTTCCCAATTGAGATAAAAATAGATCAACATGTTAAGTTGATCTGAAATTATAGAGCTAAATACATAGTGACTCTGAAAAATACCGAAAAATATGATGTGAAAAAAAGGAAGTTAACCTTATAATATATGAATGCAAACTAAAACATATGCATGCATATTTTTCACACATGTTGCAATTTTGCCAACCCTGCAAATGTCAACCACATTTTGTATTATCACTTCTATCCCACCTCCATTGACATAGGATTTCTTTGGAAGCTATTATTACAATATGCTTTATCCTTAACGTCTGGGTGCCTCCGTGGTCGGGTGAATAAGGTGATCGCCAGTCCACGCACTTGAGTTTTCTCCAGGCTCTCCGGTTTCCTCCCTCAATAATGACCACATACGCAACCACAAGAGCCATCGAGAGTGATTAATATAAGTTGTGATAATTTGTTTCGTAATCGATGTAAAATGAATAAAGTTTAAACTTAAATATAGTCTCAAACTTTCTTTCACTTTTAATTGAAATGACGTTAAAATGATGATACATAGTGGTTATACAAATTAAAAGCTGTACGAAGGTCCGACAAACATTCGAAATGTATGTTAAAGCAGCCTTCTAGAAGTAAAGTATAGTAATTGGCTTTTCCATTTCCAGACATACCACCAGTCCCAGCCTACCCTCCAGGTAAGATTTTATTCCCATTATATTTACCAAATTTGTGCTGAATTCATAATTAAATGATATAATATGGAAAATATGGAAAACGCAAAAACTCAACATGTATGTTAAACAAGCCTTTAACGAGTAAAGTCAGTTTTCAATCAAATTTAATAAATTTTGGTCTTGAATTATTAAATACTGTCCCTGGAAATAACAGTAAAGGAATATTATGTGATATATCTATAATGCTTTACCAATAGTTGATTGATTGAGTTTGACTGAATAAGAGTCAAAGATCTAACGTTTTACCACATGCGAACAACACATAATGATGTAGCCTAAAATCAATTTAAGTAATTTCTGTTCACCTGGAAGCAGCTTCTTAAAGTGTATGTCAACCATTTTTAAGTTATACACGTTAGTCCTTATACAATCACGTGGGCTATATATAAAGTACTGGTCCAACCCAGGAACTGTCGATAGTGAAAAGAAAGAAATCGTTTCCCAATTGAGATAAAAATAGATCAACATGTTAAGTTGATCTGAAATTATAGAGCTAAATACATAGTGACTCTGAAAAATACCGAAAAATATGATGTGAAAAAAAGGAAGTTAACCTTATAATATATGAATGCAAACTAAAACATATGCATGCATATTTTTCACACATGTTGCAATTTTGCCAACCCTTCAAATGTCAACCACATTTTGTATTATCACTTCTATCCCACCTCCATTGACATAGGATTTCTTTGGAAGCTATTATTACAATATGCTTTATCCTTAACGTCTGGGTGCCTCCGTGGTCGGGTGAATAAGGTGATCGCCAGTCCAGGCACTTGAGTTTTCTCCAGGCTCTCCGGTTTTCTCCCTCAATAATGACCACATACGCAACCACAAGAGCCATCGAGAGTGATTAATATAAGTTGTGATAATTTGTTTCGTAATCGATGTAAAATGAATAAAGTTTAAACTTAAATATAGTCTCAAACTTTCTTTCACCTTTAATTGAAATGACGTTAAAATGATGATACATAGTGGCTATACAAATTAAAAGCTGTACGAAGGTCCGACAAACATTCGAAATGTATGTTAAAGCAGCCTTCTAGAAGTAAAGTAAAGTATTGTGTTTTCCATTTGCAGACATACCACCAGTCCCAGCCTACCCTCCAGGTAAGATTTTATTCCCATTATATTTACCAAATTTGTGCTGAATTCATAATTAAATGATATAATATGGAAAATGCAAAATCTCAACATGTATGTTAAACAAGCCTTACACGAGTGAAGTCAGTTTTCAATCAAATATAATAATTTTTGGTCTTGAATTATTAAATACTGTCCCTGGAAATAACAGTATAGGAATATAATGTGATGTATCTATAATGCTTTACCAATAGTTGATTGATTAAGTTTGGCTGAATAAGAGTCAAAGATCTAACGTTTTATCACATGCGAACAACACATAATGATGTAGCCTATAATTACAAATGAATTTAAGCAATTTCTGTTCACCTGGAAGCAGCTTCTTAAAGTGTCTGTCAACCATTTTTAAGTTATACAAGTTAGTCCTTATACAATCACGTGGACTATATATAAGGTACTGGTCCAACCCAGGAACTGTCGATAGTGATAAGAAAGAAATCGTTTCCCAATCGAGATAAAAGTAGATCACCATGTTAAGTTGATCATGGCAGGTAAGATTTTTTTTCTATTATATTTACCAAATTTGTGCTGAATTCATAATTAAATGATATAATATGGAAAATGCAAAAACTCAACATGTATGTTAAACAAGCCTTACACGAGTAAAGTCAGTTTTCAACCAAATTTAATAAATTTTGGTCTTGAATTATTAAATACTGTCCCTGGAAATAGCAGTATAGGAATATAATGTGATGTATCTATAATGCCTTACCAATAGTAGATTGATTAAGTTTGACTGAACAAGAGTCAAAGATCTAACGTTTTATCACATGCGAACAACACATAATGATGTAGCCTATAATTACAAATGAATTTAAGCAATTTCTGTTCACCTGGAAGCAGCTTCTTAAAGTGTATGTCAACCATTTTTAAGTTATACAAGTTAGTCCTTATACAATCACGTGGACTATATATAAAGTACTGGTCCAACCCAGGAACTGTCGATAGTGATAAGAAAGAAATCGTTTCCCAATCGAGATAAAAATAGATCAACATGTTAAGTTGATCTGAAATTCTAGAGCTAAATACATAGTGACACTGAAAAATTCCCAAAAATATGATGTGAAAATAAAATAAGCTAACCTAATGATATATGAATGCAAACTAAAACATGCATGCATATTTTTCACACGTGTTCCATTTATGCCAACCCTTCAAATGTCAACCACAGTTTGTATTATAACTTCTATCCCACCTCAACTGACTTCGGATTTGTGCTGAATTCATAATTAAATAATAAAGTATTGGTTTTCCATTTGCAGGCCTAATCTACCCTCCAGGTAAGAATTTTTTCTATAATATTTACTTGTGTGCTGAGGTCATAATTATATAATATGGAAAACGCAAACATTCGATATGTATATTAAAGCAGCCTTACAATAATGAAGTCAATTTCCAGTCAAATATAATGCATTTGTGATCTTGAATTATTTATTTTACCCATTCCTAAAAGTGACAGTATAGGGCTATTTTAAAATGTTACAGTATAGGGCTATTTTAAATTGTTACAGTAAAGGGCTATTTTTAAATGTTACAGTATAGGTATAGGACTATTTTGAAAAGTGGCAGTATAGGACTATTTTAAAATGTTACAGTATAGGACTATTTTGAAAAGTGGCAGTATAGGACTATTTTAAATTGTTACAGTATAGGACTATTTTGAAATGTTACAGTATAGGATTATTTTGAAAAGTGGCAGTATAGGACTATTTTAAAATGTTTCAGTATAGGACTATTTTGAAAAGTGGCAGTATAGGACTATTTTAAAATGTTACAGTATAGGACTATTTTGAAAAGTGGCAGTATAGGACTATTTTAAAATGTTACAGTATAGGACTATTTTGAAAAGTGGCAGTATAGGACTATTTTAAAATGTTACAGTATAGGACTATTTTGAAAAGTGGCAGTATAGGACTATTTTAAAATGTTACAGTATATGACTATTTTGAAAAGTGGCAGTATAGGACTATTTTGAAATGTTACAGTATAGGACTATTTTGAAAAGTGGCAGTATAGGACTATTTTGAAATGTGACAGCATATGATTATTTTGAAAAGTGGCAGTATAGGACTATTTTGAAATATGACAGCATATGATTATTTTGAAAAGTGGCAGTATAGGACTATTTTGAAATGTGACATCATATGATTATTTTGAAAAGTGGCAGTATAGGACTATTTTAAAATGTTACAGTATAGGACTATTTTGAAATGTTACAGTATAGGACTATTTTAAAATGTTACAGTATAGGACTATTTTAAAATGTTACAGTATAGGACTATTTTGAAAAGTGGCAGTATAGGACTATTTTAAAATGTTACAGTATAGGACTATTTTAAAATGTTACAGTATATACTATTTTGAAATGTAATATAGGACTATTTTAAAATGTTACAGTATAGGACTATTTGAAAAGTGGCAGTATAGGACTATTTTAAAATGTTACAGTATAGGACTATTTTAAAATGTTACAGTATAGGACTATTTTGAAAAGTAGCAGTATAGGACTATTTTAAAATGTTACAATATAGGACTATTTTAAAATGTTACAGTATAGGACTATTTTGAAAAGTGGCAGTATAGGACTATTTTAAAATGTTACAGTATAGGACTATTTTAAAATGTTACAGTATAGGACTATTTTGAAAAGTGGCAGTATAGGACTATTTTGAAATATGACAGCATATGATTATTTTGAAAAGTGACATCATATGATTATTTTAAAATGTTACAGTATAGGACTATTTTGAAAAGTGGCAGTATAGGACTATTTTAAAATGCTACAGTATAGGACTATTTTGAAAAGTGGCAGTATAGGACTATTTTGAAATGTTACAGTATAGGGCTATTTTGAAATGTGACATAAAATTTTGAAATGTATCTTTTAAATCTCAGCTACTTCAGTTTGATCAATTTGGAGTCAAATATCTTAAGTGTAACCATATGCGCACAACACCTAATTCTGAAGCCTAAAATAACAAATTTCGAACTTACTATCACCTGTAATTAAAATACCGTCAAAATGAGGATGCATAGTATGCCTTACAGAAGTAAAGTCAATTTTCAATGACTTTGTTCTTGAATTATTATATAATGATCCTGGAAATGACAGTGTAGGACTATTATGTGATGTACCAATAGTTGACTGATTACGCTTGATTGAATAAGATTCAAATATCTGAGATTTTTTCACATGCGACTGACTTGACTTGACTATTTGAGTTTACCGTCGCTTCGACAGTATTTCAGTCTTATAGCGACGTCCAGCTAATTACAGGTGGAGGAAGACCCCGAATGCACGGAGGCATCCGGGTAGAACCACCGACCTACCGCAAGCCAGCTGAAAGGCTTCCTCACATGAAAATCCGATAACCCTGTCGGGATTCGAACCTACGCGGTGAGGGGCTGAGTGAGTGTTAAAGTCAGCGACTTTACCCTCTCGGCCGCGGAGGCCCCATCATCACATTCGAACAACGCTTCATAATATAGCCTTAAATTACAAATTTCAAATGAATCTGTTGCATTTCTTTTCACCTAGAAGCTTCTCATAACCAAGCATTCCTGAGTCACACAGGTTAGTCCTGATACTATCACGTGGACTATATAAAAATACTGGTCCAATCTAGGAACAGTCAAGAGACAGATTTGTGGTACGCTAGTTAATTATCAAGCTTGTGACTCGCCCTGCACAAGACACGCCTACGTAAGGGCTCAAATTCTCGACTTACCGCACTCGACGATAAAGCCTGGACCCTAATTCATTAATCTCTTGAGTTTATATTTTATACTCATATTAAGGAAGTCTACCAATAATTCAGTGATTTGGCTCTGAAATATGTAATCACCGGTAGTTATAATGTGATATTATTGGGTTTTTGTAAAATCACTTATTAATTTAAAATAAGAAAATCACTATTTGAAAGCTAGAATCTCAATTCCAAGTCTTAATATATATGCTTATATGGTGGATGAACAAGGGACCAGTACTACTTTGATTTCATGATCGTTCCTTTTATTTAAATCACAAAAGAGAATGAGCATAACGACATGTCCTTATACAAGTATATAGAATCTCCCTTTATTATGAACATAAATCAGTATTCGCGGTATTTTATTTCTATGTCAAGATCTGCCAAATCTATGTCCCCAACCCATGTGTTATGAACCCGAGCCTATTCTGGATGCATGTAGAGTACCGTCATTTATCATCGGGTTGGACGGCAAGACCCCCTGCCGAATGTGTGATCGTAACATCTGTGGTGAGTTGACCTCTAGTCAATTACGCTAAACATATAATTTAATCTTGTGCAATTTGCAGGGGGGGGGGGGGGGAATCATTATTTTCCAACATTTTGGCCTAAAGTCATAATGAAAAATACACGTTTGATTTTTTTCTATTTAATTAACCACATTAACATACCGGCACAACATAACGCTATTTTTTTTTTATTATTTTTTTTAATCTACGTCTCACCGATACAGCGGTGCCACACTTGCAATATCAGCGTGATATGACATCAAGCCACGTGATCCTGACACCGGGCCAACCAATTCTGGAACTACCCTGTATACATAAGCGCAAACAAAGAGAGAAATACCTAAGTAAAAGTTTTGTTATGTCCTGACCGTGGAGCCATGGGACGGTTGTACGGTGTATTACTGAATTTCATTCACAAAAATTTCAGTAGTGTCGAAAATATTTTGTATGGTCAAGAAATATACATGTACATGTATATCGGTATGTGGCGTAACATTTGTTATATTATCAAAATCGCAGCACCCTTACCACTGACCACCAGCTTCCCTAAATTACATATATGATATTATTTCCAGGTGAATGGGCATGTCCTGCCATCGAGTGTCCAGGCTTTTCAGACATACCAGAAGGGTGTCATGAGGATCAGAATGTGATAGGGTCAGACGGGATCACGATCTGTCCGGTCTGTCCGATCAACAAATGTGAGAATCCAGTGTTAAGCGATGACGGAATTATCCGAGAATTTCCGATTGTGGAAGCATGTGACATACGAACTATCTGGTTTAGCAGATTAGCAGATGTAGTGCAAACAAGAGGACTGGGATATATAATAAATTAATAGTCTGTTCTAGTTTAGCATTTCGTGTTTAGCAATAAAGATTTTCGAGACCAGTCGTCACAATATATCCAGTTGTCGATGACAATAGACAGCTAGCACTTTGGCCTCATCAACCATTCTATACAAAAATCATACTGAAAATTCCGGAGTAACCCGACTAAATAAACAGATGATTAAGTAGTGACAATAGCCGAGTATAACATAACCATCCATATTAAATTCTTGTTTCTATACCGTTGCGAAATCTGCGAGCCAGGTTGGTTTGGTATGTTCCTGTTTTATTGACGATTCCTGGACTGATGTGTCTTCGAAAAATGGATTTTTTTTTCTAATTTACTTCATCCAATTGTCTATCTTTTTCATAGTACTAAATATATAATTAAAATCTAAACAATGTCTTTAATCTTTATTTATGTTCTAAATACAACAGTCTACTAGGTAAAGGGCTAACTGTAGTAACAGAGGTTACCATATGCCTCGACAGTAACAGGACTGAACGGATGGTCTATAGAGACCTCCTAAAAGGGTCAGAGATCAACCCAACACACTCTAATGGTAACAAAGAAGGCCTGGCATTCACGCGCCATTATGGTCGTGACCGGTAGCTTGGACAAGGAGTGACCCTACTCATTGATGACAAGTCCGGAATAGGGAGGAACTAGGTCATATAAAAGCTTGAATTCACTTCACTGCGAGGCAGTTATACTTGCCATATGTCACATCAGAACTTATTAACCATTTAGAATAAAGGACATGAACTTTAAACTGTACAAGAGGGCCAAGATGGCCCTATTTTGCCCATCTGATTAACCCTGCCTTGAGTTTAAAGTAATCAACATTGTGTATAAGAATTGCTTTATTAAATGCTGAAACTTGAGAGTAAACAAAGTAAAATATGTTGATTTTTTGTATTAAAAAGGAAAATTAGCCCCAACCAGTCTCTTTATATACAGAAAATGGATCCTACTCTGACCTGTAAGTCAGATATCAGTCATAATTGAACATGGTCAGGATGTTAAGGCCAGAGATATTGTTGAAAACTTTGATTAAGATGACTTAAATGCAATTATTTAATAATTACAGATTATAAAGAGTAAGTTGATATAAACATGCATTTTTTATAAATCTAAGGCCATAACTCCTGACCTTATATACCAATATCAGTTATAAACAAACTTGGCTGAGAGATTATAGCCATCCTCAACACATATATGAAAAAGATTGCTTGAGAAATGAGGAGAGTATAGAACCATAAAGTCTTTCTGGCCAACAAACATCCAATAATCCTAAAGACTAACCCTATTTCATAGTCAAGTTTGTGAGAAAGGAGTACAATAATGTAAAACAGAGGACCAATTAAAACATCAAAATGAAACATGTTTATCACTTTATTGGACGGAATGTTCAGTGAAGTCATGATCAAACACAATTACAGCATTTCCTGATACCTTTGACAAAAATCATAAAACCTGAAAAAAAATCAGTATATTTATTTAATACTGACTATTATTACTATGCCCTTACAGAAAATTGTCTTAAATTGATTCAAAATGTAATATTTTTGGTCAAACAGAACTTGCTGTTTTTGAGGTTAAGGAATCTCAATTGAGATGATTTGTGAAAAGCAGGCTGTAGATTACTGGCACCATACTCAGTTACAATATAGCTATAAACTCCAGCCAATATATAGGGGTGCATTTACAGCGGATCTTTTAAGATTTTCATGCCTATGAAGTGTTTCACAAAAATGACCGTGCATGTCTAAACAATGACTGAGTACCAGTACATTTTTTTATTTTGCAAGATGCATAAATTAGTGAAAATAAAAAAATATGTCGATGTGAAAATATTTAACCAGAAGATCACATGACCATGGTCTTCTGACTGTGAGGCTGCCTGTTCATCAACCTTTCCATATCTTCCGGCAGAATACTTGGGAGTCAACACCACATTGTCATAGTCAAAGTTCTCGTCTAAACTGAAAGGCTGTACAAGGTCACTGCCAGGCTCCTGTCAACAAAACAAGAAGAGCCTACAATATTGATAGAAACTGGCTGAATCCAAAACAAAAACAAAAACAAAAAAACCTTTACCTCACAATATTTACAACAACAGCAGTTCCATGTACGTACAAACACAGATTTACTGTTAGAAAAGAATAGAGGTCTACAAAGAATGATAAAAGAATTACTATTGTGCTGCATGTTTTTCAGCAACATTGCATGGACACCTTATTTGTACCTACATGGAAAACCCAATAGCCTGAGTTTCAGATAGTGTCTATAAAGGAATGAGTCACATGTGAATATTGGGCAAAACTTCTTTAATTGTGAGTAATTCCTTCAGTCAATCAGCAAGTGAAAGAGCGATATTCAAAAGTCCTGAAAATATTAAATGAATATGAAAAGTATCTATAAGACTTACAAAATAATGATAAAAATATACTTAGTAAATTGTGAGTCACCCACTTGTAAGAGAATATTGCTTTTTCATGTTCAAGGCTGTATGAACCCAGCAAATGTTATTAAAATACAAGATGTTTACTTCATGATCTTTTTTTCTAAAATCCTGCATAAATAAAGAAAGAAAACCCCAAAATTTCAAACAATTCTTAACAATAAGCTATAAACCTATAGGCAGTCATTATTAA
Source organism: Solen grandis (assembly GCA_021229015.1). Classification (NCBI taxonomy): domain Eukaryota; kingdom Metazoa; phylum Mollusca; class Bivalvia; order Adapedonta; family Solenidae; genus Solen; species Solen grandis. The sequence goes on along the minus strand of CM037790.1, from coordinate 30,052,725 downwards.
TTATCAAGTTGACTTTCCCTTAAACTCAAATACATTTTTGTATTCCCATTGTAAATTCAAGAGCATTTCAATGCTACGGAGAGAAATACATTAGAGTGATTAAGAAAATAAAGGGCTTGGTGTCCCTAGAAAATATGAGAAGTGAATACATAACCCTTAACCCTTTCCCTCATAGAGGAAACCATGAAAAGACCTATGCGAACAGCATAAAACCAGATCAGCGTAACTCGCAGGCTGATCAGGTTTTATGCTGTTCGCTGCTCCTCAGTGGTCTGGAAATGAGGATTCTGTAATTAAATTTGGTATGGTTTAACTGTGGTTTTCTGCAGATCAGGCTTTATGTGGTACCTATTGAGTGCGTCAAAATGAGTCTATATGAGGGAAAGGGTTAATACAACGTTACCAATTGATAAATGTAGAAATAAACACAAATCAACATGCCCAAGACTGACAAAGTACTCCATGGGGCTTGCTGAAATTGCTTTGACTGTAGGAAAGGATAGTATGGGACAACCTTTATGATTTCTATACAACCTCACTTCAATCTTTGAAGCCGGGTGTAAAAATTAGTTACCTGATCAGCTGTATCAATGTTATTTCCAACTCTGTATGTGGCTTTAAAGTCAAGAAGCCTCTCATTAACATCTCCTTCATTTCTTTCAGTCTCTGTAACTTCCCCTGGGAACACTACATCCTTTGCATCTACTTCCTTCTCTTCATCAGAATCTCCTGCAGTCTCATCATTGTGATCCAGAGTTACATTTCCCTCAGAGTCCATGAGCACTGCTTTGTAAGTGTCCTTCACGATTCTTGTGTCACTTTGTGCTTCTATCTGTTTCATTCTATTTTGGTCTAACATAACTTTCACATCTGTTTTATTAGTATCTTCACACATAGAAAGAACACAATCACTTTCGTCATCAGTAAACCTGACATCATCTCCATTTAATTCTTTTTTCCTTTTTGATTTCTTGTTCAGGAAAGCCTGAATGTCATGAGCATTACCTACATCAGCAGATTTACCTGCTCTATCTGCACTTACATTGTTTTCATTTTCTTCATTCTGGAGATCTGCTAGGAAATTCATCAGAAGCTTGTCAGTTGAATTTTCATCAAGAGAAAGGTTGTCAAAAAGCTCAGAGGGATCTGGTGGGTTACTGGCCATGACCTGGTTGCTATGGTGATCATGTCTTGAAGAGTTTCTATCAGAGAAACTGGCACTGTATGTGTTGAGTGGTTCAATGTCTTGTTCTAAATCATTTGTAAAGGGTTCATCTTCAGCCATTTCTTCAGACTCAACAAAATTGTCAACCTGAAATATAAAATATTAGAACCATTCCACGATGGAATATCTTCAACATTCACTTTCAAATATGAGAGAGTATTCTGAGGGCTACCTGACACTAAAAACAAAAAAAAAATAAATAGATGTGCTGGTATAACAAGACTGTTCTCTGTTATAGTAAATTATGTAGTAGATATCTATCAGTTAAACTTTACGTACATACCAAAAATCAAACATTTACAAGATCGTGGAAAAAAGTGTGTAAAAAGCCAGAATATGTAAAAAAAACAAAACAAAAAAAAAACAAAAAGCTGATACCTAATTCAGTAATTCTTGGTTAAGATGGGTGGTGGAATGCAAACTTGGTCTGGAACTTATCACCTACAAACCCAATCATACTCAAGAGCCACCCAAGGACAAGTGGAATGATACCACCTTCAGTCATTACCAAAAGATATTGTGCCAAGTCATCACTAAGTGGCATAATTCCACACACCATGTTGAACATGTGGCATGATATCATATCTAGGTCAGTCCATTTGATACTAGTCATATAAGCTGAGTGATATTAAGAAAGGTTGCTTTACTACCATTTCCAACAATTAAGGCATGTTCAGCAAGGGATTGAACCAGTGATCTCTTGCTCTTGAGGCATTCACTATAACTACCTGGCCACCAAGACCAGTTCATATACATGAAAATAATTCATCAACTCTTTGTCTGTAGATGTTTCGTGTATGTGAAATGTATTTCCTTAGCAGAAACTGTACCATATAAATGAAAAGCATATGAGATCATTTTTTTTTATTATTTCTTCCTTTTTTGTCGATGGAAGTACAGACATTCATTACAGTTAAAATTCACTTAAAAACTATCACTAAAGGAGGAGATATAGTTTAAAGAAAATTGCTGACAATTGACGCATGCATGCATGGACGACAGACGCCAGACAACCAGCCATACAAGTAGCTCACCATGAGCATGTTGTGCTCAGATGCACTAAAAATAAACAAAGGAAGGAATATGACAGCAGTTCAATTTCTACAAGATAATACATTTCAAACTGTCTGATATGTTTGCCTATATTTAAAACCTGCATAATTTTTTGAAAATGTTTCCAATAGAATAACTTTGGAGAGGTCACTTTAATTGGAGAGACTCAAATTTGTGAAGAGGCTATACTCTGTGAAGAGGCTCTAATGTGCGGCAAGGCTAAACTGTATGGAGAGGCTACAATGTGTGAAGAGGCTTTAATGTGTGGCGAGGCTAAACAGTGTGGAGAGGCTCCACTTTATGGAGAGGCCAGGCAATGTGGAAAGACTAGCTACTCTGTGGGGAGAGGTTCCACCATGTAGAAGTACCTTGACATGAGCTCCTGTTCTGATTACTTTGACACTGTTCAGTCGGCTGGTGGTGGTCCCCTCACACAGTGTCTGCAACAACAACATAGATTCTTATTGTGTGTGTGTATCAATTATGCAGGATGTGCTTTCTACAAATAGAAATTGAGAATAACATCTACAACACTGATACCAATGCTTGATCATAAAAAAACTTTCATTAAAAATAATTCAAGGCAATATTTCAAATTAGATAAGAAAAAAGACAGCAAAAGTAAATTTAAATAAGGAAGTGAGTTCAGAAAAAGTCTTTTAAAGCAGACAATCGACAGAGGGTGATCACAATAGCTCAGGTGAGCTAAAAAATGCCCAAGAAATGATCAATTGAAACATAAAGCAACAACCTCTTCTTCAATTTCCTCCCTCTCATATGGTAAAGTTTGTCCAGGTTCACACCCCAGTCTCTTCTTGTCTGTTGATATCTGAGACTTCTGAGCATCTGTCTTGGTCATGCCTATTTTCTTAGTTTTTGCAAGTGACTGCTGCTTGTTTAATTCATCTGAAACAGTTAAGACAGTGAAATTTTGTAAAACATTATGTTTTTGTCACAAATATATATATAAAAAAATAATTGTGTATATTCAAGATATCATCCATGTTAAACAGTTTTTACTCACTTCATTCATTAAAACTGTCAAAGACGCTTGATAAGCTTTAGAATCAAATTACTTGTTACCCTTAAAATTTATTAGTACAATTTTAATAGGCTAAAGAAAAAAAGTTGGAAAGAGTGTTAACCCTTTCCCTCATGGAGGACACCATGAAAAGACCTATGCAAACAGCATAAAACCAGATCAGCCTGCGAGTAACTCGCAGGCTGATCAGGTTTTATAATGTTCGCTGCTCCTCTGTGGTCTTGAAATGAGGATCTTGTAATTAAATTTGGTAAGGTTTAACTGTGGTTTTCTGCAGATCAGGCTTTATGTGGTACCTATTGAGTGCATCAAAATAAGTCTATATGAGGGAAAGGGTTAAACAATATCAAAATATTAACTGCCCTTGTGAAGAAATCCTAGTCTGTTTTTTTGTTCTTCACAAGGTGTGTGTTCAGTCAACAGTATTTCAGTTATTTCAATGTTATCTTTGTGATGTAGATACATCAGACACGGTGGTAGGCACTGCGACCTTCCTTATATGATGTCTAAGGCAAGAGACTTAGATTATGCTTGCTCTTGGTCAACCAGTTCTGTAATCTCTGAGTCATAAGAGCTGTTACACAACAATAAAATGATCAATTTTAATTACTTTGTTATATATTACTGCAGGTTTGTGTTAATCAGTTCTTTTTCTATCAAACAGTGTTGCAGGCTAGAGTTTATACAGGTACATGTACAGGTCATTAACGCGTCAATGTAAATTACCTTTCTTTAGATAAGTAAAACTGTTCAGGAATTCATCGTAAGTCTGTTCCTGGTTCCTAACCACACCCTCCAGAGTACTGTACATGGTGTCATCAATTGTATTCTTCCTATTGTCCTCTGTAGGTGAGACAGACTGACTTGACATGGTGACAGCTGTAGGAGCTACTAAGCTACTGTAATGAGACAATATATGGGTAATCATTAGTCATGATGAAAAATGTTGACCAGTATAGTGAGACAGGCCATACAAGCTCTGATCCTACCAAACTTAGCAAATCAGGATTAACAAGTAACCACATTGCATAAAAACTAGCTAAACTCCAAGGCAGTTTAACTTGTCCGATGATCCTTCCTTCCTCAGATAGATTCCAGATGATTGTAATTATACCACCTGTATTGGTGGGCAGCAAAAACCTCAAGTATTGACTAATCCACAGTTTGATGAAATACGATATTAAATTCCAAAATTTTTTATTTCTTTATATATACAGCATGAGAAGCCAGAATGATATTATTTTAAGTCCATTGCTGGTTGTTTAATGACCATGTGAAATGTTCAAGTTGATATAGTCGGACTAAGATTATTTAATAATCAAGGTACAAAGTAAACATTCATTTTATTATGGCCCATATAATATATATTCAAGACTCATATATATACAGGAGTGTGTAAAGCGGTCTATATATCCATGACTTACCACCTCTACAACGCCTTCACATTCACCCTATTGGACACAAGAAAAAATGCGATTTCCGATTTAAATGCAAAAAGAAAGGTACTACCTTTTCTTGGAATTTCTTATCAACTGCGTCACTTTCCGAAGAACCCAAAGAGTGTTTCGAATAAAAAAATATCCTCGCCAGCGATCAAAAGAATAAGAGAGTTTGATTAGTATGCAGATAAATGGTCCGCTGTTTCCACCATGTTGTTTACATTGGTTCGTTTGGTTCTGCATTCCTTACTAATACTTACCACAGAACAATGTTCTAACTATTCTGAGTGCGATTATTTTTGGGGTTAGGGATATGCTCGACTCATATGAGTATATGTTGAAGAATATAATCAGCTAAATGTGCTTCAAACAAATTTTTTTAACCCAGAATGTGTGCTATTATATTTAGTTCTAATGTTAAATTATAACCATTGTCAAACAGTTTGTTCTTAAACAACAGTAAGTGGGTTGGAGCGTATCTGTGCATGTGTAGTATCCATGATTAGCTTATAATATTGTCAGCTATTACGCAGTGTTGGAAAATTTCCACTTTCTCAATTACCATCATAATATCAGTGTGGAAACCAACATTTTTTCTACGAAAGAATTATATTTGACGATGCTCTAAGCAAATCACAGATAGTACTCATTAACAGGTATTGCCTGCACCCAAGTATGGTTTGTGTATAGAATTGAACCCATTCCAAAAGAATCCTTTGCATGGTCATATGAAATGTTGCTTCCATAATTGTTATAAATGTAACCAGGTGAGAAAAATGTGCAGCAAGACTGTGACTCGAACCCGTGACCCTATCTTATAGGATGAATGCTCTACCAACTTGGCAACTGGACTGTAAACATATATCTCTCACTAATAAGTGTTACTATTTCAAGTTTTGTTTATTAAAAAAAAACACTTCAATTTTACACACAAAACTGAGAAAGCTATAACCTGGAGCTTAATCATCAATGTACTATGGCCTTCTTCAGCAGACTGATCACTTTACTGGGGATTAGCACCAACACCTCTTGAGGGCATGAAAGAGGTGTTGGTGTTAAACCCCAGTAAGACAAGGTGACCGGTCTGCTGAAGAAGTCCATAGTACATGGATAAAGATCAAGGTTATAACTTTCTTAGTTTTTTGTGTGAAATTGAGGTATTTTTAAAAAAAAAAAAACTTGAAATAATGACTGAAACCTTACAGTTAAACCCTCATCAAAAAATTAAGTGTTACCTAGAGGCTATTACATACACCCCTGCCAATTTTGAACTTGTCAAATTCACAGTACAGAGATCAAATTGCTGACGAGAACTATACTGTAACGGCCTAACGTTGGGTGCAAGTTGTAACCAGGTGAGAAAATGTGCAGCCAGACTGGGACTCAAATCCATGACCCATCACTTACAGGGCAATTGTTCTACCAACTGCATGAGCTTCTGGACTGCTTATTCCAATATCTCACAGATAAGAGTTACTCATTGGCTTTTACACTTCCTTAAAAAACTTTTTATTCTTGTAGATTTAGAAAACTGCAGAAATCCTTCATTTGAAACAGTTCTGTACAGTACGCAATCTTTTATGCTTGAAATGAACAGATCTGGAAAAGTCTCCCACTGGGAGACGAGTAGTGTAGAAAACTACAAGGATTATATACGGATTCGTACCTGGAATGGCCCATTCTGTAAATGTGCAAAGCACCTTTCTGGTTTTTAGCTGTGAAATTTTAAGCCTCACCTTTCCCATTCATTGCTAGGTGAAATACTTAAAACCTTGTGTTTGTTTGAGTAAACCATGTTAACCACTGACTACCTGTTATTTCTAGGTCAATTTGAATACATTTGGGAACACGGGAACGGTCCATCTGTGTCCAACATTGTGCCTGTTTTCTTGTTTGCCTTATTCACATGTGCTTCCTTACAATTTATTTGCTAAGTGAGCTTTACTATACTTAAATGGCTTCATGTTTTTATATTATATAGTGTTAGGTGCTATGTGGCTTGATGTGCATCCTGTTTAAAACAACCTTTATTTTCGGTATTGCTTTGATTGCTTTGTTTAGTATGTGCTTCCATACATTTCAGTTACTTGGTGTTGTTTTATCTTATTTACTTGTTTCTTCATGCCTTTCATTATAGTTCCAAGTGCTATACTTTAATCATTTACCTCATGAATATTCATGGACAAATTTATGACTTGATGAATTTTAATTAACTGAACTTAAAATGGTATATGGAATCATGACACCATCTGTGTTGAAAATGAGCTACATTATTGGATGAGCTCTGTTTGCCAATGCGCAAAATGAGTCTGTATGAAGTAAAGGGTTAACCTTTTACCTCATGAATATTCATGGTCAAATTTATGACTTTTACTGACATGAAATAATGGATTTTTCCAGCTGTGTAGATATATTGTATGAACAGAGGAGACCCTTTTCAGACAACACCTTCTAGGAGCTGCCTTATCTAGGACTGATCTGCATATTTGCTAATGTGTCAAAATGAGTCTATATGAGGTAAAGGGCTAATAAAGATACAAACAATACTATACAAGTGTTGGTTTGTTTAGACTATCTGGTAACTCATTTTGATACTCTAGAACTGCTGGTCTGCAAGACTATTATCCAAATTTTAATTCCTTTAAAACTGGGTTTATTATAGGCTACCAGTACCTGGGTACCTTTGTCGGGTAGAAATCTGCCGGTACCCAGGTACAAAATTATTACCCAATGTCAGCCTTTCTATTATAATACATCATGAACTTATTTTCTTTTTAGCATATATACATGTATATATTTCAATGATATTCTTTAAACTAATTCTACATACACTCTGTCAAGAAATTATTTAATTTTAATGCAATGACTACATTTGCATGGATATAATATTATGACGTATAACCGGGTAACATTAATGGACTTGTTTCAGCCCTACTTGTTAAGACTCTATTCCAATGAGAATTCTTTCCTCAAGATCAACCTGGCCTCCAATTCAAGGACTGTTCTGCTTGTCTTTACTCTGAAAATTTACATCCGATACTGAGCTCTAAATCTGACTTCCAAGGAAGGCTGTTCTGTATGATCGACCTCAAGTGTCATGGACGTTCTGATATTAAGTGTTAGAAGTGATAATCATTTACAGTACTCCTATGCAGTCCTTACTCTTGTCTGAAGGTTTGATATTTTCATTACTGCTAGTCTGGGGCCTTGTTTCACTAAACTTTGTACAAAAAAAATTCTTCATGTACATTTGTATGTTAAATTACAGATGTAAATTATTCTTTTTTTCTCTTCACAAAATGTGATAAGTTTTTATAATGATCGAAGCTGGTCACTTTTATGTTTTATTTAGGAATAAACTGGTATACAGAATGTAGAACACAACTGAGATAAGTTATCTACACAAAGTTATGTCTCTGAAAATTGCCTCTTTGTCTGAATTCCTGTTTCAAGGACATGTGACCTTGAGCCCTAGAACTATGGATATGAATTTGACAAAATATTGAGATTTTCCTGTCAGAACTTATTTTTTGAAGATATGGAACTCTCATATCTAGTGACTTAGTAAATCAATATTTTGTACATGTTTTTTCAGTATGCTCTAGCAGAAAATGATTTTTAATTCTTCTAATTTTCATATGCGTAGTGCATGATACAGAATTTGAGATTTTGAGATGTGAAAAATTTCACTTTGAGAAGTTTGTGAAATGCTGGCCTGGTCCGTTGAATTGATCCACAAACTTTAGGATTTATCTTTTGGTTATAACCCTGGTTTAAAGGAAAGTCTGATATTGAAGCTTTTGTACAACTGATCTTTTTGACTGATATCAACAAGAAAGTCAGTAGAACTGACAGATGCTCCCCGAAGAATGTCATTGTTACAAATAAGACCTTGGTCAATGGGTGGGAGGATGTAGGAACTGGGTCAAGCCGAAGATATGCACATCTCCTCTTTGTAATAAAGCTTCACATAAAGTTTTGTTGAAATCAAGCTATTAGTTCCTGAGAAATAGCCCGGACAAGAATCATACTAGATATACCGTTTGCATAAAAGCCAAAGGGCCATAACTCTGTGAAAAATTGAGGGACAAAGTTACCCCCATGATATGCAAATCTTCTCTTGGTAATACAGCTTTCCATAAAGTTTCGTTGAATTCAAGCCATTATTTTCTGAGAAATAGCCCAGACAAGATTCATGCAATATGTACTATAGGCCGAAAAATCATGGGGCCATAACTCTGTGAAAAATTGAGGAACCAGGTCAGGCCGACGATATGCGTATCTACTCTTGGTAATTAAGCTTCCCATAAAGTTTCGTTGAATTAAGGCTTTTTATTTCCTGAGAAATAGCCCGGTCAATAATCATGCAACATGAACTATAGGCAGAAAATTTAAGGGGCCATAACTCTGTGAAAAATTGAGGAACCAGGTCATGCTGAGGATATGCGCATCTTCTCTTGGTAAAATGGCTTCTTCCGAGAAATACCCAGACAGAATCATGCAATATGACATAGGCCGAAAATCAATGGGCCAACTTTTGAAAAATTTAGGAACCGGGTCATGCTGATGATATGCGCATCTCCTCTTGGTAATAAAGCTTCACATAAAGTTTCGTTGAATTCAAGCCATTAGTTTCTGAGAAATAGCCCGGACAAGAATCATGGAATATGTACTATAGGCCGAGAAGTCAATGGGCCATAACTCTTTGAAAAATTTAGGAACCGGGTCATGCTGAGGATATGCGCATCTCCTCTTGGTAATAAAGCTTCCCATTAAGTTTCGTTGAATTCAAGCCATTAGTTCCTGAGAAATAGTCCGGACAAGGAAAGTGTGACGGACGGACGGACGGACGAAGCGGCGACTATATGCGTCACCTTCCGTGAGCATAAAAATATATGTGGCTGATCTGCAGGAAACCATGGTCTTATATATAGACTTTTTGACATAGAGGCTTTAGGACTTCTAAACCTGCTCTCAAAAATACTTAAGTAAAATCTAAGGCTCATAGCCAAGTTTCATACTCAAATCACTATGGAAACTAATGGGCACAAAATGAGTGAGTCTGAGTATAAAGCAAGTCTAAACCAAACTTTTTTTATTTTCAAAAACAAGGGGACTGATAATAAAATATCTAGTGCTAGATCAAATTCAACCAATAATACCAAGTACAAAGTATTACTTAGATAAGAAATGCATTCCTCAATTCCTGTTTTACAAAATGTACATAACAAATTTGACATCCATTTTTTTATGCTCACCGAAGGTGACGCATATAGTCGCCGCTTCGTCCGTCCGTCCGTTTGTCCGTCCCACTTTCCTTGTCCGGACTATTTCTCAGGAACTAACGGCTTGAATTCAACGAAACTTTATGGGAAGCTTTATTACCAAGAGGAGATGCGCATATCGTCAGCATGACCCGGTTCCTAAATTTTTCAACGAGTTATGGCCCATTGACTTTTCAGCCTATAGTACATATTGCATGATTCTTGTCCGGGCTATTTCTCAGGAACTAATTGCTTGAATTCAACGAAACTTAATTGGAAGCTTTATTACCAAGAGGAGATGCGCATATCGTCAGCATGACCCGGTTCCTAAATTTTTCAAAGAGTTATGGCCCCTTGACTTTTCAGCCTATAGTACATATTGCATGATTCTGTCCGGGCTATTTCTCAGGAACTATGGCTTGAATTCAACAAAACTTTATGGGAAGCTTTATTACCAAGAGTAGATGCGCATATCGTCAGCATGACCCGGTTTCTAAATTTTTCAAAGAGTTATGGCCCCTTTACTTTTCAGCCTATAGTACATATTGCATGATTCTTGTCCAGGCTATTTCTCAGGAACTAATGGCTTGAATTCAACGAAACTTTATGGGAAGCTTTATTACCAAGAGTAGATTCGCATATCGTCAGCATGACCCAGTTCCTAAATTTTTCAAAGAGTTATGGCCCCTTGACTTTTCGGCCTATAGTACATATTGCATGATTCTGTCCGGGCTATTTCTCAGGAACTAATGGCTTGAATTCAACGAAACTTTTTGTGAAGCCATTTTACCAAGAGAAGATGCGCATATCCTCAGCATGACCTGGTTCCTAAATTTTTCAAAGAGTTATGGCCCCTTGACTTTTCGGCCTATAGTACATATTGCATGATTCTGTCCGGGCTATTTCTCAGGAACTAACGTGAATTCAACGAAACTTTTTGTGAAGCTTTATTACCAAGAGTAGATACGCATATCATCGGCGTGACCTGGTTCCTCAATTTTTCACAGAGTTATGGCCCCTTAAATTTTCTGCCTATAGTTCATGTTGCATGATTATTGACCGGGCTATTTCTCAGGAAATAAAAGCTTTAATTCAACGAAACTTTATGGGAAGCTTAATTACCAAGAGTAGATACGCATATCGTCGGCGTGACCTGGTTCCTCAATTTTTCACAGAGTTATGGCCCCTTGATTTTTCGGCCTATAGTACATATTGCATGAATCTTGTCTGGGCTATTTCTCAGAAAATAATGGCTTGAATTCAACGAAACTTTATGGAAAGCTTTATTACCAAGAGAAGGGGAGTATGATTCTTGTCCGGGCTATTTCTCAGGAACTAATAGCTTGATTTCAACAAAACTTTATGTGAAGCTTTATTACAAAGAGGAGATGTGCATATCTTCGGCTTGACCCAGTTCCTACATCCTCCCACCCATTGACCAAGCTCTTATTTGTAACAATGACGTTCTTCGGGGAGCATCTGTCAGTTCTACTGACTTTCTTGTTTAGGTAAGAATATTCATTAAGAAATGAAATAACTGAGTATTTTAGTAGCGGAAACAAGAATAATGAATTCCACCTCTATGTATTTAAGTATCATTTAGTGCTGTATTGTTAGTGGTTATGCTCCTGGTCTGCTAGTCTTAACTCAAGTCAGAATGTTGGAATTAAAATTTCAAAACTGTTTGTCAGGAAGATAAGTCGCCAATCTCTATGAACAGCGAGTCTTTTTTTATGCTGTCTGCCACTTAGAAATACAAATTTTCCAATCACTTTTCTTCTTGGGTTTAGATCATTGAATATCTTAATAGTGGGTATTTTCCAGGTACATGTATTTCTTTTTTATATTTATGGGTATTCTTAACTGATTTTTAATATAAAGTGTACTGTGATGATTCACAGACTGAGTTTGTATTTCATTTTTGTCAGAGTTTTGTCCCTTGGATTTTTACAGGTTAATTCTGAATATTCAAGATTTTTCAGGCATTTTTCCTACATAAATACTTGGTGATACCATGTTGATGTTAACTGTGGTTGTGAACTATGGTGAATAAAATTACAATTCTCTCATCTTCATTTATTTTTGACTTATGGCACAACCTGGAAATTTAATCATGTTTTTTTTTTTTTTCCTCTACATGCTTAGAGATACTGAACTGATCTTTGGTAGATGTTCTAGATGAATAAATGGTTCCAAATGCATTTCACTCTCTAATGCACATCTGGTCAGAATTATGGCTCTTGTCAAAATATTTTTGTAAGAAGGGGCACTCTTGTCATCGAAAATTTTATACATTTTATGTTTTTTTAACTACTAAACCCACAAGAAGCTAATGTATTTCCATAATTCAAGGCAAGCACCAATCAAATCACTGCATTCTTTGTTAATAACTCATGAGTATGAAGAAATTTCATCTAACATCCCACAAGTAAAAATGTAGATAAGTGGAATTGTCAAGTATGGGTTTCCAGCCATGATATAGTGTACAGTCTCTTAAACACATATGGTAATGGCTATTAAAAAAAAACACAATTAAGTCAGAGCTTCAGAAATCCAGTTTACTTTTCTGTACATTGCAAGGGGAACTAACTCCAGTCTTGGCTTGTACCGGATCTTCCTGCGATCGGCTGGCTGTCTCCGACAGATCCGGAGGCAGGTGAAGCTTCTGAGGATGAAAGGTACAGAAACAGGATGGAAATTATTTTCAAAGAAGAGAGCCATGATTAAAGATTCTATATGGATTATATTGTGATAATTTGTGCAAAATAAACTAAATTTTGACAGATGGTTTCAGAGGAGCAGAATTTTTTAACTGTTTTCATACTTGCATGTCTTTCAGGAGAAAAAAAATCAAAAAGAGAAAATAAGTTAAAGAAAATACAATCTTATTATTTGTAATAAAAAATGAATAAAAAGAAAGTTAACCTCAATTGTGAATTTCTTCCGTCGTAGTTTGAATGCAAGGTCTAGAGATTCAGGCATGTGACAAACCAAGGAGTTTAGTCGAGGTAGCTTCTTCACATTGAACAAACCTACAACAGGGATTTCATTTGATTATATAAAGGAGATTTATCTCATGCTTTCAGTTAAAACTTTGTGAAATATCCGTATAATATTTATTTAAATTCTAATTTAATAATAAGTGTTTTTTTTTCTTTTGTCCAAAAAAAAAAAACCCACTAAAGATACTTAAACTTCGTATAAATGTAGATAGCATGCAAATGGTATTTTTTTCACTCTTGTTGAGAGTTTTGCAAATGGTATTTTTTTCACTCTTGTTTGGAGTTTGAAAGTATAAACAAGACATAAAACTGACACATAAAACTAAATCACTGTATATGCTAACATCCTCCAATCTATAGATTCCAACACTAGTAACTACAGACCATGGTACTCCTTGTAAGCCGGGTTCTTCTCCTTGTCGGAGCCCACAAAACTGTCGAGGTGTACCACCGTATCACAGAGCCGCTCCAGACGATGTACAGTCACCTCATCCTGCAGAGGAACCAGCTCTCAGTCCATAACAATAGTCACTACATGTACAACCAAAATAACTGTTTTTAACCCTTTACCTCATGAATATTCATGGACAAAGTTATGACTTCCTGAATATCTATATGTTGAACTTAAAATGGTTTATGAAACAATGGATTTTTCTATGCCATGCAGATTATGTAGAATCTCACTTAATTTTGACATATAAAAGCAAACAGAGGAGACCCTGACTAGGTGCTGTGTGATCTGGGTCCGCTCTGTCAATGCATCAAAACGTGTCTGTATGAAGTGAAGGGTTATTCAAATGAATTGTGAATAGCATGTCTTAATATCTATTTTTCATCAGGCATTATGATTTTATTTATAAAGTCCAGTGATATGTTTTGGTCATGGTCACCCTCCATGCTGTACAAAAATTTCAAGTATGAATGGATGAAAAAGAAATCTAAATATACCATTATGTTTATGTTGCTGTTTTTACCATCTAGACAATACAAAGAAATCAAGAAGAAAAATAAACTCAATTGTCTATTCTGCTTTTTAATAGACTTTCGTTTAAAGTTGTTTGTAAAATGAATAGTTACCTTCAATAAATACTAAATCAATACCGGTAAACATAGCTGACTAAAATGCTAGAAGCATCATAGTAAATAACATGCAAAACCTGAAGACCTGAACAAGGTTTTCATTTCTCCTCACTAGAGGGTTTATCCTCCCTCTAAGTGTCAATGTATTCCAGCACAAGAAGGATAATTTGGAGCTGCATTTTGAGTGAAGGTAATGATATTAATACAAATCATATTAATCCTTTACCACATGAATATTCATGGACAAATTTATGACTTGATGAGTATAAATAATTTATAAAACTGTAAATGGTATATGAAATAATGAGGTTTTCTTTGCCATGTATTCTGCATAGAATCTGAGATACAATACTGTATGAGCAAACAGAGGAGACCCTGATTAGACAGGTCCATCCAGGTGCTGTCTGGTCTGGGTCACCTCTGTTTGCAAAGTCATCAAAATATGCATACATGAGGTAAAAAGTTAACCTTTAATCAAACTGACCAGGACTTTGTGCTGAGCACCAAACAATGATGCTACTGGTATTTTTATTAAACTACTTTGGTATCTCAAAAACAAATATGTGCCCAACATGTTACTTACAAAATTTTTTAGATCTGCTGCTGGGCTTCTGAAAAGTATTTACCGCTATACCATAGTTTTACACCATGACATTAACTTACAGAAAAATGACAGACTTACACAAAACAAATGTGTGGGTACAGTTAGCACACAGGCTGCAAAGGCAGATCTCAAAATTGCACGTAGCCCAAGTAAGAACTTGGGAAGGGATGGATCGTAACTATCTCCAGGATCTAGTCCACCATTCTCACCCCATAGCGGGGAGCCCAGACTGTGGATCCCTGTAATACAATGTTAAACAGTTCTTCTACAGCAACAAAAAAAAATACGTGTTCAACTACCAAACTTAAAATGTCTTTTTAGGAAATTAATCTCCTAGAAAGATGGTCTGGCAGATTATTTCCTAAAAGAGCATTTAAGTTTGACAGTCGATAAAAAGAACAATATTTTTTTACATTAGAAATGTCAAATATCATCATCATCATCATCATCATCAAAACAAACCTGAAGGCATTTTTTAAATATTATCCTATCTAAAAATTATTAGTAGTAGTATTTTTATCATTAGGTTTTCGCACAACTGCGAAGTGCGAAAACCTGTTGTTCTCGTTGTGTTTATTTGTCATTTTTTTTTTTTTTTTTTTTTTTCTTCTTCTGTCAAAAATTTGTCCCGAGCCTACAGTAACGTAGGATTAAGCTACGACCATGAAATTTTTAACACTTATTCACATTGTCCTGACTTAGATCCTTAGGAGCCATTTTTTCAGATTTGTCTCCCATTGTGCCGCTAGGTGGCGTTTATTATGTAATTGATTGTATTGAAAAATCTCCAAAATCCAAAGTCGGATTTAGATACGGTTTTTTTTATTCTGTTCCTTATTGGCACCCCAACAAAATATATAGGTCTAGAAGTTCAAAAAAGATATCATTTCCTGTTCAGGAGGGGACCAAAGTTCGAATCTTGGAAATAACGCGTTTTTTAAGAGAAAATATGGTAGGTCCCTTTAAACAGAAATATTGGCCGACTTTGATAAGATAGAAGAATTTTGTTTGTTTAAACAGATTCGCAAGACCTAGCCGCACAAAATATATAGTGTGGCAATTTCAGGAAATGCACCGTTTATCCGCTAGAGGCGTTCAAAGATCACTGAATACGGAAAAAATAAAAATTTCAAGTTTTTAAAATATTTCATTTTTCGTCATTTTTTCATGTTTTTTCGTTCTCCTGTATTTATTTCTTGTTCGATTTTCATGAAATTTTCACTGAATGTGCAGTATGATGTTCTTAATCAGCTTATACTTTAAAATAATAAAAGGTAGTAAAGGTCAAGGTCATATCAGCAATATCGATTTTTTCTTTGACCTCATATAGCTCAAAAACGGTAAATATTCTATCGAGACATAACGGGTATAAAATGTTATGCTTTAAGAGACCTTTCTAACGGTACCAAAATTTTAAAAGTCAGACATCAAATGAAAAAAATAATTATGAAAAAACTCAATTATAGGTACACACAGTGGTTTTCTGCATTTATCTCAGAGGTTAATCACATATCATTATAATTTTATGATCAGATTTATAGAATGTTTATTTACCTTTCTAACGATATGCAGTTTTTGAAGATCGGGTAAAAAATGGTCGAGTTATGTTAGATTTCCCATACGTAGCGAAAGCCCAATTTTTAAAATATTTCAGTCCAACGCTTATCTTACTTGTACTGGGTGTGTATATTTCTCAGTGTATTATTGGCCATTTGACCACAGCGTAGCTGGGATGATGTAAACAACTCGCGGTCAAGTGACTTTCCTGCAGTCTAATGCTGGTCTACCTGTACTGGTGAACTGGGGGTGTGTATAGTTCTCAGTGTATTGGCCATACGTGTCTGTATACCACGGCCGGGATGATGTTAACCTTTATTGGTTGTTTTACAAATGTAGGACACAGTTTATTTAGCTTTATAAAAAAGAGGTACAATTTCATATAAAAAAGTGAAAGGAATGATAGAAGAAGTAACAATAGCATTGTATGAAGCTTATCTAAGTGAGAAAACCGATGATGTTGCGGATGCAACTCTAGTTATTTATTATTCTTATCCATCCTGATGAAGACTGATGATGGTTTGGTTGTGTGTTCCACTTACCTGTTCTCTCTTATACCTAAAGGTTTAATATTTTCTGACTAAAACCACTAATGGAATACTTTACTTACCTATCCGAAGTATATTCCTTTTATCTTTAGATGCAGTGGTTGAAAAACCACCCTTTGTTATCTCTTCGTCTATTTTATGCAGCAAGTCTATGTATTTTGTGTTTGTTCCTTTCTCTGTCCTGGAATGAAAAAGGAACAGGCATTCCTTTAGTCTGGAGAAATAATGTCTTGTGTTTTACTCCTCAGGACAATGTCTCTCCAATCTATACTGAAGACTCTCTGCATATATAATTGTAATATCTCACTACAGACACAGTTATGCAATTATACCAGCTGAATACCAAACAAGAGGTTTACCAACGCCATATCCAATGAAAAAAAAAACAATAACAAACTGACAGGCGTATAAATTTTTTGATGTACAAAAGCCTTCAGTAAAACCAAATAGTTAAAATACAACATAAAATTGATAAAGGAGAAAATACTAGTACTTTTCCATTTTAAATTCACAATGCTATTATTTCTAGTAGAAGAAGTATTTCTACCTTATTCCGCCATATACATTAACAGAACACCTGTATACATGTACAGGCAGTACCCTGACTTACGATTCTGTGTGTCCTAGATCTTGACCCCTCACTGCAGTTACGTTGATAGTATTCACCAAATCTTCCTCCATTGTCCTTGTAAGATCATAATAGTGGCCAAACTTGATGGCTGAAATGCCACCTGACTGAAACATTAAAAACTTTGTATCAGACCGCGTGACCACCCAAGTGATACCATTATAATCCATTCAAACTTCCATGGCAGAAGGGTTAGGTCTAACAAAATTCAAATCAGTTTTCTTACTTGGAATTTAGGCAGGTGCCTGTACCTCCAGGCAATCTTCATATTGTCATCTGGGGGTTCAGGTTCATTTGTTTCTCTTGTCTCATCCAAGATAGGGGCAGGTAACTCCTGTAATCAGTTGTGTACAGCATCATCCCAATGATCTCCCTTTATGATTGAGCCTTAATGTAAGGTGGATAACACAGTTAACATAACCCAATCCTTAATATGATCCACATGAGAATACAAAGGCCATGAATTTTTTGTTTTGTATTATCCAGAATAACATTGAAGGATTTGATTAACTTTGATTATGTTATCAAATTCACATGATTTCTAACCACAAAAACAAAGTACAGTCAAACTTCGGTGACTCAAAAAGGCTCGGGGAACAGCAATTAGTTTCAGTCATCGGTGGTTCGACCCAACCGTGGTTATAATGATGTACATACATGTATTAAAAAGATATTATTTATTATTAGGCCTTCTTTTAGCAATGATTGATTAAGGTAAATAATTGTATTGTCTCATTAAATAAAATATACTTATCTTTGTCATTCTTTTATTATTTAAATAAAATATAAATCAATTAAACAGCAGCTGACAAAATCAATTATGAAAGCACAAACCTCAACAATGATGTTTACTTCGTTCACGTAC
This sequence comes from Solen grandis, assembly GCA_021229015.1. Classification (NCBI taxonomy): domain Eukaryota; kingdom Metazoa; phylum Mollusca; class Bivalvia; order Adapedonta; family Solenidae; genus Solen; species Solen grandis. Next base: position 30,034,418 of record CM037790.1, on the reverse strand, counting down.
ATGTACAAATACATTGGCAAACATGCAAATCGTAACATTTTTTGCATACTTCATTTACTTTTTCTCTTTTGCAGAAAAAAAAGCTATTGTCAATAATCCACAAATATAGCACAATCAGATAATATAAATGTCAGCTCAAAAATAATTAATAAATGCCTGTGCCAATCTCACAATGTGTGAAAAACACATTGCACTGCAGGTTGCAATTAATCTTCAGCGAACATCATATGTAGTCTAGAGTGTTAAATGGTTCGACCAATACTTGTGAAATACATATAGCACTTTAAACCTGGGGCCGGAAATTAAGTTCCAGAGTTCCAGCCAACAGTGTTCAACTCATCCCAGGTCTTAGAGTAAAGATCAGTTTTGCCGTGACCTTGAAATGTGTTTGAGTAAAGTATGGTGGTCCAGTTTTCAGTGTTCGAGTCATCGAAGTTTGACTGTACATAATGTTATTTGTTCATGTAATATACAAAATACCATTATCATTATAATTAACATCTCCTTTGGTAAGTATGGACCATGGCCTCCTCTATATCTTGCAAAAATATATCTAGTAAATTTTTCAAACAAAAAATGCAACATACTTTTTTAAAACAGTTGTGTATGTTGTTGTTGTTGTTTTCCATAGAGGTTTGGGTTAAGAGTGATAATTAATGGGTTGAAATAATGATTAACATTCAAATACAAATGTATGTCACAATTAATCTGACCATTACCTGTAACAGGTGAGCAGGATCAAGGTCAGCGCTGGCCGCCAGGAGGGAATGTCCAGTCATAACAGCCTCCGCACAGAAATATTTCAACATCAACCTAGCATAGCTGCCATATGTGTCTTCCTCTATCAAAATATTTAAATTTTAATTTCATTCTGGCATACAGAAAGGATGGATAACAAATCTTAAATTGCATAAGCAGATTTAGTGCTGCCCAAATTAAATTTTAATGGTTTAAATTTAACTGACTGCTTCTGACAAATCATTATGAACAAATCTATGCTTATGATTATAAAAAAACCTGTACAGACTGGCTCACAGAAAAAGATAGTCTGGATAAAAATCAACCCAGGAATTGTTGAGACAGATTAATATACAGTAAGTTGTAAAAGATGTTTTAAATATAAATGATTTACCACAATTAAAGAAATGTGTACACTTACCAACCAGCAGGACTGTTCCAACTGCCATACCACCACCTTGGTAGAAAAAATAAAAGTACAGATTTATCTAAAGTAATCTTGTCTGTTCTTGATGAAAAAATCTAATTAATAAGTTACATAGTTTACTATTTTACATTGTATAGATAAATATTCCTAAGCTAATCAATATGTGTATGGTAATATATATGTATTTCAATTGATATCATTAAACAGAGCTGACTGCAGATATTAATTAAGGGTTGAGGATTTTTGCTAAAAATAGTCATAATAATTATTGAAAAACAACAACTTTCTTTTATTCAATTGAGGATAGATTTCAAAATCAACTAAAAGTAATTTGCAATAGGTAAACAATGATGCAACATGCTATTTTTGGCACATGGTTGTAAACAGGTTGTCTACCATAGGGAATAGCACCAAATCTAGATGAACTAAATCACAAATAATGGATACATGAATGTGAATGAATCTACTACTTGTCTTCATTTTTAATCTTGATTTGAACAACATTATAAATTCAAAGTATATTTCAACTGGACGGCAATTTAATTATGAGAGTGATGAATAATTCAATGCTTTCTTTTGAACAGAGTATCAATTATGTTGGCAAACAGTCTATATCAAAGTTTAAAATGTGACACTTTAATTATTTGAAAAGAATGTTAAAGATGTACCAGCGTGCAAGCAGTATCCATCAACAAATAGTATCTGTGATATTGTCAAATACATGTATAATGCTATGCAAACTGCATCCCAGTTTCTCTTACTTAGGTGTTTAATCCTGAAGCCATATTGAAATGACATTAATTTTTAATCTGAATCTGAATTTAATATGTTGTAGATCCCAATACTGGGTTTTATACAAAGGAATATATTGTATGGTACTTTATTTTGACGCATCACTATTCCGACACCTTTTTTGTTTTGACCTTTTTTTTTTTTATTAAATGGATTCCATGTGACGTCATCTTACAAGTTTTGTCTGTCAACATCTTTTTTTTTTTTGAGTTATTGATGCAGGGCTATTATTTGGTGCACTTTGTACAAAACACCCGCAAAACCTCCATTTCAATAAGTACTTTTTGTCTTAGATGGCATATTTTCAGTGAAACAATGAAATAAAAAAAAAAGCTGTGCAACCAAAATTCCCTCATACATTATTTCTGACAAGAAATTCATTTTTTTATTTACATACTACAATGATTAAATTAAAAACTAATCAGATACGTCGTTTCATTGTACTCTCAAGTCAGCCTCACTGAATTACACAGACAAGCATACTAGTGATTTTTCGTTGAAAAAACGATGTCAGCCACTTGAAAACAATGTATGATTATGAATAAATGATTTAGTTTTATCATACGATAGAAAATTATATTTTTTGTTTATCCTCGAGTGCCCAAACTGCGCCCCTCTAAGATTTAATTAGGAAATGCAACATAAATAAAATACGTAAAATAAAAACTGTTCACGTACCAATTAATTCTATCAAATTCACATTGATACCCACCAAAATAATTCTTTTATAAACAAGTATTCACTCGGAAATAACATTGAATACATTACGAGTCAAATATTATGCCATCATTTTGTGTGGTCCTAACTCCGCCCCCTAGGTGACGTCATAGCAGTTGCGAATTGTACACATATGACTTCCATTTATAAATGTGTAAACACAGCAGATGGAATTTCAGAGATACTTTTATTTTAAAAAAAACTGAGTTTAAAAGGGCCATTCTGCGTATCATTTTGTATTAAGAAAAATACATAAAAAGAGTGGTGCGAGATAAAAATTTGCAATATTTATCTGTTTTAATCAAAATTTCGTACAAAAATCATCTGAGTTTATTTACAGAAACATATTTAAAAAAAAATCTCACCGTCGCATACGCGTGTAACAAAATCTAGCAAGACTACGATATAAAAAAGGAAGGTGGCGGAGTAAGGACAGGGGCGCAGTTAGGACCTCCGACGATATGTTAAATTAAAGAAGGACCACGATTTTTTTTTTAAGTGCGTCACAACTGTGCACTCAATAATAAAAAATAATAATAATAACGCCGTTTCCGCATTCATGTTAATGATGAATTGTTTCACCCGAATGCATCTTAACTGTGGCATTATGTTCTTCTAACAAAGTATATTATAATTTACTGTGGCTACAATCAAATTCTACATACAAGCTGATTGCGTCAAATCGTTTAACCTAAAATTTGATCCAACGACGGAATTCCAGTCGATATTAGCAGTTGATTGTTGTAAAGTGACGGTCTGGCTCCTGCAATTTGAATAACTTTGGACCGTCCTTTCTTTTGAAAACTCGTAGACATCTTTTTTTTCCAATAGTTTGTATTTTTATCTCTGTAATATTTCACTTTCAACGGGCGCAGACATTTTGTTTTTAGTTTAAAGTGCGGTGAATATAGTTTAGAGTGCGGCGTCTAAGTAAATTCAGTATTGGACTTGGTTTGCAGCACACTGGAATGCTAATTGATAAAATCAACTTGTTTAAAAAAACAAAAAAACAACAACAAAATAACATGAAAACTTTTGGCCTGGGTTTGAATACTGCAAATCTGACTCACTTTCTGCCTCTAAATTTTCTCTATAAAAGCATACATGTACAATGCAGTTATTTATGCAGTTATGCAGTTATTTTCTATATAGACAAAGAAGGAAAATTTAAACTAGCCATTATAATTTCCTTTAAGGAGTGTGGGTCACACTCTGGGGTCTCTTCACAAGGCAAATTAAATTAAACCTAATAGAACAAAAACATCCAAGACACATTCTACTATATTTTTACTACACTACATTCATACATTGGCCTGTCTCTGACTGCTGAAACAAATGTTCCTTTTCAGGACAACCTATTTCATTCACGCTGTCTTAAGAGATGACAACACTTCAGTTAAGATGTCATACCCACTTTTGGCTTCAAAATTCTAAATTATTAAGTACTTATCTCAGAAATATGAGGCTTTTCAAAATTTGATCTCTTCCGGCATCAAAATTTATCTTTTAGGAGTTTGGATTACACTCCAGCATCTGGTGCAGGTTGATCCGCATTAAACACGAAAACAACAAAGGTTCAAGACAGAAGAAAAAGAAGATTGATCACCATCAGATATGGTATGTTGACATTTTGTCATGATCCCTGAATGTCTTATGGGGTCTCAGGTTCAGGGGCTTTGCTCCAGCAGATCTTGCTGAAGTTTTGTCCCAGGTATATTGAGAGAGTCAGAAGGGGCACAATGGATATGTACTCTTGCCATAGTCTTGAAGACACTGGGGTCATTTGAAGCTGAGTTTGGTTCGCCAACACCATGCATCTGTCTTGTGTTTGGTGGACCGGGTTAGAGTTATTTCAGCTTCATGTTTAGGAAGCTGTATATCATTAGGGTTTTTGAGGGACCTCTTTATGTTCAGCCAAGCCCACAAAATGTATTGGACAGATTATGATAAGCTATAGCTTCTTGGTTGTATTTATATGTAATTTTGGTTAACTCATGCTCATTTCTCTTTTACCTACCCATCATTTTATTGTAACAGCTCTTTATCTCTTTAATTTCGTTTTCTAGGGAAGTCACAAAGCACTTACAATGAGGTTAGCTTTAGCTTTAATCTTGGTTTCTGGCCATTGTTGCTAAGTCAGCGTATACTACTATATGCTACATAATGATGTATATAATCTAATACAAATGAAACGATTATAGGATTTTATATCAAGATGGTTTAGCTCTATTGGTGCTGAAATAACTAGATCTGCCATTGTCATGGCGCAAATACCCCCCGCATGCCTCTTTGTTACAGTAATTTTAAAATGACACGAATGAGGGTAATAGTTCTTGGGCACTACACTTCACTTCAATGAGATCTATCCATACATGAAGTTTCATCTTTAAACCTTTAATCCTTTTTTATTTATGGTTCAGACAAAAATTAAGTATAAAAAATTACAAAGGGCAATAACTCAAAAATTATATGACAAAGAATTATGGTTCTTGGTCACTGCAATCCCCTTCAATGAGATCTATCCACATTTGAAGTTTCATCTTGATACCTTTAATACTTTTTGAGTTACAGCCTGGAAAAAAATTAAGTACAAAAACTTACAAAGGGCAATAACTAAAAAGTTATACTACAGAGAGTTACTGTTCTTTGTCACTGCACTGCCCCTCATTGAGATCCATCCATATATCAAGTTTCATCTTGATACCTTTTATACCTTTTGAGTTACGACCTGGAATGAAAATTAAGTTTGAAAATTTACCAAGGGCAATTACTCCAACTCTCCCTCAATGAGATCTATCCACATATTAAGTTTCATCTTGATACTTTTTTAACTTTTTGAGTTTGTTTGTTAGTTGGGTTTTATCGTCCCAATGACAGCATTTCAGTCATTTGGAGACAATGTCTACTTGAGGCAGATATAGTGCTGCCACACTGCAGTATCACACCATAGACTTGTTGCATGACCCAGTCACATTATCCTGACACTGGGCCAACCCATCTTGAAACAACCCATCTAAGCTGAGCGCCAAGCAAGGGAGCTATACTCTTGGTATTTACAACTTTGGTATGTCGCGGCCAGGATTCGAACCCACGACCTGGCCTGCACAAAAATTAATTATGGAAATTCCAAAGGGCATTAACTCTAAATTATGCACCTGAGAGTTATGGTTCTTAGTCACTGCATTCCCCCTCAATGAGATCTATCCACATTTGAAGTTTCATCTTGATACCTTTTATACTTTTTGAGTTAAAGCCCATACAAAAGTTAGGTATGAAAATTAACAAAGGGCAATAACTCTAAAATTATGCAACTGAGAGTTATGGTTCTAAGTCACTGCACACACACACACACACACACACACACACACACACATGTCAGTAAGATATCCACATATGAAGTTTCATCTTGATACCGTTTATACTTTTTGAGTTACAGCCCAGACAAAAATTAAGAATGAAAATGTACAAAGGGCAATAACTCTAAAATTGCTCAACAGAGAGTTATGGTTCTTGGTCACTTCACTCCCTCTAAATGAGATCTATCCACATATGAAGTTTCATCTTGATACCATTTATACTTTTTGAGTTTCAGCCCGGACAAAATTAAGTATGAAAATATACATAGGGCAATAACTCCAAAATTATGCGACAGAGAGATAGCATTTCCATAAGTACATGTTGCTTGGCAATATAGTCAATTCTAAAAACAGCTTTAAACTGTAGCCTGAAAATTTTCAACTGAAGGAAAGGTAAGATTTTTGCTATAAATTGTTGAAGTATATAAATGTTTGGTAGGTGATGGCCTCCGGTGTTCCTGGTTGATATAAACATGACTTTTCAATCATGGCATAAATTAGATAATGCAAGGAAAACAAAATAACTTGGAACTGTAGTCCGCTCACATACAAACACATTCCAGGGTCTCTTGAAGTGTTTGAAAAAAAGGCTGAGCTGCTGATGGAGATCCTATATTCCGTGGAAAGCTTATATTTTTCTCCTTAGACTGGCACATATCCCATAGAAATTGATAAGAAATGATATACTTACAGGTAATTTTCTGTCTTCAGTCGACTCCAATAGTGACAGTTTTGTCTTGGTTTTGATGCCTTTCGAGACATCACAATCACATGGTATAGCTACACTGTTAAAACAAACAGGAGGTTTGGAAGGAGGAGGAGGGTTGTCAATTAATGTGTTATTTATTGGTGTGTGAATATGCTAGATGGTACGACAGGTGTTTTATTCTACAATACCCAGTCACATTATCTTGACACCAGACTAACCAGTCCTGGAACTTCCTTTATAAGATTAGTGCAGCCAATCACTATAAGGGAACCAGGCATACCAGAACCATGTTTCACAATGTTTCATCTAGGGATCCAGGCATACCAGAACCATGTTTCACAATGTTTTAGCTAGGGAACCAGGCATACCAGAACCATGTTTCACAATGTTTCAGCTAGGGAACCAGGTATACCAGAAAAATGTTTCACAATTATTAGCTAGTTAGCTAGGGAACCAGGCACACCAGGCCCATGTTTCACAATGTTTCAGCTAGGGAACCAGGTATACCAGAACCATGTTTCACAATATTTTAGCTAGGGAACCAGGCATACCAGGCCCATGGTTCACAATGTTTCAGTTAGGGAACCAGGTATACCAGAACCAGGTTTCACAATGTTTTAGCTAGGGAACCAGTACAGGGCACAACATAGCTGGACTAAGACCACAATTAATTTTACTATATGTTCTATATAAGCATATATGCAAATGACAATTTTTGTAAGGGAATTTGACATCCAAACTTACCCTCATTAGATAGATCTATTCAAGAGAAATAATTCTGTACATTTTAAACATGGGGTCACCGTCACCCGACTACTTTTTGACCTATTCAAGGCCAAATAACATACGTATGAATTTAGTGCAACGGTCGGCCATTTCACACCATTTTTCTCAAAAATTCCCCCTCAGCAATGCTCAACTTTCAAGGTTGTTGTGCAATAAGGCCTCCAAATTGGGCATTTTATGACTATTTTAACTGTGTTCTATAGGATGTCTTTCAGTCAAAAACTCACCATAATTCAGCATTAAATAGGGTCACTATTTTCTGTGTAGGCACATCCGGATACAGGGTAACCAAGGGCAAGTAACTGTGGTCTTAGTCTAGCTGCAGCCACTGGGACTTAAGTCTTGTAGAAAAAGATCATTTGGTTGAATGCAAGAGATTAATATCAATATGAATTTATTTTGCATGAATTTGCATTACTAGTATTTGATTCAAATGTCTGTAAAAAATAATCCTTTTGGAATGAAAAGAATACATGACAGGCTTTTCGAAAGAAATTTATCATCATTTATTGCACTTTGTGGACAATTTGACCAACAACAACAAAGTCTGTAAGCAACACTTCAACAAGAATACTGGTAAATATTTATCTGATGTGAATTCACTTATATTCTCTAAGACATTAATATTTGCTGGAACATTTTCTGTTTACAAGCAAAATGCAACATGTATATCATAACTGAAAAATGTGACATAAATGATTTTTAATTTTACATTAAAGAGGTAAAGAATTTAAAGATTGTATACCTAAACAACAATAATAGATTTCCAAACAACAAGAGAGTATTCAAAAAACTATTTCAAGAATACTTTTTTACTTATCTCAAAAGAAATGTACAGGAAAAAGTTCGTTTTTTTAAATCTATTTTTTGAAACGGTTTATTTTCAACTTTCAATACATCAAGAACATAAAACAAAGAAAAAGAAAAAGATATGGTAATATTCAAACATTTAACATCCTTGAATATAAGGGAAAACACAGGTACATGTGTATCCTGGTTATACTAGTGACAGTGGTAATGATGTTTCATGTTCATACATCATTCAATGAGGAGAAGTAGACATAACGCTGCGTAAAATAATCAAGTATGAAAAAATAAAAATTCTAATGGACCTTTCCAGTGTTAACAGATGTATTCAATTTGAAAAACATGCTATCCAAATGCAACACTGGGATAACTGGCGGTCAATTGTTGACCTGGTATCAACAAAATTTGTGTTATTGTTTTTAAATGGGAAAGATGGTGCTTAAATATTCACTGCTAAATACTGGAAAGGTACATGTTGGTGGTGTTTCTTCTAATCACATTCCAATTAAACAATCTGCCGAACACGTATCTATACAAGGGCATCACATTCAAAATATAATAATATCTTGTGGGGAAAAAAAAATAAGTTTATATGTGCAAATATTTCAAAATGTGAGTTTAATGATACATGTATTATTATTATACAATCATGTTTAATGTATTATTATACATTTTCTTTTCATTTTAATAGAACTTTATACAATTCTATCAAACTTATAACAATTTTTTATGAGAAGTAGTTTTTTTTTAAAAAATTTTTTTTAACCCTTTTTAAAAAAAATAAAAAAAAAAAAAAAAAAAAACAGCTTAAACATTCCAGTTAAATGCATTATAATACAAACCTGAAATATGACTCAAGGTATACCATATACCTTCCGACTTGTAATAGTATATTACATTCAATAAACTCAAATGACCCATAACTATTTCAGTCTTTTACTGTATATAAACAGGAAAGTTAGACTGGTCACTTTAATTTACCAAAATTTGTCAAAACATTTCAATCTAAAGTTAGGTGGTATACATTAAAGCACTCAAATAGTAAGGAAGTATTGGTAAACACAATGAACAGAAATACGCGCGCACACACACACACCTTGATTCATTGATATTTTCCGCACATTTTCAGATTCTCAGGATATGAAATTAACGTAGAAGGCCTTATGACAATGAGGTATGTTAGAACAACACCAAGTATTTATGATATGATCAAATTTAGCAAATAAATTTACATTCAATAGTTACTAAAGATTTTGAAGTGTTACATCATTACACTGTTTTAACGGCCGCATTTTTAGGTGGGCAATTTATTGGGTTCCCACCCTGAGAATTTGATACAGTCAAACCTGTCATAAGCAGCCAGTCAAGAGAGATACAGAAATTTAGCTGTTCACCCCATGTGCCTGCAAACTGGAGGTTTAATGTTTAACATTTTACTTTATGAATATTCATGTACAAATTTATGACTTGATGAAAAATTCAATTAATTAACTTTTTGATATGAAACAATGTTTGCTTTTTTTGGTACAGACTGTGTGGAATCATGGCTACAATATTGTATAAGCAAACAGCGAGAAATCACTCAGAGACTTCATTAATCTGGTTCTCCTCTTTTTGCCGATGCAGTGACCTGTACTAAGCAGTCAACCTTGTTTAACTAGCCAGCTGTATAATGACTGAAATGTCATGTTGTTAACCTGTTGGCTGTTTTAGCACAGGTGATTTTAAATACAGGTTGTTGTTGTGGAATTCAATGTCACTGCAATTTCTATTCACTTAGCAACGTGAAGGAAGAACCTGGGTAGAACCACCTACCTACCACAAGCTATCTGTAATGGTAACACAGTAATGCTGTGATATTAATATTCTACCTTTAACTTTCAATAACAGCCTCTGGAAGCAATACATAAACTAGCATCAAATGTCCTTTATACAGGCCAGAATCAAACTACAGATCATTCCTCTAGTGATTGAAGGATCTCCACGCTGATGGGTTATTGATATGAAAATGAGAGAAACAGTGACACAATATCAAAAGTTTTTAAAAATAAAAAGTATCAAAAATAAGAAGAGGCAAAAAAAGGGTAAAAAATGTAAGTGATATGATGATTACTGGTATTAAAATCTTGCTAGATACAGGTAACATACAGATTAAAAAATTGCCTGTCTGATTTCAATATAAATCATTTATTCTTCAACAACACAGATTTGTTGCAATGTGTATGGCAGCTTATTTTAGTACAGGGATTTCCACACAAAAACAAAAATAAAGCAACCATTTTTCAGCCATAGTGGTCTTACATTTTGGGGTTATTTTTAAATGTTTATATTTCAATTCCTAGAAGAACTTGAGGGTGGTCCATGTCAGAGACACAGTTCCATTTTTTTTAGCTATTGGAAAACTGATAAAGAGTTGTTTCAAGGGTCCAAATCAAGATAAAGTATTATATTAGACATTCTAACACAATCAACAGAATATGCTATATAAACATATAAGGGGTTTGTCATGTAGTTTTTTTCCAATGTATGTGCAGTTCAGTTATGACGTATACAATATGACATCACATGACCAGGTGAGAAATCTCATTTATCAGGAATAACAAACTTCAAGAAACTGATGGACAGATCTCAGTGTAAGAGATTTCAACTAAAAATAACAACTTTCATAACAAACAAAACAACTATCACTGAACAAATATCATGAGCACAAAACTACTTATACTTTGTGAAAAGAATAAAACAATAAGGAAATGTAACAGGATATAAACATTTAATAATTCAAACTTAATACTTACACCATCACTATGGGAACACAGAAACACAAAATGTTTGTAACCACATGTACCTTATTTAGTGTAAGTTCTGAGACAGTTGAAAAAAAAAGATTTTCTGTCACCAAAAAAAAAAAAAAAAAAAAAAAAAAAAGATTCAAAATTGTAAAATATTTTTTTTAACAAAACCGAAGTTGCATAAATGCTGCTGCTTCACATCTATATTTGCTCCCCCCACCCTCAAGATTTCCCATGATATGTTTTTAAGTAACATGCAATAAATACCATAAATGATTTTTTAATATAGAATTTAAGTAATATGAATACACTGTAAACTCCTTATAACGCTCCTCGGAACAACGCTGTATCCAATGTAACGCGGATGTCCATGGACCCCTTTTTTTTGTGTGGAAAAATAGCAATTTTCGTATTTTTCGTATGAAGCCGCCATTTTTGTTTACGAACAGCGGTTTCCGGTTATCCGCCGATTACCTGATAAGTGTTAGTTTCTCTCGCTGTAGGCTGAAAACCAGTCACACTAGTACACTTAGGTGCGTGAACAATGGTAAACTGTCATAAGTCAAACAGTTAAGAAGCCAAAATCGGCTATTTTTTGTGTTATACATATGAAACAAATAAAATAATGCAAACATATACGACTCGTTTCTTGAGTTATTCTCACGCTAACCTGTTTTTCATGCTATCACCTATTGTCGTTAAATCTGAAATGGAAATGAAACATCTTTCTTTTTGGACTAATAAAGATACTTATTCTTATGGTAAGATCTATGTTAATAAATATATAAATTAACACACATTTTGATACGGATTATCGATTAATCACAATAAGAATAAGACAGAAACTGACCGCCGATTTTACCGGTACAGTGTAAGCGGGTGGGTGGGGGATGGCTTTACTCGATATAGCATACAGTATAAGTGGATGGGGGGGGGGGGGGGGGATTTTAACCTGAAATAGCAATAACGCGGATTCACATAGAGCGCGGATCACCACCTTGGACCCCCAAACCCGCGTTATAAAGAGTTTACAGTGTACCATGTGTGCACAGTACACCAAGACTGTTGTTAGCTGCAACATGATTTGCCCTTACTATACATGATAATAAATATGTAGTTCCATCCCCCATTTTTCTTTCTCTGCAATCATCCCCTTTACCCTGGTCAATAAGAAGACGAATGGAATCAGGTGGTAGACTGCTGTATGGATGAGTAGGGTGACTTTGGTGGGAGGGACCTGGTTGTTGTTCTTGAGCTGGAGTTTACTGTTGCTCGATGATGTTTCAAACATGTAGCCACACCTAGCTAGAAAACCTATATAGAGCCACAAATGCACCTGGGTAGAACCACCAACCCTACCACAAGGTAGAACCACCAACCCTACCACAAGGTAGAACCACCAACCCTACCACAAGGTAGAACCACCAACCCTACCACAAGATAGAACCACCAACCCTACCACAAGGTAAAACCACCAACCCTACCACAAGGTAAAACCACCAACCCTACCACACCAACCCTACCACAAGGTAGAACCACCAACCCTACCACAAGGTAGAACCACCAACCCTACCACAAGGTAAAACCACCAACCCTACCACAAGGTAAAACCACCAACCCTACCACAAGCCAGCCGTAAGATTTCCTCACATAAAAATCCAAGTGTACCTGCTGGGTCTTGATCCCACAACATTAAGGTGCCTATTTTCAACACTTCCCAGTAAACAACAAAAGTAGACATGGCATGTGAGACAAACAAGACTTTCTAAAATGAAACCAATATGTTAGGTGCAGATGATTTTTCTCCCCAAAATTAAGTGCAGATTGTTCTTAGGTTAAACCCTGTGTCCAAATATTTTATCTGAAAAGTGCATTTGAAATTTTGTCCAAATATTAAGAGTTACATATGTTTTATTATTTCTTTTCAAATAAGGCATGTCCCAAAACTTAGAATATATGATTATGGTACTGTGCTTATTAGAAACATACATACAACAATTCATAAAAAATAAAGTAATTCAAAAAAAATAAATATACTATTTAACTTGATGAAAATGATGACATTATTATTTAAGGTATGGAAAAAAGATTAATCTCAACCTTTAAAACAATCATGCAAGAAAAAGAAAGTTTCAGAGACTAATGCTACAGGTGTGGTTAATATCAAAATGCATTTTAACCTTTCATTTAAATTTAAAAAAATGTATTTTTGTATTTACTCTTTTAATTCACGTTTCGGCAAAAGACTTACAAGACAAAAGTTAAAAGAGCTATAACAAAAATATGTTTTAATTTACTTTCCCAATGGAAAAACATGGAAGATTAAATTAAAAATAAACTGATTCCAGATTACTGATTATTGCAAGAAGTGATAAGTATGGCAAAATTAAGGGTATGTTCGTAAAAACTAAATGTTTATAATATAAAAATTAACTGAATATTCTATTTCAAGCACCATTGAACAGACATAGAATACCAGAATAAAAGAATATGTCATGATAAATGACATTTATTTCTGAAAAAAAAAAAACCAATATGACAATCTGAGTATGACCAATGAAAATTTACTAAAAATTACTTTAAACTTGCCAGTCAAAATGGTGGCAGAGTGTTTACTGTAATTGAGGATGATGTGCTACTGAGAGAGAGATATAATTATACGCAAAACATATGAAATGAAACTGATTTTTAGGGTAATAAATAGACCATCCATTCATATAATAAAACCTATACTGTAACCCAACACATATAAACATTATTAATATCATTATGCAAAATGTTGTTTTTTTTCTGTTGA
>CM037790.1:29970400-30020400 GCA_021229015.1 Solen grandis | reverse complement strand
AAAATTAACCGCCAGGTTCAATCAGGATTATAGCAAGATATTTGAGTACGAGTTTGAAATTATACTTACTGTGAAATCATTAATTTTCGTTGGACACTAATTTTCGTCGATTTGTGGAGGGTTTTGTCCAGGAATATTAACCCCAACAAAAACTTGCCTCTTATATAGACCTCACGTTTCTAGAGCATGAATCCACAAATAAATGTACCAACGAAATTTTCTTAGGTACATAATCAACAAAATTTAATGTCAGTGAAAATGAAGACGAATGAGTTTTTCACGATTTTACAATATTTTGAGCTTCATCATGTGTATATGTTGTCATTGAATATATTATGCAATACACAATAACTCATCTATGAAATATCTCTCGGCTTTTCTAGAATTGATATGCACGATTTTCTTTTTATTTTAATTACAAAGTTCAAGATCCAGGAGTCATTATCTAATAAATTGTTTTTTCTTGTTTCGGTGAAACGGACCAACAGCAGTTTTTTACTCTATTGGTGATATCGCTGCCTCATTTTGATTGTTTAGTCTCAAATATGAGAAATATGTTTTGTTATAAAATCACTCCCAATCTTATTATCCAGCAGTCCTTGAAACTAGATTTAAAGCTTACCTTGACTCAAATGTCCACATTAGCACCATTTTAAGAATTTATAGTTGCTGAGGCCTCGTATCAAACCCATGACATCCCGTTGCTGGGGCGGATGATTTAAACACTCAGATGTAGGGATCGTATGTATCTATCTATGAGACGACATGTACATGTGTTTCACTTTTTCAAACTCTTGTTTTCAGGCGGAGTGGAGGTGGGGTTGAAGAATTTGAATTTCCAACGTCTTACAATTCTGAGGCCATCGTATGTGTTATTTTATTTTTATGCTTAATTTTGAATGTCAAATATTTATTTTTTAATTTTTCTTTTCGTTAAAGAATTTTGGCTGTCAATATCAGTGTACCTTGTCTACTAAACACCCCACTGAGTGTGAATATACGTCTGTTCTACTTCTTTCCGGTATTAGATAAAAGATATTCGAGATTGATAACACATATTTACAGTTTATTGAATTTTAAAACCCCTCCCCACAAAAATATATCCCAACAACAACAACAACAACAACAACAACAACAACGTATTCATGTTAAATGGTTTGTCGAAAGTAAATTTGCTGCATATGCATTATTATAAGTTACCGTTAAAGAAAAATATTAGAAATATTGGATATAAGGAAATAGGATTTAAGATAAAATTATTTTCCTTATGGTGTACCTTTATAATGTTTGGCTCAATATGTTTTATGTATACTAGGACGTGGGCAAGTGTACGTAGGCATACTTGATACATGAAATTGTGTAAAAAATGCACTGTTATATGCCATACAGAAAAAGTTCGATTAGACTGTTTCAGGACTGGGGATATATTCGCAGGCTTTTCAGATTATCGTTTCTCGAAAAATAGGAATATCTTTTCTCGATATATCGTTTCTAGAATATCGTTCCTCGGAAAATTTTACTGTATTTCTCCTTTACTCCAGAATGCTGCTTTGCAAGCGTCAAGAAAGAAGAGTTGCGGAGTCAATACTGAAGTTTTTCCTGACACCATTCATCAAATTATCCCCTATCGACGCTGCCGTTCCCGTGGAAACGGTTGCCAAGGCAATGGTTGTAGCAGCTAAAGAAGACTCAACAGAAGCAGTCGTGACACTGGAAAATTCTGACATTCACAGAAAAGCAGCAACGCTCGAACTTTCTTGATTGTTTGTTTAAAGGAGGGATGAAAGGACTATTAAAGATAATACTAGTGCACCGTTTGTTAAGAAAACAATGAAGTACAGGGTTTGGAACGTTGGTATATAAGTTATGAGCTTAAAAGCTCCTCTTTTCAGACATGAATTTGATATAATGTAAAACCTGATCAGACAGAAAAGTACGTTCAGTTTCTGTTGACTACATTTTAAATAGTTTAAAATGGCGTCATAAGCGGTTATAACGATAAGTTGTTTTATGTGACACACCAGATTCTTAAATGTAAGCAATTTGATCTTTTGTATACTCTGTCTCTGTCTGTCTGCCCCCCCCCCCTTCTCTCTCTCTCTCTTCTCTGTCTCTCCCTTGCAGTCATGATCATGATGTCAAGACTAAGCCTATATTGTTATATTATGTCTACTAATTTTAACATTAATAACCCTTGCATGATATGGATTTATCATATTTTATTTGATCTTTTAAACATGAACCTTTTAAACCCAACGGTTTTGTATGTTTCATGTACATTTCAAGTCTAAGAAATTAGAGAACTGTGTTTTGTTTCCTTGGTTTTGACGTCTCACAGTATATCAGTCACCTTGAGACCTTGTCTCCACAAGGCAGATATGATGCTGCTGGTTTTAGAAAGTTACGACTTTGTATAGAACCCAAAACCTCCTGCTCCCGACGCGGGTGCTGCTAACATCCTCCAAATAGTTTCTTGTTAAGGGGAAATAACTGTGTATTACTGAATATCGACTGAGCAGGTAGATTGGAGTACTTGCCCTTTACTCCATAACTTCATAATTAAAGGCTTACTTTGCAAAATGAAAGATATGCGTTTCTTACATTACCTGTGTATTTTTCATGCATGTTATATTACTGTATTGGTTAGCTATGTATATTGTTATGTTTAAGAAATATATTACGTTGAAGGTTTACAGCGATGGCTCTATGGAATTATTTTCTACATCATATAATCCTATCCGTCTAGTATTGTCTTTCTAATAAATATCCAGCATGCAAGTGTGCAAAGATTCCGCCTGAACTTTAACCATTTCAACATTGTTGTTTTTCTTAAGTTTGAGCCTCAGTTACACATGTAATGGTATGCTAGATTGTTAAGAATAATCCCAAACACTCTAATTATGGCTACTCGGCAATCAAACTAAGTCCTGCAGGTACTTCAGAGAAATGAAAATAGTTGTCCGGGTTTGGCCGAGAATGGCCGATTAAATACGATTAAAATACAAAAGTGTTCGTTATCAATTTTTCCCAGGCATCATGTATGTTGATATCTGCGCCATTTTGACCCCGACCTTTATACACATTTGACCCTTCCTGACAATACTCATTCACAGGAAATCACTCTTCAGGTATACATACTTAACATTATTAATATGCCATATTAAACACTTAATAGTGAAGATGAGTGTCTTAATTAGAATAAAAGATCAAGTATCGGCAAGAAGTAGGGTGTCGTGACTACACGCTAGCAGAACCACGTGATCGAAATGCTATAAAATTTGTAATGAGTATTTTAAAGATTGTCAATGTAGACCGCATTCCTTTACGGAAAAAAGTAACGTACAATTGCTTGTTGAAATGTCAGCTAAATGAAACATATAAACTTCGTATTCACGAAATTTTAATTCTGACTAAATTACAGTTTCTTTGATAAATATAAAGTTATTTTATCAAAGCACTTCTCTTTGATGCACATTGAGACTTGTTTCGGGCTTAACATTACAAGACTTGACTTGACTATTTGCTTTGACAGTATTTCAGTCATATAGCGACGTCCAGTTAATTACAGGTGGAGGAAGACTCCGAATTCACTGAGGTAAAACCACCGACCTACTGCAAGCCGGATGGAAAGCTTCCTCACATAAAAATCCGAATGACCCTGCCTGGTCAACATTATAAGAACATGCAGCAGTATGATTGAAAGACGGTACTCTTTATTACAATGATGTTTACTCCGCCGATTGCGGTGGAGGGGAGGCTTTAATGCCGAGTTTTTATTTACGCTTACTTTGACTTCCTATGATGAAATGCTTCACAGATAATGATTCGTACATCATATAACCAATCTACTTTCTCCATTACTTTAATCCCCATTAACGATGGTTTTGACAGTCTTAACCCAGCATAGCAAAGGCGGTCTATCTTATCTTTGATGGTGTGAAATATGGGAAATACTTCTTTTGTAAGATTGTAATACTAATAGAAAATATATATTTTATATGGTCACAAGTGAATGAAATGTAAGCACCTGTATTAAATCGACAAATTATCGATTTCATGCTAATCTAACGCCCTTTTCAAATTTACATTTTCTGTCTAATACTGGATCTGGTTAGTGCCACGTTGAATGTTGTGTGTCGTTTTATGACGGCGACTCGCGGCAAATTTAAACGACACACGACAATGAGACACTGACTTACTATCATCTCCTCGAAATATCGCAAATAATATCGAGTGTCGTTTTAAATTGTTCGTCACGTCGCATTGTCGCTTCATATAGTCGTATGTCGTTTACAACTGTCGTGCGTCGTTACACATTTTCACGCGCCGTCTTCATTAAACAACACACGACAATGAGACACGGCTCTCGCCATTGCATCCCTGACTTACTACCATCTCCTCGAAATATCGCGAATAATATCGAGTGTCGTCTTAAATTGTTCGTCACGTCGCATTGTCGCTTCATATAGTCGTATGTTGTTTACAACTGTCGTGCGTCGTTACACATTTTCACGCGTCGTCTTCATTAAACAACACACGACAATGAGACACGGCTCTCGCCATTGCATCCCTGACTTACTACCATCTCCTCGAAATATCGCGAATAATATCGAGTGTCGTTTTAAATTGTTCGTCACGTCGCATTGTCGCTTCATATAGTCGTCTGTCTTTACAACTGTCGTGCGGCGATACACATTTTCACGCGTCGTCTTCATTAAACAACACACGACAATGAGACACGGCTCTCGCCATTGCATCCCTGACTTACTACCATCTCCTCAAAATTCGCGAATAATATCGAGTGTTGTTTTAAATTGTGCGTCACGTCGCATTGTCGCTTCATATAGTCGTATGTCTTTACAACTGTCGTGCGGCGATACACATTTTCACGCGTCGTCTTCATTAAACAACACACGACACTGAAAGTAGAACTAACCGGATTTCAAAGTCTTGGTCTCCCATGTCTTTGTAAATTAAACGAAATGGCGCCATATTTTTAATCCAGCTCAGTCAACGTGACACAGCTTTAACCTAGATGTGCTAAAGAAACCCGAATTGAAATGGACCTGACAACATATTATCTTCTGCGATGAAAGATAGGATTTATCTACCACGGATATTTCTCAGTTGTTGTTTTTTTTCCACCGATATCATTGAATAAACTATTTTTCTAATATGAACAATCATAAACTGTTCACCAAAAGAATTAAGCTAATTTTTGAAACACGCATCCCCTCCCCCAGCAAACATAGATTCACTGAAAAACACAGCAGACAAACATACTCTCTCTCTCTCTCCCCCTCCTCTCTCTCTCACAAACATACACACTTGGAGACACCTCATTTAAATCGAGAAACAGATTTAGATAATTATAATTGCTTTACTCATAAATCTTATTCGTTCACCACTCGACTATAAATAAATCATATGTTTGAAAAGCGTGAATTAGAACATGTTGAGTGTTCTGCAATTTAACCATTGGTATTGCACGTGCAGATAAAATCAATGTTTATTTATGGAATGAATGTGCGTCAATTAAAAAAGAAAAGATCATGAAATGATTATTTGTAACACGAGCTGACTGCTGCCTTCATTCATTATGATTTTTTTCGAGAAGAAAAACAATCATAAATTTGGCTGAACATGATAACAATAGTATTTCTACAATTCAAACTACCGTAACACTTGCAATCTCTATCACATTACTTTATCATTTCAACATTTACTTTGTGTGACTACCATTACTTTGTGTGACTACCATTACTTTGTGTGACTACCATTACTTTGTGTGACTACCATTACTTTGTGTGACTACCATTACTTTGTGTGACTACCATTACTACCATTACCTTGTCTGACTACCATTACTTTGTCTGACTACCATTACTTTCTCTGACTATCATTACCTTGTCTGACTACCATTACTTTCTCATTATTACCATTACTTTCTCATGACTACCATTACTTTCTCATGACTACCATTACTTTCTCATTATTATCATTACTTTCTCTGACTACCATTACTTTCTCTGACTATCATTACTTTGTCTGACTACCATTACTTTCTCATGACAACCATTACTTTCTCATTATTACCATTACTTCCACATTATTACCATAACTTTCTCATGACTACCAATACTTTTTCATGACTACCATTACTTTCTCATGACTACCATTACTTTCTCATGACTACCATTACTTTTTTCATGACTACCATTACTTTCTCATTATTACCATTACTTTCTCATGACTACCATTACTTTCTCATTATTACCATTACTTTCTCATGACTACCATTACTTTCTTATTATTTCCATTACTTTCTCATTATTACCATTACTTTCTCATCTGACTATCATTATTGTCTGACTACCATTACTTTTATACCATTACTTTCTCTATACATTATTTTCTGACTACCATTACTTTCTCTGACTACCATTACTTTCTCTGACTGGAATGTAATTGTATAATTATAAGTGAACGTATATATTGATGTGCCAGTACGTATGAACACAAATAAATGCACTAAAATTTAAACAAAACTACCACGTTCATATTTTTGAACATTAACACGCTCGATTCATTACTTATAACGAGGAATTTACTGTACTGTTTGTTTTCCCTTGCATTTTTTTTTATCAAGGGCGCAAAAATTCAAGCACTGAGTAATATCCCGATACTAGAACGTGATTGGCTGATACTTTCCGATCCTCCCACGTTACGTCACTCCGGGAACATCCCGGAAGTGCTCGAATACTACATTAGGTGTACCTAAGTTTAAACACTTCCTGATCCGCATTTAGTTTACAAACGCCTGTTATAGGCTATTGGCAACTTAATTTCTTTTAGAACGAGAGATAAGGGTACAAGCAAATCTTATCTTGAAAAAAAAAAAAAAAAACTCGAATATTCTTATTTACATCGGTAACCGCGTGTAGTCAAGCCTGCTGTTGCTCCTATAATTCCAACAATAGAACAACAGCACACATTTTCCATTATCATCATCAGCAATTATGAGGGCGTCGTGGTCGAGTGGTAACATACCCCCAACTGAATTCCGAAGGTTATTTGTTCGAATTCAGTTGGGTTTCAAGGATTCATGACCTTCCCAGGAGCAAAGTACTGGTCCAACCCTGGAACTGTGTGAGGGTTTATTATATATTGTAAAAGCTTTATTTCTCAATCGACGTAATAAACAATAATATGTTGCTACTACTACTACTTATATGTATTAGGAAATGGGTGTTCTACCACTTCTATTACTTCTGCTGCTGGACCTACTGCTACTACAATTTATGTTAGCACCACTGCAACTTATGCTACCAATCCTGCGTACGAGTGCTGCTTTTACTACTGTTACTGCTGCAACTACTACTACTACTTTTATGCTACTACTACGATTTCTTCTACTACAGCTAATACTTCTTCTTCAACAATTGCTGCTGTACTAACTACAACAACAACAACAACAACTACTACTACTACTACTACTACTACCACCACTACATAAAAACGACAACACTGCTACCGTTGCTTGAATTTTTACTTCCACAACTTTACTTTATTTCAATGACTATCACTTCTAAAACAGCTAATGCTGCTACTCCTACTCCTATCAATGTCTCTATGTACAGCCTTCTAGTTTCATATTTGCTTAGTTTTTCAATGAACAACAAAAATTACTCTATCGCTAACCCTATCTACCCTACTGTTGCAACAGCTGTTTTTAATACATATCCCCCCCCACACACACACACACACGCCCACAAGAAAAAGGAGCATTTCATCTATGCGTCTTAAATAAGTAATATATAAAAAAAAAAAAAAAAAAAAAATAATAATAAATAAATAAAAATAAATACTTCCCGAAATGAATATAAAACAATGTAGCGAAAGTATTGATCGTAAAATCATTTGTTTTCCTGCCGTTATAGATCCATTACAAATTCAGTGGGACCTTATAACAACGTGATTGGAGTAGATATACACATTTATCATACCACCTGAAAATCCAGCCATTAAATTTATAGTTTCTTTACTTAGCAACAGGGAATTTCCGACTTCCGGGCGGAACACGGGAGTCTCTATTCGTTTATATGGCAAAGAACACGTTGTAAAAAGCGTACAATGAGTTCTTATACGACCGTGAATGCACATTTTTGAAGAAAAGGAAAACAACATAGAACTACATCTGATTTATATGTGTTTTTATTCAATTTATAAAATATAAAAATCCAAGCTGGCTGAAGGTAGGACTGTGTTTTGTTAATGTTTATATGAAATCCATTTGAAATATGGGAAAAAGCGGGAAAATATACACATTTTTTTTTAAGTATGAAAGGAGTGAACAATTCTCTTCATTTATAAATGTAATTTTAATATACCAATCAACTCATGGAATTATTCAATTAAACTGCTTCAAAGTTTAATTACTATTTCATATACATCTGAGTATCTTTATCTATATCCAGTGTAAACCATCATTTTGTATAGCATACTTATGCATTACCGTGGAAATAAAGAAATATCTAAAAGAAAGAAATCTATGTATGAATATACATAAACATTTTTTTTATATTTTATATTCATAGAAAAAAGAATTTTTTAACCCTTTTTTAGAATGATGAATTCCGTTTGTTAGTATTTAAGTGTTACTTAAAGTGAAGTATGTCAGGGAGATATTAAAATTTTTCTGGCAGTTAATGGTTTTGTTATAAATACTTATACTTGTAAATTCAAATGCTTCGGGTATAACATAATAAAATAGACATTTTAACACTAAATCTAGTTCAACCATCACAATGTATGTATGCCTCTCTCATTGCAAGTAGAGGTGGGGGAGAAAAGGTGCCCATAATTGATTCAGATAATGTTTACTTAATACTAATTACTGTTGAATATTATACATGTATGAGGACAGACTCATTTTCCTTAGCCTTTATTCCAACTTTGCTCTTTATTGTACAGTCACATTAATTTTCTTTTCTTCCATTTGACAGAAAAAATATTTTTTGAGATATATACATAGATATTTTTCTTACAAGAATTGCATAATGATGTCATTGATTATCTTTTTCCCCTCTTCTTCAAAATAACATTTTCTTACATTGTAGTGGAAGGACCGTAAATATTTTGTGAGAATTTGATCTCTCTCTCTCTATATATATATATATATATATAGTTTGTTTTTAGCCATCTCTTTCTCCCTCTCTCTCTCTCTCAGCAATACATATATATTGTTTGTTTTACCCCCCCCCCCTCTCTCAGCTATACATATATTGTTTTCTTTTAGCCATAATGTAGATAATTATTCTCTCTCACTTAAGGGGGTTTCTAGGATTTTTTAATCTATTTTTATTTAATCAAAGCAATAAGGCATTAAAATAAATCAGAATCCAGCTTATGTCAAAAATATAGGGTCAATAATGTTGAACTTCGCTAAATTAAAATTGAATTATAATCATTAATATAAAAAAACATTGTTGAAACTTTAAAAAAAAATTAAAACTGATATTAATTAAAGATGTGTAAGAAAGTAGTTCCCTGACCCAGTACTGGTATATAGACCTACTCCGGAATACCAAACACAGTGTTTTTTTCTAAGTGTCATGTTGGTACAAACTTTTTTTACCATTAGAAAAGAACAAATGTCCACAAAGAATAATAAAATTACTGTTGAGCTGCATGCTTTTAAGCAACGATTATACATGAACACCTTCTTTGTACCTGAAAAACAACAACAACAACAACAAATATATAATATATATATATATATATTATATATATATATATATATATATATATATATATGTGTGTGTGTGTGTGTGTGAGTTCCGGATATCCCCTTAAAATAAGGCATAAGCTCTGCATTTCCTATTTTAACTTTGATTATATGACCCTTTACCCCATGCATGCACAAGAGAAAGTTTGAGACAGTTTTTAAATAAGAATAGCAATGGTTTTGTAACTTTTATTTTGTAAGTTGTCAGTAAGTCGATGTCAAGGTTTTCTTGCACTGGCAATTAGTTTTGGCTGATGCTTGATCAGTTACTCTTATTTGTACAATTTGGGTAACTTGAACCAATATCTAATCAGTTTGTTGGTAGTCTCTATCCTGTGGACTGACACGACCATTCGTTGGCCTCAAGTATGCTTGTTAAAGTAAAAATATATGTCTATTTGTAATTAGCGTGTTCTTTTATAAATGGTATATTGTATCTTGTAAATGGCCAATAACATGTCTGTGATCCGTTTATATATGTATGTTTTGCAGATATTGTAAATATGTATGTTGAATGAGACATTAATGAATAAATAGATATAATATTTATTACTTTTGGATATTTATTTACTGATCTTTGAGTGGTATATCGAACAATGGATGTTTTCTTTGTCATGCAGATGTGTGGTATCTTAGCAAAAATATTTTATGAGTAAACAGAGAAGGCCATAGGTCTGCTTTGTTTGACAAGGCGTCATAAACAAGACTCTAAGACGTGAAGGTTAAGACATTTGTAATTAATTGTTTGACACTGTGTTTAAATCAACACACGTAAAAACTCGCTGATTTTCATAATAATGTTTACTTCCTGATATGTTTACCTGAGGTGCGATTACTGCAACTAATTGAATAACGTACAATTAAAATCTGTGATGAATAATGTGTTCGAAAGTATCCGGGTCCGAATTAGAATTTAGGTATAAACAGACACTGGTTATTCCCCTTAGCAAAAGGGGTTTCCTTAATCAGCTACTAAGAGTGACGTCATGTCAACATATTCTATTACAGTAAATCTACTCCAATATTTCTCTTTCCTTCAGGGATATTTCTGTTAACATAGTGAATACTGGAGTTTCACTATTTAAAATATCGACGAAACATAATTAGATGCAAGGAAGCCCTTTTTGTTCATGCACGTGTATAATTAAAGAGACACATTATATTGTCCTTTAGTTCTTCAGCTTACAATAATCAAGAAATAAAGACTGTCACTTGCTTGCACTGTCCGTTGGATACACCCCCAAAACTGTGATTTACGCTTCCATGAAAAACAGACCTGCTGAGTAGAATCAGTTTTAAAATAAGACCAAAGGTTTTGACATGGTCATGCATCTATATTATCAAATGTCGTTTTGTATCATTAAATAATTGCAGATTAAGAATGTTATCAAGAATTTAATATCTTACTTTCAATGTAACTTTGAAAATTTGGAAAGTTTTTGTTGTGTGATTGTAATATATACACGGAGGTTTCCCTCCACTCAGCGACGGTCAATCTCCCGTCTTTCGGAAACCCTCGGATAATTTCGTCCCAGGACGTGGAATATCCTTTATCTCCGAGATTTTCTAACTGAACCGTCTGGGTATTCGGTGGTAAAAGTTCTGTCTTATCACACTTGTGATACTGATTTGGTCTTATTAAGAAGTCAAATAATCCTAATAATGAGATGATCTGATTATCAAGTCAACTGGTCTCAAACATGAGATGGGCTGATTATCACAATAACTGGTTTAAATACTGTGGTGGAATTATTATCAAGTTAAATGGTCTTAATACTGATGTGGTCTGATTATCAAGTTAATTTGTCTTAATACTTAGGTGGTCTGATTATCATGTTAAGTGGTCTTAATACTGAGATGGTCTGATTATCAAGTTAACTGATCTTAACAATCAGGTGGTCTGATTATCAAGTTAACTGGTCTTAATACTGAAGTCGTCTGATTATCAAGTTAACTTGTCTTAATACTGAAGTGGTCTGATTATCAAGTTAACTGGTCTTTATACTGTGGTGGTCTGATTATCAAGTTAACTTGTCTTAATACTGTGGTGGTCTGATTATCAAGTTAACTGGTCTTAATACTGAAGTGGTCTGATTATCAAGTTAACTGATCTTAATATTCAGGTGATCTGATTACCAAGTTAACTGGTCTTAATACTGTGGTGGTCTGATTATCAAGTTAACTTGTCTTAATACTGAAGTCGTCTGATTACCAAGTTAACTGGTCTTAATACTGAAGTGGTCTGATTATCAAGTTAACTGGTCTTAATACTGAAGTGGTCTGATTATCAAGTTAACTTGTCCTAAAAATGCGTTGGACTGACAGTCAAGTCACCTGGTCTTTTTATTAAAGTGGTCTGATTATCAAGTCACCTGGTCTTTTTATTAAAGTGGTCTGATTATCAAGTCAACTGGTCTTAAAACTGATGTGTTCTGCTTATTAAGTACACACAATATATCGTATTTAGAAAAAGGGTCCAGAAAAAAGTTGCCTCCTTAGCAAGATGGTCTTACGCTTTATGAAAATCTTCATATTTATAGCCATTCCCCGCGTTATTGTCCTTACATGAAAATATGTGAGAGTTACCGACTGGTTATCTACTATTCTACGCTACTGTAACCTATTTTTAAAGGACAAATTCTCTATTTCAAAAGACACGCCTTTACTTACACTTCTTACAAAAAAGTTAGTTCCATTACAGCTGAAATATTAAATTAACTAGTCTATAACGGGAGGTAACTGTAACAGAGGCACTGGCGAGTCTCTTTGAAGATATGCGAAGTTATACTATTGCGTTTATGGGCTTCTTCACGGAAGTGGATCTCAAACGCTATCTTAAGATTTTCTTCATTTTGTTCGAGGGGCGGGATCTGTACCAACGTCACCGACTGGTCTCTTTAATGTCTAACCTCTTGACACACATATTCATTTTGCTGACTGTTATGTTTTGGAAAACACACACACACACACACACACACACACACAAATATATATATATATATATATATATATATATAATTGCAGATGGACAGAAAAAACAAATTTAAGTACAAGACTGCAAGGAGACATATTGCGTAGCTAGTGATACATATATCGACATTATGACATAAGCATATAGTGTACGCAGAATAAGATATCAAAACAGCATCATCATACCACCATTCAAAGTATCGATGTGTAAAATTAAAATATTAAAGGAAACAACAACAAAACTGAATTGTTATCAAACTCCTTAGATTTTGTCGTTTGTTTATGTACAATTTTATGACTTTGGATTAAATGATATGCGAGTATGTGAGGAAAATGATATACGTCAAGGACCGGTGTGATCAAGGTGTCCAACAACTACAGTCGAACTTCGGTGACTCGAACACTGAAAACTGGAACACCATACATTACTCGAACACATTTCAAGGTCCCGGCAAAACTTTTCTTTCTTCTTTATTCGATCCGGGATGAGTCGAACACTGATGGCTGGAACTCTCGAACTAAATTTCCGGCCCCAGGTTAAAAGTGCTATGTATTTCACCCAAGTAACACCCTATATGTGATATTCCTTTGTGATTCATTGCGACCTGTGGTGCAGCGTGCTTTTCACACAATGTCAGATAGGCACAAGCATTGTTGTTGTTTAATTTGATTTTTTTTGTTAAATGTTACTTGTTTCATAAGAAAAACGACAAAATAAGATAATCTACTTTAATCGATCAGTGTTAAAGGAAGGCCTAATAATAAATCATATTTTTAATACATATATGTAAATCATTTTAATCACGGTTGGGTCGAACCACCGGTGACTAGAACAAACTGCCGTTCCCCAAGCCTGTTCGAGTCACCGAAGTTCGACTGTACATACTTCTGTATATAGAAAGATCATTGCATACACGTGCAATCATCAACTACATGTATATTTCAGGCGGAAGTCTGGGAACCAGCACGGCTTCCGCGTGGACTGTACAACATCCGGTCAACTGGAGTCCATCAATTGTTATGGACTGGCTCTCCTTCATCTCACAACAGTATCGGTTCCCACAGTCTCTTCATCGGAAGTTGCAAGGATTGCTGAGTCACTGGACCGGAAGAAGACTGCTGTCGATGCAGTTACTGGATTTTGAAAGGAACTTTGGAAACCTCGGGGAGCTCATCTTTACAGTGTTTCAGCAAACAATAGACGACGCTCCTGGATACAAAAGTGAGTCGCAATTTTCGTTTCCTTACTAACAGGACAAAAAAATCCGCAAGGTACCTGGAACATCCCGTTTTTTGCCATATACCCTAAATCAGATGTTGCAACTGAAACGAAAGATAAACAAAGACTTTGTGTTTCAATGACTTTTACAGTTTACAATTAAAACATTCAGTACCTTCAAAACCTTACCTATTAAATGTTCTTAGTTAAGTGCGAACTTTCCACATCAATAATTGTTTTTATCATGATTATAATTATTTTGAGTTCCCTTAAACCTGTTCTCGTATATCTGTCACTCTTCATGTATTTAGATGAAATCCAAATCAAACTTTTGAAAAATACGAGTATTACAGATATATCATGACCCGAATTAATGTGAGGACTTGTATTTCATCTAATATTATTGTCATAGAAAAGTTGAACATTGTATTCATATACATACCATCAAAACATGTTGAAAATTAAACAAAACAAAACAAAACAAAAAAAATATTCGTCAACAAATCTGCTATGAATACGAAATATGCATCAGAAATAATACAATTTCGTTTACAAAGAGAAACTGTTCTAATATTATGCACTACAAAAATTACGTATGTAAGATTGTTTTTATTTCTTTTTAATAGTATCCTAATACAAACAAACATTACATAAAAGGGTTTATTTCTGTCTCCTTAGTAACGGACCCCGCTTGTATATAGAGTAAACCTATAGTTCACGGTGAGTACACGATCTTCGCACTATTCTCAAGTGAATTCAGTTCGAGTTTGTTTCGCTAGGAATATATCTCACATGCTATCTGGACAATTGTTTTTCTGAATACTGCCATCTTATTGTAGTAAAATCAGAACAAGCAAATGTTACTCTATCTGTATTTTATCACGCAGTCAGAACCAGCGACTATGCAAAGAAAGTGGAAGCTTTGGTAGAACGATATATAAAGAATCATGGCTGCAAAGGTAAATACACTCTTATTGAAATATCTATATTAACCACTGCATACTGGCAATGTTCCGGTCAGCCACCCATCTCTAAATGGTGATCATGTTCCATTATGTGATCTTGGGATTGTATAGACTTAGAGCAAGGAGCCTATAACTCCAAGTCAATGGATACTCGCATCTGCAATGAAGTTTTTTCAAGCATTTTTTAATGATAGAAATTGAAATGGTATTTTAAAATTAAATTTCCAAATTCAAGCATAAGAAAAACGTAAAATATAATTAATGTTGGTATGGAATTAGATAAAACTGTACCACGTGCGCATAAATTAAACAAAGTAGTATGTACAGTAATAAAGAAAACAGTAAAATTGCAAAGTTTCGAGGACGAAGTGGGGAAAATAGCAATAATTTGCATCTTGTTCTCTGCACCAGGACTCGGAATTTAAATCGAACAAGGGGCGATGCTCAGAAATCCCAGTATTACTAATCATATCCCGACGAACTTTGTTTTTCATTTCACATCAACTTGATTGGTTATATGTATATATAGACAAAATTGTATTCTGTCTTGTTTCGCATGGATAAGCCTTTTTAGTTGCAGAATTATAGTAATACAGAGTATATATTTTTCATTTTATCTGATTTAATCGAATGCTTTTGTTAAGATTGTTCTATAAACATTGAATTGGATTGTCGTTGTTAATACAATTAAAGCAGCTCGCTCACAGATTATCGGTAGAAATTAAAACATTATTATTCTACTCTTCCTCGTTAATATTGGTGAAGTCTTTTTCCTGACAAGTGTAGGTCACATTGCACGGGTAAACGCTATTTTCGTAATCGCAACTTCGGCGAAATTGGTTTTATTTAGAATATAGTATCCCCGAAGCAATGGTGCTTGCGTGATACGTTTCGCAACATGGCGTCTTCACTAGTTAAGGGTAGCGATTTCTATAAAGCCTATAAAGTTAGCGCATGCGCGAAGAGTGAATGTGATCAGCAAAGTGACGGCAAATGAAAATAGAAAATCTAGATATAGGTTTTATAATTCTAAACATAGTTTCAATACCATCTGTGACGGTATGGCCTGTGTTGGGGAAATCATGTTTTTTTTTGTTTTGTTTTTTTCATTGGATGACCATGCGTCTGTAGATGGGTATAGATAAACGTAATACACACATATAGTTGAAAATCGAATTCTTAGTCACAGACCATCTGTGAACGAGCTGCTTTAAAGACTGCTCATTTTTTAATCAAATACAGATCATGGATATAAAGATATATGCTGGAGATGTTTAGGCATCGAGAGATGGACAGTAGTGGAAGTTGGAGAATGGCTGAACAGCTTTGCAGTTGAAAACCGACTGACTCCCGATAATCAGGAAAAACTCATTAGTGAATTTGGACATATTGATGGCAGAACGCTCCTGTCGATAACAAAGGAAACCATGGAACAAGCTTGTCCCGATTACGGAATCACTTTGTTTTCGTCGTTGGATGAATTGAAACTTCAACGTAAGCTGGTCTTCAGATATATTTCTTTATCGTTGCTTCTCAAAGAAGTGCAGCCTTTGACATTTAATTAAAAATAAACTTCTTTGTCCGAAATGCCTTACATCCCACAGGTACTCGACGCCCTGACCTTTCAGCAAAAGACTACAACTGTAAGGGGAAGTTTCTCTAACATACACTATCATTATTACTCGCCATGACAAGTTCGGACACCATGTCTCATTACACGATAGATTCATACATTGCAAAAACAATCGTTACTGACAGAAGTAAAATAAACTCTCTCTTTACTGATGATACCCAATTATAAGATTTAATACCCTCTGAAATTCTGACGACTCTCGAAACGACAGCAACATAACCGCCTTAAACTACCCAATTAGACTTGATGTTACAAAATTAATGTAGCCCCGGCATCCCCTCATTTCCAAAGTAATTGGATAAGTATTTCACTGAACTCAAGTATTTTCAAGTTTAAATTTACCGCGCTGTAAACGTATATTTAACCAATCAAAGAAGGTCTCATAAGCCATTAAACGTCCCGCCTTAAGGTATTAAACTTTTAAAGTAGCTGTGACTTTAAGAATTATTCCGGGCCGGCATGAGCCGGCACGGTTCCTGATACGGTTTTTAAATGATGAACAGAGTTTTGCGTTTCTCTGTGCCTGTCTTTACATTATGTATGTTTGTAAAGGAAAACAATATATTTATATAAAAATGTGTCTCTCGTCTTTTCTTGAAATTGTCTTTGATAATGATATAAAAAGGTCATTATGTTTTCCGATATTTAAAATTTAGTTTAACGTTTTAGGTTTTATCTGCGGAGTGTAATATTGTACTTACACAAATTAAGTATACACGTACAAGCCGTTTTCGTACTTATGCCTTTTCTGCTAACAGTAATAACAACATTTGAACATGGGATCACAGGTTAAAATATTGATTACACCACATTATTATTTAAACTTTTTGTATTAACAGTTATTCTCTCCGATTTTGTCCTTTTGTAAGTATAGTGAAATCACCAGCCAGTACGAAAACCAATAGGTGCGAACGTCATTTATAGGGACCATCTCAAAATGCAGTCTTTTTTCCCCTGCTTGTTCCCAATGTATTACTACGTTAATACTAGAAGGGCAGCGAAACAGATATTACACCGCAACAAAAAAGTCCTTCGGTTCGATTCCTTGATGCTTGAGTCAAACAGTTGTTTTTTGTTTCCTCTGAATTATATATGATATTGAGTTACATATTTTCAGTGTGTGTGTGTGTGTGTGTTTGTGTGTGTGTGTGTGTGTGTGTGTGTGTAGAGAGAGAGAGAGAGAGAGAGAGAGAGAGAGGGGATTGAAGTATCTTGGCATCGAGCACGTGTTATATCCATCTTGAAAAACAAATCTTTCTCTTTTGGTTTCTTAAATTTTTGAAATAAAAAAGGAGAATCACAAAATAAAATCAATTAAGTTTTAGATTGAAAAGTTCATTCCTGTATATTCGTTAAAGGCTGTGAACATAATTTCTTTTATACCAGTAGTTCGTATCTTTTCAGAAAAGGAGGCAATTCCGCAAAGCGTCGTTGAAACCATCTATGAAAACGACTGAGAAAGGAGAAACATACAAGACTTCGCTAAAGTGATGTTCCTGTTGCATGGTATATAACAATATTACTTCCTGCCATCTGTGAAGTTTTAGGGGCACGTGTGCAATAAATCAACTTCATTACTTCTACGTGCATGCATATCTGCGCGCGAGCTCATTCTATCACCATCCATCCATTCATCTATTTATTTGACATCTCTGTTCATTTTATTCCCTGAAGTCAGGTCAATGCCATTTGGGTCAACACTGAAATACCGGATCAACATGCACATGGACACCAAAATGATGTACAATTCACTTTTCCATCCGTCATTGAAAATTGAACATATGTTAATGAAACATATCAAATAATCTTCAAAATAGGCATCACCTTCCTTATCTGCGGATATCCACGAACGACTCTACATTTCGCCCTTAGGATTATTAGTTTTCGTTAATCAGCATGGGGAAATTTGAACCAATGGAAACTGCTCCTTTAACAGCGACCTTCCCTTTGACAAGGATGGCCGGCAATAACGATTCAGGACATATTGGGATTTATAATCGGAAAAGATTTTCAACATTATACGATTATCTTAGTATCGACTTAAAACTACTTTTGGAAAAACAGTATTATGTAGTGCTAAAGTTCAATTACGAACGTTAAAGGCCTTCATTAATGCATGTTTTTGCATCAATTTTTATTCAATTGATCAATATTAACACTTGTCAATTATTGCCGCATATGAAATTTATAGATATTATTCATTTTCACGAATGTTGATTTTGTCATGCGAATACCAACTTTGATAATGAAAAATACTTCCTGACAAACATCATCATATCGAGAAAATATGACGATATCATATATTAGGTTGCGAGTATATAAATTGAAGTGTAGTAGACTTTTAAAACGACGAAACGCTAGTCAAATATTCCATTTATGATAGTGGTTGTGAGTAAACGACGATGTACGTTCTTTTAACAAGGGGCATCATACCTGTAATATAGTGTAGTAGACTTAAACAGATGACACATACAAAGCTAACTTGCGGCGACGTAGTTACAGTGTGCGATTCCAGCTCGAGGCAATAGAAGTCTACTTGCTCAACAGTAAATAGTGATCCATGTTGACTGCGTGGCACTGAATTTAAGAAATGTGTTATGCATAATACATCTTATATTATTTTTAAAAAAATGCATGGTGAAACTATATTGAAGGAAATTAAAAAAAAATATACATTTACTTTTTCATGTTTCCTGACATTTAGATGGTCATTCCGACAATAAAGAGAAGTTCTTTTTTCCATTGTATGCAACTGTGTACTCTTAGGATTTTATGTGTCGTGTGTGTGTGTGTGTGTGTGTTTGTGAAAGAGAGATAGCTTAAGGAATGAAAAAAGGGAGACAACTTCAATTAAGAAAACCCCCACAAAATACCAGTTACATCTCTTATAAGTTGACGTCTTCTTCTTTAGTCATGGCTAGCAATCATTTTCCGATTATTATGACCGTATTTAGACTTTGCGGTCATCATTGCTTATCGACGATATCTATATTACGCAAGTCAGATATCGATGATATATCGATTTGATTGCCCTTGTAATATAAACTCCTATTTTGTTGTAAATTATTTATGTTAATTATGTTTAATAGGCATAACTGTGACTGAAAGGTAATTCATTAACTTATTTATGTAATCGAGTGACGCCGACAGCAGAACCAAGTTTCAGACGGTTCTTATCACAGCAGCTTTATTGGTCGCAAAATCGAAAAAAAGTATCTTTTTTCATCATATCAAAATATCGCCGATACACCGATATCGTTTCTATCGATGACAGCCTCGCTTTTATGAAAATAACCCATTTGGTTAAGTCTCGATATATGCCGCTTTTGAAGTATTTTTAATCTCAACTTTAATTACTGCACGTGCCATTTATTCCCTATCAATGATATATAAAATGACATTTGGTTACATCAATTGCCATACTAAACATTACATAATTGTCGAGGGGTGAGAACCAAGCTAGGCTAAGTGCAAATACTCGTATATATGTATTAGCAGTGAGCCTAGTTTCGCTCTCGCCCGCGATATATGTGTGAGTGAGGGAAAAAGGTCTATATTTTTCTTATGTGACTCTTGAGAAACAACTCCGTGTGACCAATTTCATTTCTTTTTGATTCAGAATAGTATCAAGACCTGCCAATGTTTAGCGGAAATGTTATACTATTAAGGGGTCGCGTCAACCCAAGTGGTGGGGGTTGTGAAAACATAAGCTATTTTTTACAGTAAAATTGTTTTTTTCTCAGTAAACTCAGTACTCTCTTGAAAAATTAATTTTAAATATTTCTTCACACATTGTTAAATGGACAATGGACTATGTAGCAGTGTGTTTGTTTTTCAGCAAAGACAGCAAACAGTGTTGATTGAGTGCATGCAAGATGAAGATATGACAAATAATTTTCTATGAATGTGAGGCCAAATCAAAAAGCCCTTTGCAAACTGTATTCTCCTATATGAAATGGATTTGTATACTGAGTATTACTGAGAAAAAAAACAACATGATTTACTGTAAAAAAATAACTTATGTATTTACAACCCCCACCCACTTTGGGTTGACAGCGACCCCTTAACGGTTTCATGCAACTTTTAAAACTCTTTCTCAATAGAATTACTGAAAGATTTTAGAAAACATCGAATTCAACGACAGCAGGGAAGAAACTAAAAATATCTAAATACTTTTCATATATGTTTATGTAATGCATATTTATAGTTTTAATCTTGTTTATACATATATATATATATGATATACGGTTATGAAAACAAGTTGCCACGTGACACAAAGCACAAGACACGTGTTCAAACATGTGCTTAGCACGATACGTCGTTATCAAACAAAGTCTATATAAGGAACCAGAGGTCACTTAACACACATCAAAACTTCTTGACTGCGGTATCTCGGCGTCTCAAATTATTGATAGTTCATGATCTATGACCAAAGGCTGTTTTAACGTCTACAAGGGTCTTTGAACAAAAAGACAAACATGTTAAAATTTGGTCTCTTAATTTTTACGCTTTTCGCATATTCAAATGCACGGACTCTTAGAAAACTAGGATCATTCAAAGTAAATCATCCGGCTTTTACAACATTGCACGAGGAGAAGAACAGTGATGGTGCTTCCAAGTACAATCTACTAGTCTCAACTTTTGCGGCCCCGGGACTGTTCTCACGCAACACGGATACAGTTCAACTTGTCAAAGATGTGGGTACCCGTCTAAATAATGTCGGCGCCATTGTCCCAGACGAACTTACACATAATGTCGTTTGGCCGAACGAGGTCGCATATGTACCAGGTATAAGTAATTTCTATACGTGTCGTTATATCATACAAACACTTTTGAAAATAAATTTCTGCATTAAAAATGATATGAGTGGTTAGATTAACTAAGCGTATAATAATGTTCTTTAGGATCAGTATGATTCATTAACATTAAAATTCATGGAATTTAAAATGAAGTCCATTCCATGGGTACATAATTATATTCATGGATTGGATGCATGTACTATGGAACCTCTCTAAACCGCATGACGTCCGGACCGGCTAAAAATCAGTTGTTTCTTTTACTTAGGATACCCCTATTTCAGATACATATTTCATTGTTATCTTTTCAAACCCTAAGTGATCGTACCCTACATAATTGCTGACCTTAATATTTTGGGAGAAGATGCATTCCATAGAATATCGAGATGAATTTTCGTGGGTTAAACCATACATGAGATCTGTAAAACGTGATGACCCTTTAAATGCCCAAGTCTTTTTGTGTCATAATAGTTATAAAATTTAAGAAATTCTGAAAAAATATGCTGGATTGAACACTTCTCATCGCATTTTAATCGTATTATCTTATAAGTTTAATTATAATATTTTTGCACAAATCTCTCAGTGCAGAGATAACAAATATTAAACGTCTTTCGATAAAATATGGAAAATAATATGTATACACTCTAGAGGGTGCTTTTTATCGAGAGGTAGTTTAAAGTATCTTTTTTTAAATATCTACAGCTATTATTACATAATTATTTACTTTCCATCCCTTTATAGACGGTATATTCCAAGAAACAATGGTCGTCATCCCCGACGGTTTCTTGGTGCCATTCAAGACCAGCGGCAATATGAAATTGTTGGATATCACCGGCGGACAGGTGAAAGGGCCGTTCACTCTCACCGACAGTAGCGGCGGCAGCTGGTTCTACCACCGCGCTGTTTGGAACGACATGGATGGGGACGGTGACCTTGACATTGTAGCGTGTCGTGCCCGGGAACCTATCGTCCCTGTAATATTTGGTGAGGATCTGTCTTATGTATTAAACAAATATTTTTCATGCGATGGTGCATTGGTATTTGCAGTTTTGCTGTAAATTACTGATGATTACATGTATTTTGCTTGTCTAAATGTTTTCCGTCACTTCAATACAATACAATAAGTCAACCGCGATGGCTCCAGCAATATAGGATATACCCGGTATCCACATGGAAATCAATGTCCATCTTTAAAGTTGTCCACCTTTAACCTTCCAAACTGGACTTCGACAAGAATAAAGAATAAAAAAAACTTTATTTACATTCATTCATAAATTTAGAATGTTGTAACCCTTTATATAGGTCGTGAAGACGAGGAGTTGGTTTGGTTGGAGAACCCGTCCGGAAATTACAAGATCCACTGGAAAGCACATGTCCTTGCTCATGGGCCGGACTCTTTCTTCCGGTTTACAAAGTTGAACACGACTGAAGGTCTCAAAGACTGTATCATAGCCGCCCAGTTCTTCACAAAAAGTCTGACAATTTATTGGTCAACGCAGCCAAACGGTCTTTTTACAGATGCTTCTAAGGTACATATACCATGATGACGACTTCATACGACCATGAAACCCCAGGTGTCGCTATCCGAACGGCAATACTTAGAATTAACTAATATTGTAAATAGAGCCGTCTAATTTGTCTAC
Organism: Solen grandis; assembly: GCA_021229015.1. Classification (NCBI taxonomy): domain Eukaryota; kingdom Metazoa; phylum Mollusca; class Bivalvia; order Adapedonta; family Solenidae; genus Solen; species Solen grandis. The sequence continues at coordinate 29,997,387 of CM037790.1, read as the reverse complement.
TTTGTATTTTTATTTTAAGCATTGTTACATACTGAACATACAATGGTTAACCGCAACACAACATCATAAACCATTTTTTGAACATGTAGGTTAGCGTGTAATGAAGCCAGTAGACCCATTTCTAGTCGAAGTAAACAAAACAAAATAAATACACAGACACATACACAGCAACAAAAATCCGACTAGTATGTAGGTACCTAGAAGATTCTGTGTAGTGTGCGGCACATTCTTGTGCATCTTTAACGGTCGTCATTTTGAAGCAAATAAAGCAATACTTCAGTTTTGACAGCAATCCTGCCTTTACAGTTTACACAAATCCGCAGTTCCTTAATATGCATGAAGTTGAACAAATAATTATTTGCCACCTATGCCATCATGAACATAAAGTTACCTTGCTATATGTTCATATATTATTGCACAGTGAACTCCATTCAAAACGAACTATTGATGGCATGATGTGCTTTCTTGATATATCCGATGTTCGGTTTATACGCGCGCGTGTGTGTATATATACAGGATATAAAGAAGTGAAAGCATAGGGCCAGAACTAATTTTCGATACACGCGGGAGTTTGATATATTCAGTTTTTGTTTTTAATGTGGACTGAAGCGTATAAAACAAAAGTTTAAAGTTGTTTTTATTATCTCCCTTAGATTCAGAAAAGAGTGGTAGACAATACAATAGGTTCGGTGTTTGAAGTTGAGCACGTGGATCTCAACAATGACGGAAAACTGGACTTACTGGTCACTACAAATGGCGGAAATGGGACACTGTTGGCATATGAGATTCCAGACGACTTCCGGTAAGCTGTAGACTGATCCACTGATATTCTCGGTAACTTCCGGTAAAATGTCGGCTAATATCGAGAACAAAGGGTCAGTTTAAGTACCTCATTCTAAAGTCAACTTAAATATCAGTAAATCGAAACAAATGATGAGAGCGACATGTTCGATCTACGACATGGAGACCAGAACAGCTTTCTTGTATTTCAAGCATTTAATAGTTAAAATCTTGAACCTTTTTTTAAAACAAAGCATGGGCATGTAAATAAGATATTTGCAGTGTAAAACTTTACAATATGAAAACCAGCTCATTAAACGTATTTTTACCGTGAACACTGGTATATTTATTTATTTGTGGTATCAGTAAGTCTCAATTTACTCATTTCAATGACCTGTTCTGTTACTATATAATCCCAGTTTAACTTCCATATTTTTTCCAGAACTGGCAATTTCGTGAAGCACACAATAGCGGTAGGGTTTGTTCCGAGAACAAGCGGGACCGGAAAGGGAGCTCCAGGCAGTGCTTTTGCCATACAGCCCAGCACATCGGAAAGCTCGTGAGTTCCTGCTAAATTTATGCTAAAAAGACGTTTAATTAAACTGCACCAAAGAGAACATGCGCATATATACTAAACAATAAATATAGAGGGATGATAAGCAGGTTGTTTCATCTAAAGATGATTATTTCGATCCTGGGTTGGACTAGTACCTTGCGTCTGGGAAGATCATGAAAGCAATTTGCCCCCAAAGAGGATGCCTTCATGTAACCTGAACTTTAAATTTAGGTAAGATTATAAGGATACTTTGTATTAAAATGAAGTAAATACGCAGTGAAAAACCCTCGTAAATCATTATCGTTTGTATGATGTAGATTGTTAACCTGAAAAACATGGTATGAGCATTCAAATAGATTTCAGATATAGGCTGAGTTCTGTTGTGAGTATGTATGCATATATATAACACATTGTTATTACTTTTTCGTCATTTCTACAGACCCATTTTCTTTTCCTCAGCATGAAGCCAACCATCCTTATATCCGGTGATGACGACGGGAGAGCTTACCAATTTGAGGCCGCCAGTCAAGATTCGACGAACTGGTCGTACAACAAGGACACTTTCTGCGACGCCGGCCAGGGCACTGTCGGGCAAGTGTCCGCCGGTGATGTCAACAATGACGGCTTCCTTGACGTTTTCGTACCGTCTTACAGTACTAATGAAGTGTTTGTGTACACATACGGGCCGCAACCAGTACTTGTTGGTTGAGACTGGCACTTGAACAATGTGTATGTGTATTATAATGCTTTTAGGTGAAAGACTGAGAAAAAATTGATAGAAAAAAGTTTCTCATTTCACTCCGGTTTAATGGAAATGATAGAATTATAAATGTTTTATATTCATTTTTACACTGTGCTGCATATATTTTGTATAGTTTTCGATAATATACATGTTCATCATACAACCTTTTTTATTTTTATGAGTGTTGCAAACTTTTCACTGTTAATTCAAACAAGATAGTGCTAAACTTCACAAACTTGCAGTGTCAGGATTTTAATTACTCGCGACAACAATGACAGTGCGCAAGTCGAAGCGATATCAATATATTGGTTTGTCTACCACAAACAGCTAAGAAAGGTTAGATCGAGAAACACAGAAAGGTGCAAGAATCGGGTAACATCCTCTAGCAGTTACACTCATATAAGACGTCCTTACGGCACCACTGTTTTATGGAACGCCAAATCTACATAAACTCAAATATTTGAAGATCTCTTCAAATATTTAAAGATATCTTCAAATGAATTATTGATATAACAAATTTTAATCTTCAAAGAATTAATGATATCAACAAATCAGTTGTTGATCTCTACAAATCACTTCAATTGTAGATCTCTTCAAATCATTTGTTGATATCATTAATTGAATTATTGATATCAACAATTCATTTGTTGATATCTTCAAATCAATTACGGATAAGTATTCATTTCATTTAATTGTAGATCTCTTCAAATCATTTGTTGATATCTCCAAATCATTTGTTGATATCAATAATTCAATTGTTGATATCAACAAATGATTTGGAGATATCAATAATTATATATTGAGATCAACAATTGATTTGTTGATATCATTAATTCATTTGAAGATCTCTCCAAATCATTTGTTGATATCTTCAAATGATTTGTTGATATCAATAATTCATTTGAAGATATCTCTAAACATTTGAAGATATCTTCAAATATTTGAGTTTATGTAGATTTGGCGATCCATACTGTTTAGCTGTCAATAACTCACATGTAGAACATCATATCTACTTTGATACATAGACGCTTTTAGTGCAGTCAGAATCTGTAACGATATAAAAATAATTATGATAAATATTTTCTTTGTTCCATTGAACTCGGAACAAAAGGACATTATCTACATAAAACAGCAAAAAGACAAACACAACAAAAGAAGAAAACATAGAATTATGAGCTTATGGCAGATCTAGCTATCGCGGCGACGTGATAGAATTTCCGGTTTGCAGACCGGCGAGCCTCCAGCTCGAGGCAATGTTATTCTATTCGTAGTATTGTCCAGTAGAGAGAGAGATAGAGAGTTCATCAAAATTTAATAAGAAATCAAATCGAAGGGAGATTACTCTAATAAAGGTAAAAACACAGTCAGATATCGGTGATATATCTATATGTTTGCTTTTTTTGTTATTCGACTCTCAACTCATTTCTGTTATATTTTTTTGTTTGTTTAATTCATGCTTAACATGAAGACAGCTGGTTTTAGTGAATGAAAATGTATTTTTACGGTTGCATTTTATCATGCCCCGAACGTTATGTAGTTAATACTATCCTGTTTCAGCACAGCCGGTCACTTGTTTTCGGTCACGAAATTGCGAAAAGTTTAATGCGTGTGAAGCTAGCCCATTAATCCTGACTTGACTATTTGAGTTTACCGTCGCTTCGACAGTATTTCAGTCATAATGCGACGTCCAGCTAATTACGGGTGGAGGAAGACTCCGAATGCACGGAGGCATCCGGGTAGAACCATCGACCTACCGCAAGCCAGCTGGAAGGCTTCCTCACATGAGAATCCGAATGACCCTGCCGGGATTCGAATCCACGCGGTCCCATTAATCCTATTTTGCTTATGGGGTGAATATGATACACCGCTCAACATCATTATATTTAACTATAAAAAGGAAAAGCTAATTTAATTAAGCTTTTTCATCCTCTTTAGCCTATGTACACATGTATTCAATAGACTACAGCATTCAGCCCATTTTTCCTTTTTTTTCACCCTATCTGACTTAAAGAGGCTATATAGATTTTCTTGCGCATGCATGAAACATGGTAGACGTGTTTTCAATCTCTGGCAATACAAGGATTTTATAATAATTCAGTGGAAGAAAAACGTGGGTATTTTGGATTGTATTGATGGCATGACGTTTATTAAGTTATTCCATGCCAAGGTAACGTAAAAAGAGCAAGGACTTTCCTGACAGTACCCAGATTCATGGGACAAACAAAGGGCGGAAAAGTCGGGATAATTAAACTTCCGGAAGGATCATCATCATTAAGTATGAATGATGACATACAACGGTCAAAGCGTAGCGGACTATCCATTGGTCAACCGTAGTAATTTTGATGCTTTAACGGATTTCATTGTGCATAATTCTAATGCGTTTTAGAAACATACACCTGTTTCGGCACATGCTGTTTTGATTGACACTGCAAATAGTGACCGTAATGCTACGTATAGATGGTAAAGAGATAATTTTAGAATTTAATTAAATACGAACATATTACAAATGAATTGCAGGATTATGTTGATAGGCGTAAAAACCCAAATATACTAGTACAAACATATACCAACTGTCTTAATGTCCGAGGAAAGAAGTATTTTGAAAGGAAAACTGGAGATAAACAATGTCAGAAAATTTCTATGAATATGAGCAAGAATGGTATGATGATAAATGTAGAGAAAAACGGAATAATATTCATTCAGCGGAATAATATTCATTCAGCGATAAATTGCTTTTTAAGAGACACAACTGAGATTTTATGAAAATAGAGAGATTATAAATATTATTGTATAAAACAGAAGACGTTATTAAATAGGCAGCTGGGTAGGAAAATGGAGGAGGTCGAAACCGCGAGATTTCTGGAATCAGTTTAAAACGTCTAAGATAAACCCATTATGTTACAATGTTACGAATCAAGAATTTTATGAACATTTAAAAGAAAATTAGAAGATACCGTCAACGGACAGGAAACGAATTCTAAGACGTTTTGATAATCATGATCATAGCCAAGCCACATTTCCAGAAATGGATAAATCAGTTACAATCGACGAAATATGGGCGGCATCGAAGCGTTTAGGCAATAATACGGCTTGTTCAGTAGATTGCTTCATATACGAGTATTTTAAGGAGTGTAGGGATATTATCCTATTCACCCTATTTAACCTTATTAAAAGGGCTATGCGCGAATATAGCAATCTAGAATTTTTACAATGCAAAATTTATTTAAACACCATATGTGACTGTTGAGAATCAATGATTCATTTGTCTAATGCCAGTTTTTGTCGATTCCGGAAAAGCTGAACTACTTCATAATTCTTGACGGTTTCTTGGTTCTCCGTTCGAACTTTATATTTAATGACAGCCGGAGAGAAACTGATAGCATTAAGGTAAAATCCCTGTAATGGTTCCGCTACGTCTTGAACCACTTAACTGCTACCAAGATAACAAAGATACCCTAATGAAACATTAGGTAACCTTCGTTATCTTCGTGAAAGGCCACGAGGTCCGAAATGTAGCGGAACCTTAACAGGGACTTTACCTCAAAGTTAAACTTTATTTATATTACATCGATTACGAAACAAGTTCTCACAACTTATATTAATCACTCTCGACAGCTATGACGTATGTGATCATTCTTGTGTGAGGAAACCGGAGAACCCGGAGAAAACCCACATGTCATGTACGTGACCACGAATCGAACCCAAGAGGCAATGGTGAAAAGCGAAGCGCGTTATTGCACCCAAAGACTTTACCTTAAGTTAGCTTTAGGTTATACTTCCTCAATAAAATACATTTATGTTTTATATATGTATAAAGCTATATAGTGTCCATATTCTTGATAAATATACAAGTATGATTATACAGGAGTTAAACATGTATACGGTTATGAAAACAAATTTTGTGTTGTCGCGTGACACAAAGCACCAGTCACGTGTTCAAAATGTGCTTAATTAGGCATGTTGTTATCAAACTAAGTCTATATATGGACCCAGAGGTCACCAAACACACGCCAAAATCTCAGCTATCTCAAATCATTATAAGTTAAAGGCTGTTGGACGCCACCAGGCTTTCCGAGTAAATGACAAACATGTTAAGATTTGGTTTCTTAATTTTTACGCTTTTCGCGTATTCAAATGCACGGACTCTGAGAAAACTGGGATCATTCAAAGTAAATCATCCGGCTTTTACAACATTGCACGAGGAGAAGAACAGTGATGGTGCTTCCAAGTACAATCTACTAGTCTCAACTTTTGCCCCACCCGGACTGCTCTCACATAACACGGACACAGTTCAACTTGTCAAAGATGTTGGTTCACATCTAGATAATGTCGCCGCCATTGTCCCAGACGAACTTACACATAATGTCCTTTGGCCAAACGAAGTCACATATGTACCAGGTATGACCACCTTTTCTTCATAAATAATTTATAAATACACTGTTTTATCGAAGAAACTCTCTTGAATATAAAATTTTGCATTGACAAAAACAAATCTTTGATGGCGACCCCTGTAAAGTACGTGTATCTAGGAAGAGTTAGTCTGATAAATCAGCCGTTAGGTCAATACAAGTTTCATTTTACTATATAGTTAAATGTACTCCCAATCCTTTTACAAAAGACGGGGTATTCCAAGAGACAATGATCGCCATCCCCGACGGTTTCTTGGTTCCACTCAAAACCAACGGCAACATGAAACTGTTGGACATCACCGGTGGACAGGTGAAAGGGCCATTCACTCTCACCGACAGTAGCGGCGGCAGCTGGTTCTATCACCGCGCTGTTTGGAACGACATGGATGGGGACGGTGACCTTGACATTATAGCGTGTCGTGCCCGGGAACCTGCCTTATTTGGTGAGGAACTATAACTTTTCTTTAACATTTATTAATCCCATCCACCCCTGAGATACCGTTTTCGAGCACTGTGTGGTGTTCCTAGCCCTGTTCCGAACACTGTGCGGTTTTTCAAAGCGGTGTTTCGAGCACTGTTATGACCACTGTGCGGTGTTTCGAGCACTGTTTCGAGCACTGTGCGGTTTTCCTATCACTGGTCTGAGCACTGTGCGGTGTTCCGAGCACTGTTCGGTTTTCCTATCACTGTCTGAGCAATGTGCGGTTTTCTGAGCACTGTGTGGTTTTCCTAGCACTGTTCCGAGCACTGTGCCAAGCACTGTGCTGTGTCCTAGCACTGTGCAGTGTTTCGAGCACTGTGCGGTTTTCCTATCACTGGTCTGAGAACTGGTACATTGGGTTTCGCAATTTTGCTTTTTTTACCCTGCTTTTTCACTGTTTTGATACTGTGGCGTTTTAAGATAAATCATTATATTTACATTTTACAGAAGTAGTTGTTAAAGCTTTGGTTCTTAATGATGTCCCATCACTTTATATGTACTAAATGAAACTTGATGGCTTTAGCAATATCGTCATACTTCACCACATGTCTGTCTAAAGTTGTCCATCTTAACCAGTCCAAACATATTTGTTAATAAACTAGCTGTTTGCAACTCTTCATATAGGTCGTGAGGATGAGGAGTTGGTTTGGTTGGAGAACCCTTCCGGGAATTACAAGATCCACTGGAACGCGCATGTGCTTGCGCATGGGCCGGATTCTTTCTTCCGGTTTACACAGTTGAACACGCCCGAGGGTCTCAAAGACTGTATCATAGCTGCCCAGTTCTTCACAAAAAGTCTGACAATTTATTGGTCAACAGAGCCAAACGGTCTTTTTACAGATGTTTCTAAGGTACTACTATGATGACTCGGCCTCCGAACAACCAGGTGTACCGCCACCCGAACAAGTTCATTTCCCTTTTCGTACATATATACACGTACAAGTACATCTCATTCCGGACTCGTTGATCCAGCAAAATTTAATCAATTTATATTGCGAACGGAGCTGGCTGGAAAAATGGACATCATTTTTCTTCTTGGCATTTTAATTTCAAGTACTTGCTACATACAAAATTTGGCTGACCTCGCTTGTCTAAATGCTTGGTTGGTAACATGAGAGTGTCTGGGACTTCACACCTCATTTAAATGAGAAAGTTGTAAGTCACCTCCCATACTTGTTTTTACATGGAAAGAGGACTGGGAGAGTTGAACGCTGATTAATGTTTACCTAAAGTTGAACAAATGAAATTTGCCACCTGAAAGATAAATGTACGGTTACATATGACTGAGTAAACCCTACTTTAAACGAATAATAGGTGACCTTATGATCTTGCTATTCAAATCTAATGTGTACATACAGAATACATGTACACATACATATATAGAGGGTGTCGCAGGGTGAATTCTTGTGTATCATGTTTCTTCCACACTTCTTTTGTCCAGTCTATTGTCTTGTTTCGTCTTTATAGTTAGGATAGGCTTTCAAAAATCAGAAACACCAACTTAATTTAACAAATCATTTTATTTGTTACGAAATTATGGACCGGCGCACTTTGATTGAGAATATACGGCTAGAACCATGTTGAATTGTTTGAGGACATTATTATTTATTTATATACTAAGTACTCAATTGGCGCTCATCCTTTTTACAGCCCGAGGCAGAACCTTTTCTTCGGCATATAGGTCCAGAAATAATGTTCGATGCATCAGGGAGTTTGATTTATTACGGTTCGTTAAATGTGGAGATGTATATTATTCTAGAAGCGAAAGGTGTCAGGAACAAGATAACTGTTTAAAGTTGTTTTTATTATCTCCCCCTAGATACAGAAAAGAGTAGTTGACAACACAATAGGTTCGGTGTTTGATGTAGAGCACGTGGACCTAAATAAGGACGGCAAGCTGGACTTACTGGTCACAACAAATGGCGGCAATGGGACACTATTGGCATATGAGATTCCAGACGACTTCCGGTAAGCTGCAGATAGATCTTTTGACATTTTCGATGACTTCCGGGAAAATGTCTGCTGATCCATTAAAACACACACACACACACACACACACACACACACACACACACAATTTAGAGGTTTCGTGAAAATGTGGCCAGTTTTATATATATCATATATTTGAAGACAACTATTAAAAAGGTCGAAATTTCGATCTCCTGCAGCATAATGTCATAGTAATTAATGGAGAGTTATAATGCTAATAGAACAGCTTTCTTGTAGGTCAATCAACATATTTCTAAGACTGTCTGGTCCGATGATAAGGTAATTATTTACTTAAATATAAATTGCTGAACAAACAAATCAGCACTGAAGAAAACATAGGAATACATCTGATAGAATATGATACGTATAGTTATAACATTTTCAGTTTTAAAGCAGAAAATATTGTGATTTTACTCATTACAAAGACCTGTTGTGTAACCAGATGGTTCAAGCACAACTTTTGTATTTTGTTCCAGAACTGGTAAGTTCGTGAAGCACACAATAGCGGTAGGGTTTGTTCCGAGATCGATAGGGATCGGAAAGGGAGCTCCAGGCAGCGCATTTGCCATACAGCCTAGCACATCAGACAGCTCGTGAGTACCTGCTGCAGATTTTTCAAGCAGTTTAATAGAAAGATTCATATTGTTAAATGAACATATATAATATAAGTAGAAAAGAATAAACAATACTTCCTGTTGTGAGTATGCAAGTTTATAAACTGTTTTTCGTAATTTCTACTGACACATTTTCTTTTCTTCAGCATGAAGCCAACCATCCTTATATCCGGTGATGACGACGGGAGAGCTTACCAATTCGAGGCCGCTAGCCAAGATCCGACGAACTGGTCGTACAATAAAGACACTTTCTGTGACGCCGGTCATGGCACCGTCGGGCAAGTGTCCGCCGGTGACGTCAACAATGACGGCTTCCTTGAGGTCTTCGTACCGTCTTACAGTGCTAATAAAGTGTTTGTGTACACATACGGGCCCCAATCAGTAATTGTTGGTTGAAACTGACACTTGAACAATGTGCACGTATATTAACCATCATTTATTTTTTAATTTACATGCTTTTAAGTGAAAGGTTTAGAAATATTTTATAGATAAAGTAAACCTTACTCATTTCACCTCGACTCAAGAAGTGATTAAGTTATCATCATTTCATTCAATGAAATGTTTATATGTTATTTATACACTGTGTAGCACATTCGATAATAAACATGTATGTCGTACTTTTTTCTTTTCTTTATCTTGTTATGTTGCCAACTTAGGACTGTAAAATCTTGTATGACTGTGCTGAAACTTAGCAAATTTGCAATGCCACAAATTAGGATTTTGCTTTCAAATAAGGGTATATCATTGCAACTTAATAACATAATACGGATAAAATATAAACAACGTATCAAATTAGTATAGGCATCATTACATTTATACATATTTATTTATAGAAAACAACGACCGAGACATTTAAAGTACGCTTGCATGGGAACTTAAAGAGATAAAAAACAAGAGGGCCAAGATGGCCCTAGATCGCTCACCTGAGAAAAGTATCATTCATTGCCTGTACAAAACAGATTGCTTAAGAATAAAGATGATGAGGTGAAACAATGTTCAGGAATTTTCTGACCCCATCCACAAAAGATATCATCATGACAAACATTCTGCCAAAGTTTGAGGATGATTGGACCAAAAATGTTGCCCTCAGAGTTTAAACAAGATTTTTCTAAGATTTGACCTACTGACCTACTTTTCTGTCCAGCCCCACCCATTTTCAAACTGGTTCGAGATATCACCATGACAAACAATCTGACCAAGTTTGAGGAAGATTGGATCAAAATTGTGGCCTCTAGTGTGTAAACAAGATTTTTCTAAGATTTGACCTACTGACCTACTTTTGGATCCAACCTGACCCATTTTCGAAAGGGTTCAAGATATCATCAAGACAAACAATCTGACCAAGTTTGAGGAAGATTGGATCAAAATTGTGGCCTCTAGTGTGTAAACAAGATTGTTCTAAGATTTGACCTACTGACCTACTTTTTGATCCAACCTGACCCATTTTCGAAAGGGTTCAAGATATTATCAAGACAAACATTCTGACCAAGTTTGAGTAAGATTGGATCAAAATTGTGGCCTCTAGTGTGTAAACAAGATTTTTCTAAGATTTGACCTACTGACCTACTTTTGGATCCAACCTGACCCATTTTCGAAAGGGTTCAAGATATTATCAAGACAAACATTCTGACCAAGTTTGAGGAAGATTGGATCAAAATTGTGGCCTCTAGTGTGTAAACATCAAAATTGTTGACGGACGACGGACGACGCACGACGGACGACGGACAATCAAGTATCCCAAAAGCTCACCCTGAGCTATGCTCAGGTGAGCTAACAATACAAACAACAACAACAAAAAAAAAAAAAAAAAAAAAATAACTGCTGCACACCATTACCGAAACGTCTACATGCTGTTCAAACTGTTTCTTTAGCATCGTGAACCTTAAAAACTTAAATCTGAGGATAATGATTCGAAACATGGTTTTACCATACAGTATTGACCATGTCGAATTTAGAAAGGAATAGAAGACTTAGTTCAGATGTACATCCGTCTTTTGGAAACGTCAGCAATTACAAGTACTAGGATTCTTTAGCCCTCTGGTCGTTGTTTTAGTGAACAAGTGTGTACAAGGTATGTTGATTGGTTACTTCTTTATTCAATGTATGCTTCATTTGAATGGTAAAAACACTGCAAAGGTAATAATCATTGGTAGTTTTTTTTCCGGTTACTTCTGTGTAATTGGGGTCTGATGCTTAAAATTAATGACTCTATATGACTGAAATGGTAACTTAAAGCAAGACTGGGGCGAGTTGCTCACACAATTTGTCGTAACGTCATATATTCCCGCTTTCTTTGTGCTCTATGCAACGATTTTACTGTTTTATAGCGAAGACATAATATCTACGACATAAGACATAATATCTCTACATTTAATGAGCAATAAAGAATATATCCATTCTGAATTTGAAAATCAAACCAAAACGTTGTCGGTCATATTTGTCTACAATGTTACTGTGCGAGGCACCTTTGCAGTGTACCTTCCTCTGCCCCTAACCTTAATTTTGCAACATCCGGTTGCATACAAATCCATAGAAAATTCATTGAAACTAATTGTATGAGCAACTCGCCTCCGGTTTGACATCTGAAGGTGTCTCTTTTTGGCACATGGACCACGTCAAAGAAAACTCCCTTTGCTAAATAGCTTATTTCATGGTTGACTTTGACTCAAAGATCTATTAAGACCTATTAACCTGTTATTATAGGTCTTTACTTTGAGTACACGACATAGTCGCGGCTCCGTTCTCGTGACTCCTATCGCGTAATCAAACATCAATGAACTAACCTATGCACAGACCACGACTATCAACGCCTGATTAGACGAGGGGAAAGCCATGTATTAATCAAAGCGCACAATGCGCTGAGAGACGGCGACGGGATTAACATTCTAAACCCAGAGTTTCTGAAGTTATTGAAGTAGTCACATGACGACAAAAACTCCACCCGCTGTTGCTACAGAAGTTCTGTTTGTAACATAATAATCCGGAGTAAAGGTCATGAATCTTTCATTCATAAAGAGCTGCATATCTAAGTAGGTCATTCTCTTTCTCTAGTGCTAGCGAATTCTATCTGTTGTTTTGTATGTGTAGAAATTGACCAGGTATTTGAATATTTAAGATACTAGAATATTTGCCTATCTATTTCAAAGTTAAGAAATGCCCTGGGAGGAACCTAACTCGCCATCATGCAAAATATTGTGTGGACTACTTTAGGTCAAATACATACATACGGAGCACTACTTTTTCATTTTACAGGAGTAGATCTTCATGTACGTAAGATGGGTTGCTGTTCTGGTTAAGAAATGTCACGGATATTTTTTTCACGCTCAAAATTGATGCTTCCAGTGCAAAATAATGGCAAAAGAAAACATGTTAACAAACAATAACACACTAAAAGCGGCTACGGTTATGATTTAAACGTCTGTGTAACATATTCCACTCGTATTCGTTAGTGCAGAATCGCATTGCATGGATCCGCACTAAGCGCGGAGAGGTACAGTTAAAATTGGTGTGGAAAATATGCAAAGTAGCAAGGCCTGATTTCGTTCTTCAGCATTAGACGGCTATCGCCGTCTAAAAACTGGAAACCGGGGTTCTTTATGGAGTCTCGAAGGTCACTGCCGTACTTCACGAACGTATGTTCAGATACCTTCCTGGTTACAGGGAAAGTGTTTGATTACTCGGCTACTGTAGAGTTGTCTAGTAATTATGAAATGTATTGTAATCTGCTTTTATAGACCATTTACCTCTGAAATGAGACGTAAACATACGTAGATCAGCGAGCACTTCCCGAACATCTAATCTACAGGCTTTCGCAAAATTTCACACTTTATTCTATGGGAAATAAACAATCATTTAAAATGTTTCCCCAGTCACTGATTGGTCAATTTAAATCAGCGAATTATGCCGACTATTGCCGATCCTCTCGTGAAATGGTCTATTGTTTAAGATGGAAACCTTATCGTAACCCTTTATTGACACCGAATTACAAAGCAGGTTTAGTATAAGGTGTATGGATCTGTTGTTGTTTTTTTTGTCAACGTTCGAAATCAAGAAGAAAGGTTAAACAAAGAGGTACATAATACTAAACCATTATAGTTGAAACTAAAACACACCGCACATCAAATAATAGAAATTGATTAAAAAATAGTTGTATAGCATAAAGTAATTCGTTCTGATAAGACTCAAATGAACAGTCAATTAAAATGTTTTATTATATACGGTTCCCAATAAGGTTGATCCTCGTGGTTTAAAAGATAGGAATGTGTCAAATGTCTAAACGATTAATTACATACATTCTTACGCATAACACCAAATTTCTAAAATTGGTTAAACGGTTCGCAATTTATTAGTTTAAAATTTATTTATTCATATAATGCAAACACATCAATATAACAAATATATTACTTAAGGATTTGAAAACAAGTTTATATAAACTTATATAAATTCCTTTCTATGTTTGATGAATAATTACAGCAGATAAGTTTACTTGACGCTGGCAACAAATTAGATGGTGCATCAAATCAGTACGGTATATGCAATATATGTATGAATGAAGCAATTTATTAAACCGGGCATTAACCCAAAAAGTTTGCCATTTGAATAAACATCAAGCGCTCGTTGTCTTAAGTGTCTCCTTCTACTCCTTTCAATTGAAATAACTCTATCATCATTAAAAGATATGTTTGCTAAATGTTTTGATAATGATATTGGTAAAAAAACACACATGAACCTATAAGCTCGACCTACCGTAAGCCAGCTGGAAGGCTTCCTCACATGAAAATCCGAATGACCCTGCCGGGATTCGAACCCACGCGGTGAGGGGCTGAATGAGTGTTAAAGTCAGCGACTTTACCCTATCGACCACGGAGGCTCCGAACAAATAAAAGAAACAAGGCATCCCCTATTTCTTACTACTTACATTTGTATGAAGTGGGGCAAACATTGGTCGAGTTAAGATATATTTTCATAGATTTGGGGTCTTCATATGTAGTTACTGAAATAGTCCAGCTCAACCCCTATTTTTAGCTACTTTGAGGTTGGGCCAAAAATTGGTCGAGTTAAGATATATTTTCATAGATTTGGGGTCTTCATATGTAGTTTCTGAAATTGGCCAGCTCAACCCCTATTTTTAGCTACTTTGAGGTTGGGCAAAATTTGTTCAATTGAATTATATTCTCATAGATTTTGGGTTCTTCATACGTAGTACCTGATATAGTCCAGCTCACCCCTTTTCTTACTTCTTATGAAATGGGACAAATCTGTTCTAATGAAGGTGTATTTAAATAGATTGTTAATGACACTTGGGAAATTCTATGTTAGTCCAGTTTGTCTTTGTGGGGAAAAAGGTCGGAGAAACAAAAGACACAGGCACATAAATTGGTTGCAGAGGTTATGGTCCTTCACACTGGTTCCACGATTATGGATGACTATGCTCAAGGTGGGTTCAGTAAAAAGTAAAAAGAATTAGCTCGTCTGTTTTTCGAAGAAAAAAATAGAGCTATTGTAACTCCGGCGTTGGCGTTGTCTTCGTCGTCGTCAGGCGTCGTCCGGAATCTTAACGTAGGCCATAACTTCTCTACAATTCTATATACAACTTTCATTTATGGTATGCATCTTCATCTTGACAAGGCCTATCCAGACATATGCAAATTTTTCACCTATTGACATTGACCTTGACCTTTTATCTATATTTGCTGTAACTTCTGAAAACTTTAAAATCTGTCATTTCAGAACTGTTACAAACAGGGCACTGATATTTCACATGTGAATGCCTTGTGGCAAGACCTTACCATTAATGTTACACTTTTGGACTTTTGACTTTGACTTTGAATTTGACTTATATTTGAAATGTTTAACAAAAAATCTTTAACGTTGGCCATAACTTATTTACTATTTGACATACAACTTTATTTTTGGTATGCATATTCATCTTTGCAAGGGCTATTCAGATATACCTCAATATTTCATCTATCGACCTTGACCTTTGACCTTATTTTGACATAACTTTGGACAAGTTTTATAATAGATATTTTTTGTCATTTCATAATATTTAAAAAAAACTTTGTATACTCTTTGTTATCATATGAACCTGTTCAGGTATGAATTTGGTCATGATCTTTAGGCAGATAAAAAATATATTTTTTAAATGTCTTCAAATTTTACAGTTTTGTGTTGATTATCAAAACTCAATGGATTAGCAATTGTGATTTTTTGTTTACATATTTTACATCATCAAGGTCATCCTTCAAGGTCAAAGGTCAAGTTAAAGGGTATGGTACTTCAACTTTGCATTTAAAGTCTTACAGTTTTAGTTGTGATTTTCAAGGTCAACTTTTTTAAATGTTTAACAAAAATATGTAACACTGTCACAGTATTTTAATCACATTTTAACACACACACACACACTGACACACACACACACACACACACAGAGGAAATTTAAAATATGTTATGGCCCTTAAATGATTAAAGAATAAATGATTTCGCTTTGTACATACTGTAGCATCTTCATTTTTTAGCTGTCTTTTTCAAATGATTATGACCACAACCTCTCGGCAGAGTTTTATATATTAGCTGATAAATACTTACACAGGAAAACACAAGAACAAACCAAAAGGCCTAGAGTTAAGATATTTGGTGTGTTACATGGCGTAATGGATCTCTCCCATATCTGCTCAAATTTTGGCCCTGGCATCAAAATTGGCTTCGCCCAAGGGAGCAAATTCGAATTTTCTTAGTATAAAATTTACCTTAATATGATTTATTGTATCTTACAATGGTGTTTTGATTATTGGAATGTTTCAAGTCGTCTGATGCGTTGTTTGGCTGGTACCCTGCATGGTACAGACGAAAGACGATGGCGTATATACCGCTATGTGAGTTTTTTTTTTTTTTTTTTTTTTTTTTTGGTTTTGACTGTGTTTTTTTTTCTAAAACTGCTTTTTTTTCTTTCTTTTCCTTCTTTGAATATTTTGTTTAGACTATTTTCGATAAATGTTCTTTATTCTTATTTTTCCCTTTTTTTGTTGTTGTTTTCATGATAATATATGTTTTCTCTTCAGCTTATTCATAGACCTGTCAATGTCTGAAAAAGTGGCACACAATGTTCAGAAATAAAAGTTAAGAGTTCTCTGTGTTTGGGATTCACAGATATCAATTTCGATTGATAACGTCCCCCAGTTTCTGAGCATTGTGTGTGTGTCGAAATGGGCCATGTGACGCGTCTACTGTGGTGTGCTTCAGCCTCCACCGCTGGCTAGTCAGTTTCTGGTGAAAAAGGAACATCAGTCTCCATTGTCAGTGTATAGCCTCTCCATGGTCAAGCCCTATACAGTGCCTCCTCGTGGCGACACACGTCAACTGAGGACTTTGTGTCCTCAGGCTGAACTGAACTATATGATAAACATTTAAGTCTATAAATTTTGGATAAGGTATTAACTTTAAAAAAGGTGTTTGGCAGACTGTCCTTTAATTGTGACACTTTTTTTTATGATTTTCACAAACTATTTTAAACTACATTGCAAAGAACTTCCAAATCCACAGAATTTAAGTAAAGATAAACATTCTTCACAGATTACTCCATTTTTTTTCAAAAATGGTAAAAAAAAGTATCCCTTTAAAAAAACCTTTGAAAGCCCTTTAAAAATATTAATCTGAGCCGGGCCTTTTAGAGAACAAAATAATACCAAACTGGTGTTTCTATAGAAAAAATTATATAGACATACAAAAAACCCATCTACTCCTGGGATGACCTTTGCCACTAATAAGGAATTAATGTAAAGAATTTTCTTACAAAAAAACAACAACTGATAATTAGACAAGATGTGTTCGAAAAACACTACGCCCCCGTCCGATCTGTTCAATTATGAAATAATTGATGCTTATTTAAACCCATAATGGAGTAATGCTTAAAAGCCGCTTACCACATCCCCTATGTCACTTCATGTACTGTCAAGTTTATATCCGTTATATGTTGTCAATAAAATGGCTAATTCCACTCATATTTTAAGTTAATACATTTGCTCTTTCTCATTTTTTTTCCATATTCGGCCTTTTCTTTTTCTGACGAGACCTTTAGAATAAAAGTTTACCGTTGACATGTGACAGTTCACCCAATCACTGATCTAAAAATAAACTGTGGGTTACAAGAAGACGGCACGGCAAAAGTGTGGGTTACGGAATTTATTTCGTGTCAAAAGTCTTAAGATATCGCAACATTCGCAACATCCATGAAATATAATATTTCGTATAGGTGTTATTAAGATATAATGTATTGAACAAGTGGATCATGGCTGCATTTGATCGCTCATTTTCGTGCAGTCAGCTTAAATACTGTCTTAAATGATAATCTCGGCATCAGACATGTTCCAGGTATTGCTATCTGACTGATTATCACGTATGACGAGCCCCGCCTCAAGGAAGCCTTAACTTTGAATGAATAACTTGTCTCAGCAACTTCTATGGCGGGTTATGTGGTGATTATTTTGACCTAATTTTATTGTTTTAATGATTTTTAAACGATCATTGCCTGAAAAGTAAAAAGTAATTCATAACTCTCTCTCTCTCTCTCTCTCTCTCTATATATATATATGTGTGTGTGTGTGTGTGTGTGTGTGTGTATTTATATCTAATTATTCCATCATAGCCTAATACTGATTAATATTTTACAATAATTTGCAATTTTACAAGAAGTTGTACAGTACCAATGTGGTGTACAAAATAAAGCAAAATTATGATGTGAAAAGAGATGGAGAGATAATAGACTCGCTTGGGCCTATGTTTTTGTTTCAGTAATTATCGTCGTTTGGTTTAACGTCCCACGGAATTTAAATAAGTCATTTTGAGACTTGAGATTTGTCTACCTGAGACAAATACAGTGCTGCTACACAGCAATATCACGCCGTAGACAAGTGACATGATGCCACGCCCAGTCACATTATCCCGACACCTGGACAATCAGTCATTGTACTGTAGTCATAAGATTATCAGTTCTGTCAAATATGACTAGCGGTTTTATCTAGATCTATAGCGTTTTTATTATTATTTTATTGTATGTCAATCAAAATCCTGTATTGATCAAAAACGTTGACTAAGCAACATTTTAAAGGAAATCCTAAGTCAACTTCCATAAATGTCTGTAGTTTCGGAGAAGCCATTTAAAAGCAAATAGTTACGGACACATGGTGGTCACAGTAACTCACCTTGAGGAAGTTGCGCTATAAATGCGCCAAATGACATGACCTTGTAAGAATAAAATGTCTGTATCAAGTTTCACAACTCATAGTTGGACATAAGTAGAAATATTCTTTAAGATTTATTTGTTTACATTATAATATTTTCAAATATTAATTTATTCTGTAATACTCAATAGCAAGGATTATACTTAGACAAAATGACAATGGTGCGTAATTAATTGATTTAAACAATGCGACTGTATTAAGTTACTGAATTTCGATCTCAGACCTGGCTCGAAATTCATTGCAAACTCGATATTCGCATTAATAAAGGTGTCTGACTTCGCTCGGTATGGGAACCTAGATAGATATTCGGCTGTATCATGTTTCTGAATTTTTATATTTGACCTGGCTCGAAATTCGCTGCTAGCTCGATATTTACATTTCTTATGACGACAGACATGCTGATCCTGCAAGGAAAAATTGTAGTTACTGTTGTTTTTAAGATTAGTGACATACAATGTAGTTACAAAAATAAGCCAATTATGATTGTCATAAAAGATGAAATCAAAGATCTTCCTTGCCTGATGTTTTTGTTCTTTAATAGTTTGTATAACGCCCACGGAATATAGTATACATCATGTTTGTGACCGATTGAGATTTGTCTAACTGAAGCAATACAGTGTGTAGAAAATATCACCCCTAACAAGTACATAATACCACGCCGAGCTATTAACCTTCGACACCACCGTATGTACATGGAAAACAACAATTAATCAGTTACCGAAATAAACACTTGGATATTTGTCTAAGCGTATATATTATATGATTATATGTCAATAAAATCTGTATTGATCAAAAAGATCGATAAAACATTTTAAAGAAAAGCCTAATAACTTCATATATTCTTAGTTTCTGAAAGCCATAAATGAATATTCTGCAATGTGCACAAGATCACTCGAGAAGTTCAGCTTGAAGCGCCAAATTTGACAGCCTGTAAATATAAAATCTTGTATCAAGTTGAAACTATAGTTGACATAAGTAGAAATATTCTTTTAAGATTATAATGTTTCACTTCTATATTTCAACATGTTATTTTTCTGTAATGACTCAATTAGAAAAGTATTATACTTACCAAATGAAATCGGCCTGTAATTATGATTTACAATGCACTTTTAGTTACTGGAATTTCGATCTCAGACCTGCGCTCAAATTAATGCAAACTCCGATATTCCATTAATAAAGGTCTCTGACTTCTTCTCGGTATGGGAACCTAAAGTAGATTCACTTATTAAGCTCTTAGAATTTCGTTCACCAGCTGGCGAAATTGCAAACGTAGATATTCCATTTCTATATAGTAGTAAATGATCTCCGACTTCGCTCGATACTGCAACCAGCTGATATTCGGCTGGATCATGTTCTAAAATTTTAATATTTGACCTGGCTATCTTAATATCGCTTCAGCTTCGAATATTATCATTTACCTTATAACCACAAACATTCTGATCCTTACTACATCAAAATTTAATTACTTTTATTTTAATTCTGATGACAAAATGTAACATTTGCATTATGAAATACCCCATTTCTGTTTTTTCATAAAATAATAACTTGCCATAAATCTTCTGTGAACGAATTTAATATCTTTTTATTAGATCAAAACATCTAAAAAGACGAATACCCAAGCTAAACCCAACAGTTGTGTTTCACAAGACCACCGGGCACTATCTACTACATGCACTAAGGTCTTAAAGCTTTTCAAGTAAGACCGACTTGTAACACACATATTAATGTTAAATGTTATGAAGGGTGATCCCCATGTATTTTTTTAGATCAAAACATCTAGTTACCTTTAAGTTCAATACACAGATTCAGTTAAATGTTGATAAGATGCCACATCTGGTACGCCTAAGGTGACCTCAAGTTGCTCTATTTCAGAAACGTCAACAACGGGAGTTACAGGCACCACAACTCAACTGGCCATCACTGTCCATTACAGTAACCTCTGGAAACTCTTGCAATTATTTCACCGTCTCTCTCTCTCTCTCTCTCTCTGTCTCTCTCTCTCTCTCTGTGTGCAGGCCTGAAAAGCGGGTGCACATCTTGAACACTTGTTTTGGAAATATATGTGACTCAAAAAATAACTTTTCAAAATACACATTTACGTCTTAACCAAGATACTTTCGATTCTCATTTTTCGGCATTCACCAACTGGATGATGTTACGGTTTATGACAACATATAGTGTAAACAAACATGTACAATTAATGACTTATTAAACAAAGTTGGGCAACTAATCTAAGTCCCATAAAAGCACGCAGCTTATTGTCCAATTCTCGTAAAGTCACGTTTTCAAATGTCTCCGTTTCTAAATTTATGAAATTATTATATAAAATTATTTCTTCAATAGAACATTGCAGTACCATCAACACGATATCTTATTTACCAAAATAAGACAAGAAATAATAAAAGTTTTATGTAAAACAGAAAAGTATGTGCATGCAAAGAACTGTGTGAATGTTGTTATTTTTCTGCTACTCTGGTTGAAATATAAATATAATAAATCAAACCGAAAATTATTCCTTGTGGTAGGAAAATAATTGTTTTATGATATGGTGACCATTTAAGATAATCTGTAATTTTTCATACCTTTTTGGAAGTTAGCAAAATTCAAAAATCTGCTGTAAACCTATACACTATTATAGGAGTTTCCTATCTTTTTAGTCCCCTACCGTTGTTTACACCGGAGGAGACTATATGTTTGCCCTCCGTCTGTCTGTCCGTCCGTTCGTCTGTCCGTCTGTCTCTGTCCGGAAATCTGGATCCCGCGATAACTTAAAAAACATTTAAGATAATATTATGAAACTTGGTATACAAATAGGTGACAGTATGTTGATTCTGCACGTTACCTTGTTGTTTTTGTCGGACTAAAATTCTGGTGGCTATGATTACGGAATAATATGCACCTCACTGGTAGGGGACTCATGTGTTACGTGCAACACAAGTTACTTGTTTTAAATAGGTATTTGATAAAATTTCTGTTGAGGAAATGGAACACCTTTAAGAACTAACTTCCTTTTTTTTCTTTTATTTTCAATAAACATTTTTTTATTAACAGTCGAAACTGAATGATAAAGCAAAGCAGGAGGAAAACAGAGCTTAAGTCGTATTTCGCCATTTCAGGTGTCGTGTAGGAATCGAATAAGTGTATTTACATGTCGAAGATATCTATCTTTCATATCAAAATGGACGGGCCCATACTCAAACAGGTGTGATAGACATGTATAAACTGTGTCGCCCCTTGCAGTAAAGGACAAATTCATTCGACACGCAACAAACTAAGCTACGTGTTTCCGAATATGTATCTCAGCTCGACATGGGTTCTACATTGATCAAACTGATCAAATCATTGTCATATACGTGAAACGGAGAGGATTTTCCGTACTACGGGAAAAATGCACTAAAGATGGTGCACGTTACTCTTGTCAAAAGGCGTAGGTTTGTTTAGCATCCTTATTAATTTATTTTCTGTATTTTTATTCACAAATCATGTTTCAACTAACGCATAAACTATATCTTTATGTGCTAATATCGGCCATATTGATGTTTCCTTCGAAAACTGTCGAGTAAACCTAGCGGGTTATGGAAATATATAAAGATAACGCTGTTTCCTTATGCCTGGTGACGGAAAACCCTTACCGTTTCATGTATACGACAGAAAACGGCGTGGTGAGAGATGTTCTAAGCTTATTGATTGAAGTGATCAAGTGTAGTTTTGGTAAAATTCCGGTTTAGCACCCCTGGGCGCTGTGCTTATTTTCAGATATTTATCATACGAATCCTTGTGCTGGGTTTCGCATATATATGACATAAAAAGGTGGCATGCCTATTATTCTGTGTATAATATATATTGTCACGTTTGCATTTTCAGCTCACCTGAGCACATAAATATGCTCAGGATGAGCTATTAGGATCGATGAATGTCCGTCGTCCACAATTAGTTTGTTTGCACTCTAGCATCTTCCTTTTTTAAGCAATCATCTTCAAACTTTATGACAATGTTTATAGCCATATTTTTTCGGAGAAAGTTCAATTATGGCTGATATCGGCTAATTAGGTCAGGAGGTAATGGTCAGGTCATAATGACTTCAATCTAATAGAGGCCGAGATACTGCTTTAGATAAGAGACAGAGTACGAATCAAAGCTCTGATAGCGCTGAGAGAACATGAAAGTCGCATTTTTTTTTTCAAAGTAAATTTAATAAACGTGGATCGATTTGCAGCTCTTCAAACATCCTTTCATTTGAGACACACACAACCTCAGTGCTTCAGCGCTTTGATTTTTTCTGTGAACATATTCTTTAAGCATTTCCCTTAAGCATTTGTGAATTGCATAATGTTTCGTACATCCAGCTTTTAGTTTTGGACGAACCGAAAACTTATGATTGCGGCATTTATTACATCTTAACGTTATTCCAGGGGTTCCACCTGGCCGATTTGAAAGCTTCATTATTCCGCTAACCCTGGTCTTTCGTATCTTCTAGATCCAGCAATAGTTCCTTGAGTTATATACCATTCTTACACCATCAACATTTTGACCGAACAAGCCATAAAATGTCCATAGGTTACTGAAGTCAGGATAAGATATAGCCGCATCATTCTATAAGAGAAATCTTTCCGCCGACATGTTTTCTACTAAATTACGGGATGTAAATACAATTTGTAGAGGTAGATAAAGAAAAAAACGGGTTTACCATAGTATTATAGTATATCTTATTGGTCATGAAAGGGACAGAAAAAATAGAATGATATAATATAAGGGTCGCAAGCTATATCTATTGTAATATTAGTTTTATATATGTACTACCGGCGGGTGTCAAAATTCTAGCATCCTGTAAAGTATGCAACTTTTCGGACACTTACCCCCAAACATCCCAAAGCCCAATTTTCTGTACATTAAAGTATCCCCTCCCCTATACACCCTTTCCCCTTTTCAAAGTAAGGTATCTCATGTTGTAATATTTTATGCCTATATATAAACCCTAATACAATGCTAGCATCAACACCAACAGCAAGAGTTATGTTAACACTATTTGTGGCAGTTTCATGGGATGTAAAGGCAGGATATGAGCGAGCAGTATAAGTATGTTTTTTTCCTCTTTTTTTATTACTATAGAAAACATATTGATAAGATTTTAACATGCCTAAACAGACCTTTAACGAAGTGACCATTATAACCTCTAGTTTTATCTTCATTTCATTCAAAGTTACACAAGTGTTAACTTTTCTATGCATACTACTCTGTATAAACCTATATGATAGAAAAAGTAATGTGATTAAGATTTATCCAATGACACGGGCCCACTTTTGATATACGCTAGTGTATATTTATCATATTCGTTATCAGTTCTATAGGGTTATGTTCGACTAAGTGCACTTACACTAATCATGTATATCCAAGATACATTTTAGTAAAAAGAATCGTCAAAAACATTTCTTTCTTTGTGATCGTAATTAATTGGTATTCTGTTAAGCACCCTACCTATCTCAATACGTTCACTTAGCAAGTCTAGTGAGGGAACGCAACAACAGCGGGTGGGTTAAATCACAGTGAGTCTGGAATTCTTTTATGTGGGTATTAGATTCGGATAGTAGGCAAAACAACCATCAAGATTTTATCGACAAGACAGGGCAAACTGTTTGCCAGTCATATTGATTGCAGTTGGAAAGAACGTCCTCAGGTTTTTATGTCATATATCCGGTCACAGTGAAAACCTGCATAAAATGTCAATTAAAGAAGTACTCGGAATACCATTGTTTCTGGTAATTGTTTTAGTGAACAATCATATACAAGGTACGTTGATTTAGTTGATTAATTGCTTTCTTAATGTTACATTAGATTAAATGTATTTCACGATTATTATGAATATTAATTAAATGGTAAGAATCTACAGCGGTGAACAAAATGCAAACATGTATATTAACAGGAGTTTCATAATACACTTTCTTTATGAAATATTTAGTAAGATACAACAGTATATGATAATATTTGTTTGTTTTGTAGATATTACTGGTGGAATCACCTTTTACTTACAATTATTAATTTCATTAAACGAAAATCAGAATGGCCAGAATTGATAACTGGGGCCACAGTAGCCAAAACTAGCAGACTCTCTCTCTCTCTCTCTCTCTCATTGTGAAACATTTATTCATGCATTTTATAAATACATACATAAAATAATTCATTAGCAAAAGGCTTTTTGCATCAACTGCTGTAAAATTTTACATTTGGAGAAGAGTTCATGAAAGTGAAACAAAAGACGAACTAAAAGGTAATCTTTTGGTGGAATTTGACGTAATCTAGAGGACATTTCGTGCATTTTCTAAAATGTGCGTAAATGCTTTGCAGATTGTTGCTTCTAAATGATATCTGTGTTTTGTTTACCTTCTTAAAGTTTTCGCTATTTTAAATCAAACTTTAAATGTATATTTTATATCTCCGGAAGAAAGCACGTTGATATATTGATCAAACTTACTTCAAACAGTTTCTGAGACTAAAATAAATGAACGTTATGTTTAAGCATCGTGCAAAGAAGGCTGGTCCAGTTGGATTAACAATGACTCGCCTACCACAGGAGATGGGGACCGCGAGTTCATGAACGCATCTCAAATAAACGACTTTTGTCCAGGTGGAAAAATAAGCATGGTAGAATGTGCGAACACAAATGGTATGCATTTTCATGCAACCGAGATCTCTGATCGGGGGACATCGCTCGTTATTTTGCTCTGTCTGTTTATTTGTTTGTTGGGTGGTTTGTGAGCAACTTTAACATTAACTTAAAAATTAAACGAGGTACTGACTTTTATGAATAGGATGCGACAGAAGAAGTGCAATGACCAAGAACTATAACTCTTCCTGGTCCAGTTTTTTTTAATAATCTCCCTCTTTTTTTTCTTCATTTTTTGTCGGGAGCATATTTCGTAAATCATACAAGGTAAGGACTTAAATCTTCAAATATGAATAGATAACGAGACTGGGAAGTGCAATGAGCAAGAAACATATCCCTGCTTGGACCAGTTTTCGAATTATCTTAATTAATTTAAAATCAAAATGAATTTTTCCCAGAGCGTAACTCATTTCCTATATTCTTGAAAACTATACAGTATGTTGATTTGAAACTTCACAAATAATATAAGGTAAGTAATTGAATCTTAAAACATAAAATGGTCGCAAGTAGGTGCAGTGAAGTGACCAAGATGAGTAACTCTGCCTGGTCCAATCTGTGAATTATCTTCCTTTATTTTAGCTCATCTGAGCATTTGGTGCTCAAGTGAGCTTTTAGGATCAATGGCTGTCCGTCGTCCACAATTGTTTCAAACGACATCTCTGAAACGACTGGGCCAAATTTGATAAAACATGCCTGTGATGATATTTTCAAGAAGTTCTACCAAAATTGTGCAATTGTTCTTATTGTTCTGGTTCATTGCATACCTGGGCCAAAGGAGCCAAAAATAGACTTTAAAAATGAAATATTAAAAAAAAATGTATGTGGCATTGTTTTGTGGATCTCTTCCAAGTGTTTTTAAATCACAGTCCTTGGGTCAAAATTGATTCGTCGTATGTGTTACTTGAGTTTACGTAGATTTATATGGGAAAAAACTTCAAAAATCTTTCTCAAACTACAAGGCCTGGGTTTTAGATATTTAGTGTGTAACATGACCTTGTGCACCTCTTCAAACCCAGTGACCTTCTTTTTTTAACCTACAATATTCAAATTCGGACCACAAATATTGTTTGGAATTGAAATAATCGTCCTATATTTCTGCATGGATTAGTATTCAGGATTATGCTATAAAATAGTAACTTCTACAGGTCATGAAGGCAATGTGTCTTAGGTGAGCGACTTCAGGGCTATATTTGACCTCTTTTTTCATCACTTTTTTCTCCAACACATAATTTGTGAACTATTCAAAGTATTGACTGGAAACTTCAAATATAAACAGACAGCCAGTAGAAGTGGAGCTGTGACTAGGAACCAGAACTCTTTCTGTTTTTATTATCTTCTTTTATTCATTTCCTGAAATAAGGATTTCTCTTTTACTATAGGGAATTAAAACTTGATATTTAACTTATGCATGCCTTTCAAATGTCATAAATTATTTGACATTTAACCCATTAGATGGTGCCAAAGTGTGTTTTGCTTTGGCCGGGCCTTGTGTTTTTCGAACGCATCTTCTTTTTCA
>CM037790.1:29920300-29970300 GCA_021229015.1 Solen grandis | reverse complement strand
GTAACATTAATTATGAAAGAACTGCAGACATATTAATATGTTTTCAAAAAGATGTAAAAGAAAACAAACAAATATATATATATTTTTAAAATGTAAAAGAAAACAAAATTTAACAAATACAACTGTATTATTATCTTGGCACTCTGAGATGAAAATAAATCCATCTAGACAACCCATTAGAGGTGTTTAAAATAGACCTTACAAATGGATAAGACATACAGAGAAAACATGTTTTTCATATCATGGTTCCTAGCTCTGATGTTTTCTTTATGGCGTGACCTTGAAAGGTCATAAATTTGTAAATGAATATTCATGAGGTAAAGGATTAAAATATTGGATGTTAATATCTGATAAACAAATGGCTCTTCTAATGATTGGTTTAGAAACAAAACAATACAGAAAGTCAAGAAACTAAATAAAATACCCCTCTCCAAAGACACTTTTCACTGACAGAGTAAATGAAAGAAGTCTTCTACAGAGATATTCTTTTAATTAGGCTGGTTATCCAAAGATGCAATAAGGCTGCAATTCTTTTCAGGTCAGAAGGTTATGATCATGACATGGTGTTGTATGCATATTTATTCTCATAATCATGACAGTAATATTCATACAAGAACACCATATTTTTTGTCAATGAACCCCTTCCTTCAATCTTGATGGGACCTGAACTCCTTGGCTTATACCGATACCTTATAATTGGCAGATCACTGTATGACCATGTTTCTTTAGTTATACTGTGTTATAATGGAACCGTAGTAATGAATCTGAACTGCCTGGCTTTTTTATATCAGGCAAAAGCTTTGTTCTCTTCTACTAAATCACACAGATAAAAAAAAATCTATTTTGAAACTTTAATTACAATATATGGATAAAATCTCCTGTCATTAAGAGACATAAACCCATTCTAAGAACTGAAGTCTGTTCTGGAAAGTAAATCAAGAAAAAAGTTTCTCATTATGTGCGCTTAACACGCATCAAATATCTACTTTAGTTAGAAAAAACATTCAAGAAATCCTTCAAACCACATGATAAGTCAAAATGTTTGGAAAAGAAATGTGACACGCTCCAAGCATGGGTAAATCTTTACTGAGAAGGATCATTAGAGTAGGTATGGTGCTCTCAGTTTCAAGCTGATGGGAAATTAAGAAACAGCGGGGAAACACTTACTCTGATTTTGTCGATGTTGACGTTTTCCAAAGGAAGCTGAAGATTTGCTGCAAATGCTGTTCGAAGCTGAAATAATCCACTTTGGTTCAGTTTAGTCACTGGCACACCAATTTTCTGAAAAAGAAAAGTGATTAATTTACAGTCTGTACAACATTGTTTCATATAACCAGTTTAAAAATTCATCTTCATCAAGCCATGAGGTAAAGGTCAAATGCCCTACAATACTATCTCTCCTTCTTCATACCACAAACTTCCATCCTGCTATTAATTCCAGTTTTCTATTTTTTAAAAACAGTGACCTTGACCATTCTAAATGCAATCTTAAACTTTATTTATTGACCTAGAAGAAATTATCTCCTATGCATCACTGTGGTAACCTGTATTACAAGATTTGCTTGATTGATGTATACATAATTACAACCCCTGTATATAACAGTGTGAATGAAGCAAAGCCCCAGTGGAAGGGTGGTTAGAGTCACAAGACAGAACTGTCAACTATCCCCTAAACACTACATTAGTCCCGGCAAGGTCACTCTAATTGTTCATGTGAGCAGGTCCCCAGCTGGCTTACAATGGTCAGTGGTTCTACCCAAGTCTGTGCAGTCCGAGTGTTCCTCCAAATGTATTGATGGATGCATGCTTTATGGTAAACTCAGAATCAACAACAGTCTAAAACATGGATACAGGTATGTCAAGGTCAATGCATGGTATATAAATCCAGCTTTACTTACAAATAATGTTGCAATGCCTCCCACACTAAGCTAAGTTTCCGAACACCATCAAGAGACAAACATCTGACAACCCTCTTGGGGACCAAAGTTAATCATCATAAAACTTGTTCAAACAATTTAGTATTCATGACTTGGAAGCATAATCATCCATTACTTTGTATGGTCACATCTTATCTGTTGCAAACACTCCTCCTTGGCCCAGTTCAAGTAACGGGGTTGCATAAAAACAATGTTCATTAATAATTACAGTTCTTTTGAATAATCTACATAATGCTGAATGAAATGGATTCTAACACATAATGTTGTTGTTGTTTTTTTATTTAGAAAAAAAAATAACTTGGTATGTAGCTATATTTCCAAAGCAAGAAAAAATATATTTTTTTCCCAATTTGAAATTGAATACATGTAAAAATTCCAAAATAAATCTTCAGAAAAAAAAAAGATTCAGTTTTGGACAAATATTTATGGTGTTAGAGACTTTTTTCACACAGACAGCTCATAAACAGCAACTGTTGAGAAACTGATCAATATATATACTTTCATTTCTTAGATTCATCCCAACTCCTTGATCTTTTCCCCAGTGTCTACCATCTTTGCATGACAATTCCCAATGTAAAGGGTATGCAATTCTGTCACTTCACAAACCAGGGGAAAATCTCTCTCTCTCTCTCTCTCTCTCTCTCTCTATATATATATATATATATTTATAATATTTATATATATATATATACATGTTTGTATATATGTGTGTGTGTGAACTTCATTATATGTATGCCCTGGAAATTTAAAGCAATCATACCTCCAGACTTTTATCTCTCACAGGACATGATCAAGTTCTCAATAAACAAGCCCAAATACCATATACTTTTTCATGTTTTTTTCAGATACGATTACCCTGCCCCCAGTATTAATATGGTACAAAGGATTGCAGGTCTTGAATATCAGGGCTGTAAAAATCCACTCGTCCGCTCGTATTTACGAGTGAATTTCAGGGTCAGACGAGCATAATTTTCCTGAACACTCGTCCGTCCGGACGAGAAACTTTTTGCGGCCAAGAAAGAAATGTTTCAGTAAAAAATGAATTTCATATTGTAATGATGGTTAATCAAGATCATAAAATGCTTTACTTGATCAGGGGAGCTAATTTTGACAAAATATCACCATAGCGACGCTCATTTTTTAAATAAGATCCGTAAGGTCTAGCGCAGACTGGTTCACAATATTCTATGGTGTTTTTTCAATACGTTTTTTGTTTGTGTGTGGCACAGTCCGGGACTGCGGCACAGTCAGGGACAGCAAATATGTTCAAAATGTCGAAACAATTGTCAATGAAGACGCTTCTCAGCGGTAGAGACGACGAAAATACAAACAAGAGGGCCAAGATGGCCCTAGATCGCTCACCCAAGAAAAGTATCATTCATTGCCTGTACAAAACAGACTGCTTTAGAATTAAAATGATGAGGTGAAACAATGTTCAGGAATTTTCTGACCCCATCCACAAAAGATATCATCAAATTTGCCAAAGTTTGAGGATGATTGGATCAAAAAAAAATTTTTAAGATTTGACCTACGACCACATTTCTGTCCAGCCCCACCCATTTTCAAACTGGTTCAAGATATCATCATGACAAACAATCTGACAAAGTTTGAGGAAGATTGCATCAAAACTGTGGCCTTTAGTGTGTAAACAAGATTTTTCTAAGATTTGACCTATTTGTGACCTCACTGTTTCGGTTCTGGCCCTGGCCAGTTTTTCGATAAACTGTTCGAGGATATCAATTCACATGACTATCACATTTCTGGCCAAGTTCAGTTGAAGTTGAAGATTGGATCAAAATTGTGGCCTCTAGTGTGTAAACAAGATTTTTCTAAGATTTGACCTACTGACCTACTTTTTGATCCAACCTGACCCATTTTCGAAAGGGTTCAAGATATCATCAAGACAAACATTCTGACCAAATTTGAGGAAGATTGGATCAAAATTGTGGCCTCTAGTATGTAAACAAGATTTTTCTAAGTACTGACCTACTGACCTACTTTTTGATCCAACCTGACCCATTTTCGAAAGGGTTCAAGATATCATCAAGACAAACATTTTGACCACGTTTGAGGAAGATTGGATCAATATGTGGCCTCTAGTGTGTAAACAAGATTTTTCTAAGATTTGACCTACTGACCTACTCTTTGATCCAACCTGACCCATTTTCGAAAGGGTTCAAGATATCATCAAGACAAACCTTTTGACCAAGTTTGAGGAAGATTGGATAAAAAATTGTGGCCTCTAGTGTGTAAACATCAAAATTGTTGACGGACGACGCACGACGGACGACGATCAATCAAGTATCCCAAAAGCTCACCCTGAGCTATGCTCTTGAATAAAAAGCCAGAGTTAAAACATAGAAAGCACCAAAGCATTTACGATAAACTGAAACGCACAAGAAAAGCCCCAGATCATTGACTTTCTGTCTTTCCGTGGTTGACGAAAAAAAAAATTGTTTTGCGGTGTTTTCAGCAAAATATCAAAAGCTTTACAACTTTACGGGAAGTAAAAATTAAAATCATTTTAGGACGAGCTAACTTTGTTTAAAGACGAGTAAGATTTTTCACCTACTCGTTCTACAGGACGAGTGACCTAAAAGAAAATTTTACACTCCTAAATATATATAATTTGGTACAAAGGGTTGCAGGTCTTGAATATATATAATTTGGTACAAAGGGTTGCAGGTCTTGAATATATATAATTTGGTACATAGGGTTGCAGGTCTTGAATATATATAATTTGGTACAAAAGGGTTGCAGGTCTTGAATATATATAATTTGGTACAAAGGGTTGCAGGTCTTGAATATACATAATAAAGGGTTGCAGGTCTAATATATATAATTTGGTACATAGGGTTGCAGGTCTTGAATATATATAATTTGGTACAAAGGGTTGCAGGTCTTGAATATATATAATTTGGTACATAGGGTTGCAGGTCTTGAATATATATAATTTGGTACATAGGGTTGCAGGTCTTGAATATATATAATTTGGTACATAGGGTTGCAGGTCTTGAATATATATAATTTGGTACATAGGGTTGCAGGTCTTGAATATATATAATTTGGTTCAAAGGGTTGCAGGTCTTGAATATATATAATTTGGTACATAGGGTTGCAGGTCTTGAATATAATAATTTGGTACAAAGGGTTGCAGGTCTTGAATATATATAATTTGGTACATAGGGTTGCAGGTCTTGAATATATATAATTTGGTACATAGGGTTGCAGGTCTTGAATATATATAATTTGGTACATAGGGTTGCAGGTCTTGAATATATATAATTTGGTTCAAAGGGTTGCAGGTCTTGAATATATATAATTTGGTACATAGGGTTGCAGGTCTTGAATATACATAATTTGGTACAAAGGGTTGCAGGTCTTGAATATATATAATTTGGTACAAAGGGTTGCAGGTCTTGAATATATATAATTTGGTACATAGGGTTGCAGGTCTTGAATATACATAATTTGGTACAAAGGGTTGCAGGTCTTGAATATATATAATTTGGTACATAGGGTTGCAGGTCATAACTATATATAATTTGGTACAAAGGCTTGCAGGTCTTGAATATATATAATTTGGTACAAAGGGTTGCAGGTCTTGAATATATATAATTTGGTACAAAGGGTTGCAGGTCTTGAATATATATAATTTGGTACAAAGGGTTGCAGGTCTTGAATATATATAATTTGGTACATAGGGTTGCAGGTCTTGAATATATATATATTATGAGGATCAAGAGTATACATTCTGTTTTACACTTTTCTAGTTATTAAATTGCAGGGGAGGTTGGGTACAAACTTTACTGTCTGATATATTGTCTGAAGATGGCACATCTTCCTTAAATCTAGACTTTGAAGAAAAGCTGACACAAGCATCTTTTTAGGTTATGGCACAAGCTGTAATGCCTCCTCTGAATCAATACAACCTAACTAATGGCTGTTGATAAAATGACTCCAGGAAGGTCTGCAGTTTTCAAAACCTTTCAGGGATAAGGGAGTGTATGTCATTAACTTCATATGTAAGGATAGCAGGGAGGTCATTAACTGTTGACCTGATTCCAGGGCAATATAATGGCCGTTCATCTGAGTTATACAATTAACATATAAGAGAACAGAACTTTAGGGATTACCAGTTACAGTATTTCATTCTCTAAAGATTTCTACATCTTTATCACTCACTAAGAATCAACTAAATAATGACAGTTCTTGTTGGATAATTTAAATTTTAAATCAATTTTGTATTTCATTCAGGACATTTTTATCATTGTTTAATACCTCTCTGCCTGTCAATGGGGTTACATAGACTTAACTTCGCATAACAAACACAGTGCGGTTCTCAAAGCTGAATTGTTTAGTCTGGCAATATTGACCTAAGCCTGATTAACCCCCGGGATGTTCTTCGTTAATTTCCATGAATTATTATGATCCAAACATTTGTTTTTAATAGCTATTGGTTTGCAATGCTTCATAGTCTGGGTTGCCAAGCGGTAAGTTAATTGGTCTTGTAATCTTGAAGTGGCAGGTTCAAATCCTCAATGCAGACTTTTTTTCTTTTTTTTTTAATTCATAATTCTTTTCAATTGTCTATTTTCTTGTGTGAGTGGATTATAAAATTAAGTTGCTTGTGTCTTTTTCTTTATTTCTTCTTCTTTTAATCCTATATGCCGTCGAGTACTGAGTATTTACAATCAGATAAATTTATCAGCAATAACTTTGATAAAATTATGCTATATATGTTTGATTTGCATATAGTACATTATTAAACACAGCTGTCAAAATTCATTAAAAAAATATGAAAAATGTTCATGATTCGAACCCACAACCTTCAGCTTGAAAGACAAACTCTAGCTAGCACATTATCATTGAGGCTAGCAGGGCGTGTTACACATGAATGCTTCTTATAAAGTATATATGTTGTAATATACTTAAAAGTGCATTATTATTACTTTGGAAACTGAAAACAATTGTTAAATAAAGGTATCTAAGGTATAGGTACAGACACATTTTACTGTCAGTCTACAAGGAATAGTACGTAATAGGCTGACAGCATTGCTTCTCTGTAACACTGCATGAACACCTTGTCTTAATGTGAGTTATCATCTATCTCAGAAAATTGAAGTTTTCTTATTGTTTGGTTTTTAGCTCACCTGAGCAAAGCTCAGGGTGAGCTATTGTGATCCCGTGAGTGTCCGTCGCCTGGTGTGCGTTGTGCGGCATCAACAATTTTTAGTGTTTACACTTTATCACCTTTATTTCTTAAGCAATCTTTAAGACAATGTTTATGACCATAATGTCTCGATTGAGTTCGATTATGGCTGAGATCCGTCAATTAGGTCAGGAGTTATGCCCCTTTTAATATTAATAAAATGCCATATTTCACTTTGTTTACACTCTAGCATCTTCATCTTTTGAGCAATCATCTTCAAACTTTATGGCAATGCTTATGACCATAATGTCTCGATTGCATCATGAGTTCGATTAAAGCTGAGATCTGTTGATTAGGTTAGGAGTTATGCCCCTTTTAATATAAAAAAAATGCCAGATTTCACTTTGATTACACTCTAGCATCTTCATTTTTTTAGCAATCATCTTCAAACTTTATGACATTGTTAATGACAATTATGTCTTAATTGAGTTCAATTGTGGCTGAGATGGGCCATTTAGGTCAGGAGTTATGCCCCTTTTAATACAAACAAGAGGGCCATGATGGCCCTGAAAGTACCATTGCTTCAACTGATGTCAAGGTTTTTAAACAGACAAGGATTCTGATATAACTTAATCTAAAACATTTTACCCCTGACAATACTACACACCAAATATCTAAGCAATGGGCCATATGGTTTCAGAAGACTTGGGCGCAGGGTCATTTATCACCGTAGGGCCAAGACTTTGAAAATCTTTGTAATGAACCATTAGATGCTACTACATACCAAAAATCTTAGCTCTAGGCCTTATTAATTCATAGAAGAAGATTTTTTAAGATTTTCCTATTTAACTCTATGTAAAACAAGTGACCCCTGGTGTGGGGTCATTTATCACCATTGGGCTATGATTTGTACAATCTTGGTAGTGGCCCATAAGATGATGCTACATACCAAATATCTAAGCTCTAGGCCTTATGGATTCATAGAAGAAGATTTTTTAAGATTTTCCTATATAACTCTATGTAAAACAAGTGACCCCTGGTGCGGGGTCATTTATCACCATAGGGCTATGATTTGTACAATCTTGGTAGTGGCCCATAAGATGATGCTACATACCAAATATCTAAGCTCTAGGCCTTGCAGTTTTGCAGAAGAAGATTTTCAAAGTTTGCATTTTTAAAATCTATTTTTAGCTCCTGTGACCTAATTATGCAATGGACCAGAACCATTTATACAACTTTAGTAGAGCTTCATCCAAGGAACATTCCTGCAAAATATTTTTCAAATTGGCCAAGCCGTTTAGGAGGAGATGTTGTTTGAAGCAATTGTTGACGCCGGACGCACGCACGCACGCACGGACGACGGACGCCGGACAAAAGGCGATCAGAAAAGCTCACCTTGAGCACGTTGTGCTCATGTGAGCTAAAAATGCAAGATTTCACTTTGTTTATTCTCTACCAACTTCATTTTATCAACAATCATTTTTTAAACTTTAAGACAATGTTTATGCCCATAATCTTGCAATCAGGTTCAATTATAACTGATATTGACTAGTTAATTTAGGAGTTATGCCCTTTAAAATCACAATAAAAAATAGACAGTTTCACTTTTACACTCTAGCATCTTTATTTCTTAGCAATCATCTTTCTCATGTGAGCGATCAAGGGCCATCTTGGCCCTCTTGTTCTTATTACATTTTCTTTTCGAGTAAAGTTGAGATCATGCAACATTACTGATTTTCAAGATGATGAAGGTCCAGATAAACATAATTATACTTGTATGTAAATGTAATTGATTTCTCTTTTTATAACATTGTATAATCATGATTTTTTGTATCATTATGATTTTATTTAGAGAAGATAGGCCAAAAACTCCCAATATTCAATATTACCATCTCAATAAAGGGAAATAGTTTTATGTGTGAAAAATGCCTTGATCAGTACCGGCCTGAACAATGTGCCTTTTCTATAAAATAATGGACACTTACAAGTCCGACATTTTCAGCCTATCTCCCTTTGTGGAGTAATTCTTTTTTATTTGATTATATTATGTATTGGCCTCAAAATGTCCAATATTTAATAGAAATGACAAATGGAAGCCTGTAGGGCTGAGACATGTTTTTGTTTTTCTATAATGTATCGGACAGTTTGAGGCACTTCTGACACTTTAATATTTTCCCTTTGTTAAAATAATGGCCACTACAAAATAAGCATGATGAATTGGAAGCAATTGTGCTTTCCTATGTTGATGAAGTAATCGACAATGGAAGAACTGGAACTCTGAATGGTTGTTTTATGTATCATATATGGGGGGCACTGATAATTAATATATCAGATTGATAATTCAACTATACAGGACGAAACTTATAAGTACTCCGACTAAAGTTTTATCTATAGCATTTGTTGTATTCAAAATAACAGATTTTTGTTTTATTTTTATAGTTTTCCATGAAAATTGGTTTCACAGAGTTGATTATGGGTCAAAATTATTCAAGCAGACAACCAACTGAGCCATTGCACATTTTAATATTTACTGGGCATATGTTTTGGAAAATATATCTTCTCTACAAGTTTGAAATCGGAGTATTTACAAGTTTCGTTAAGTATTTAAAGTGCATTAATATAGTCTAATGAAGACATACTTGCTCTGACGATCGAAAGTTCAAACAGCCCATAACAAGCACTTCTTTTTTTTTTTGCCAGAGTGTTTACAAACAGATCACTACCTCAACAATTTGATCACATTTACATTGTCTACTGATAAATATCCATCAGTACACAGTCCCCAGGTGCTCACCTATAAAGAACGGCAAATTGTACTAGGACACAAATATGACAAAAATGCCAAGAGCATGACCACAATGGACCCTCTTGAGGATGATGCCATTGGCTTTGATGATGAAATGTGGTATGAAGAAAAGACAATAAAGATTTTATGATAATACTTTAAATACTTGTATTTGCTTTTGTTTCTTTTGTAGTTGCAACTGCTGTTGCCGCAAGTGCAGGTACTGCTGCTGCTGCTGCTGATGATGATGATGCATTAAGAATCTTATGTAATTCAGTGAAGATAAATGATGAAATTCATTCTGGCTCTACAATAATTCTACAATACTGCCATAAACTTTTGAACAGTTGCCCAGGGTCTGATTAATGCTAGTTAGCAATCAGTGGGA
This sequence comes from Solen grandis, assembly GCA_021229015.1. NCBI lineage: Eukaryota > Metazoa > Mollusca > Bivalvia > Adapedonta > Solenidae > Solen > Solen grandis. The sequence goes on along the minus strand of CM037790.1, from coordinate 29,960,038 downwards.
GAATGGATGCAGCCTCCACCCCATAAAGGTTTATTATACCATATGCTTTATATCTAAGCATGAACTCAACACATATCTCTGATGGAAACATTTTCCACAGAGATAATTTCTACCTGGATTGAATTTTAAACAACTCCCCACTGACATGTAATGCAGGTAATGAGTTATTTTTCATAGGCCAAGAGAGCCAAGTACATATCCCTTATTTACAGTTCTGCACTATAGTTAATGGTTATATACAATCAAGATGAGAGAGGTACCTTGCTACACCAATCAATCCATCCTCTTACTTCTCATCTTCAAAGTGATACCTTTATGGCAGATATTACCTTGAACTTTAAGCACCATTTTCTTTAATGTTTAACCTAATGAATAAATCTATGTACAATTTTACGACTTTATGAATATTATTAATTGACTGAGCTTAAAATGGTATACTGGATTTGTAACTACAACTAAAAATTGTTCCAGCAAACAGAGATCCTGATCTGGCAGTTTAATCACATCAAACTTAAGGTAAAAGAATAAGTACACTTAATGACGCATTAGAATCTAATGGTAGTCAGAGTTTCAGGTCATCCTGACATTTGCATGCACATGTAAAGACTTTTATACATCGCAAGAAGCATCTTTGTGTTTGCTTTCTTGAACGCTGGATTTCCTTTGTTATTTTCAGCTCATAACACACTGTATATTTCACTCACTATAAGACCTAGTCATCTCCAGATGATACAGAATCCTTTTAGAACCACTTTGAAGTATCTTAATTATCTTATTATTGAATAGGTAGGCTAGGGGACCATACAATACGAGATTGCAACAGTGTGAATATATTTTAACTTTAATTGTCATGCGTGAACATGGGTATAGTGGTTTCAGTATGCAATAGTAAGAGGAAATGTGACTCCAGGTCACCAGCTCCTTGACCTGATTCCCTTTTGAATCTTAATTCAGATACCTTCTTTCCCATATGCTACACCATTCAAAAACCTCAGACTAGAAACTGTCTTACAGTCAGGTAGATGAAATTTATTCATTTAGACATCAATTTGGAAACAATTTTTTACAACTTATACACGCCCTCGCAGCTCCTTGATTGGGCCAGTACATTGCAGCTGGGAAGGTTGTTAAAAATCTTGACAACAGTGGTTCAAACCCACAACCTTTGGATCTGCAGTTATGTACACTACCTCAGACCATGGCACCTTTAACAGTCAGTCAGTTTTTGTCTTTAACAGATAATAAGGACTCCCTAAATACATTTATTCTCAACTTAACAACACTTTGCATAATGACATAGTCAATTTAAATTTCATCCAGAAGCAGGGAACAGTATTAATATCCAGTTATTTCTGTATAAAGAAAAATATCCAAACAGGAACTATTTTCTTTCACCTTGAATCTCCAGAGAGAGAGAGTATATTGATAGACAAAGTGTTTATTATCAAGCCTTCAGACAAAGGAATTCATCCCAGAGATTCTGGCAGCTGAGTGTACTTTCAGTTTCAGCTTCATTGATTTCTAATGGATCAAGTTCAATGAAGTCTACAGTTTAAACTTAGCTATTTTACATCAAAAGAGAAACAAGTTCTTCCAAGTTACATTTATCTCTTTCAAACGGTTCCAGTTGGGATGGACCAATTGAGATGGTTCATAATAAGATTTTGCCCCAAACAGGGTTTGAACCCAGAACCTTTGGGATCTGCAGTCATGTATACACATAGAACAACAGACTGACCTAACGAATGTTGCCAAGACTCAAAATTGTTATGCTATGTGAACAAACAATATTCTCATTTATTTATGGGTTAATAAAAAGACATCTTGCAAAAACATGATCATTTATTAACCAGAGTTTAATGATATTTTGGAACATAATGAGATTAGCCTCTTTTTTTTTATTTCTTCCTTTAAGATAAATGAAAGAATGTGCATTAAGATCTATGATGTAATATCAATCAGGGTTGCAAGTTTTGTGCCAAAGTTTGTTCTTGATCAAAACAAAGATCAAATGGAACCTACTGTATATACTAATAATCTAGATACATTAATCTAGATACATTTGATGTAACTAACATTAGATACATTATGATGTACTAACATCTAGATACATTATTGATGTATCCTAACAATGTTTGATTGGTTATTGATGTAAACTAACAATCTAGATACATTATTGATGTAGACTAACAATCTAGATACATTATTGATGTAGATTAACAATCTATATATATTATTGATGTAGATTAACAATCTAGATATATTATTGATGTAGATTAACAATCTAGATATATTTTTGATGTAGATTAACAATCTAGATATATTATTGATGGAGAACTGTGAGATTAAATTATTATAAAAAATAATTAAGACACTGAGGACAGGCGAGGGATGAACTGAATCAGCCAGCTAGTACGTCACATGAAGTTTACTGTTATAGCTTGATTGGTCTAAAGTTTTAATTAAGGTTGAATGTACATGGGTTCTAAGAGTGATTCCCAACTCAAACTGACATTACATAAATATCAGTGATAGCATGAAATGATATTTTAAAAAAATAATGTAAGCCATGAAGACATGTTTCGAGGGTTGACTCACCAGCTAGTACATCAATAACAATGTTTTGTTTGTTTGTTTTGTTGGGTTTAATGTCCCACCAACAGTATTTCAGTCATTTGGAGACGATGTCTACTTAGACAGATATGTAAGTGCTGCCAAACTGCTTTTAATTATAATCACGCCATAGACATGTGGCATGATACCATACCCAGTCACATTATCCTGACACTGGGCCAACTAGTCGAAAACTACCCTTATATGCTGAGCACCAAGGTACCATTTTTTTACGAATTTGGTATGTAGCGGCTGGGGATCAAACCCACAATCTCTCGATTCCTTGGCGGACGCGCTTTCCACTCACTCACCAGAGACAGTAATAATTTCTTAAGCTAGATGACTGACAATCATCTTAAAGCACCAACTTACTTATTAACGCTTGAGTGAAACAGTCAGCAGAAAACAAGTGTGTAAAGTTAACACTGAAAATTATCAAGTGGTAATATTTCAAATTTCTTGAAAGTTTATGATTACATACAATGTCATGGAAAAGTGAAATATAAAAACAAGGATTCTATCACCAACAGACCATATATTTAAGAATTCTCTGAAAACATCTTTTAAAGATGTTGAAAATTTTAGCAGCCATTTTTTAATAAAATCAAACTAGCATTTTGTTATATATTTGACCTTCAATTAACAGTAGCAACCACCCCTGGTAAGCGGTCACTTTCTCTTGATCCCTTGATTGACCACTCTGAAATTAGGTTTGTCTGTAGAACCCACTTTAAATTTTTGAGGTGGGAGAGAGAGAGAGAATCTTTAAACATAAACAGGAATTTCATATATATAATATTTACATGAAAGATAATTTTCCTTGTCTGATAATAGTTTTGCTTAAAAGTGCTTTGTCATGAATGAATGTCTATGACCATGTGATGTTAAACAGACACAGCCAGCCTTTGTGTATGTAAACTATTTAGCCATACATCCTTAAAACAGATCTGTCATAAAACAAACATGGCCAACTTAATTTGCCAACTTTTAAGACAAAAAAGATGAAACTAACCACATGTTTTGACACCCACCTCAATGAGGTATTGTTCATTGTAAACATGCAACACACATAAAACAAGAAAACTCTCAATTCTGGCAGTAGGGACTCCCTTGATTGACTCTTTAACCCTTACAATTTTCTTATTTGGACATGTCTTTTGCTCATTTTGGACTGTGCCATTAGTTGTTTATAGGGGTGCTTGCTGAAAAATTTACTGACTGAATAGCAAACAGCGCAGACCATGATTAGACTGCATAGATGTGAAGGCAGATCTTGGTCTACACTGGTCGCATAGGCAGTCACAAGTACCTGCTGCTGACAGTTAGTTTTAACTCAGTTCCCACAGCTGTTCATGCTTCTCAGGTATGCAAGTACGTTCAATATATTTAAATATTTATACAATGTAAACTACAGCTTATATATTCAATGGGGCTTTCATACAAAGAGAGTAAACAGGAAGGCCTAAAACAATTTGCTAAAAAGTATCAACTTCATGGAAAATTGGAATACATCAATTTCAGGCTTTTTATACAATTCTGACTAGAGCATAAAACCTATGAAATATCCCTCAATATATGAATTGTGCTTAACTTAGATTAAGATTATTTTTTTCTCTAAGTGCATAAGAATCATATCTAAGTTTAAGCTTTTCTTATTCATATAATGTAAATATAGAATAATTATATACATCAATATAATGAAAACATTACTTGTTGATTGGAAAACAAATTAATCTAAAATAAATCCATAATAATGAATGGTCCAGTCCTGGTCTAAAAGATTATGCATTATTTGTTATATTTTACAATTATTAACATACTCAGGTGATTATAATTTTGAAATATCACCTACAGCTATTACATGTGTTGTATAATAATTTATATGACAAGTATTGTATATTTAAGGCAGAGGCTTTTAGGAAAAGAAAACACTTGTGCCTAAAATACATCCATTTAGTCTCAAACACCCCCGGATAACTAGAGCTTTAATTTTCTTGAAAACAATTCACCCGTCTCTACATGTGCCATGGTCATTAGGCATTTTCCACGGATTTCCATGGAAATCCATGGAAACTTGGATGGAAATTGATGGAAATCCACGGAATATCAAAATCTTCCACGGAAATTTGTTGATAACATTATTTGCCGTCAAATTTTGCCATGGATTTCCACGGACACAGTAAAACCATCAATAGATTTCCACGGAATCTTCAAATTATGCCACGGAAAGTTGGACTTAGTCAAATTTTGGGACGGAAAATAGCATGGAAAATAACTTAGATAATTTTTGGGATGGAAAATAACTTAGATGTTTTTAATCAATGGAAAATTTGAACTTAGATTTTTTTTCTATATTTCTGGACTATAAAGAAAACAATATAATCATGAAATCACTATATGACTGAAATACTGTCGCAGCGACGGTAAATTCAAATCCCAAGCGAAATTATGACCATGGTCACCATTGTATTTCATTCATTTTGATGATCATCCATGTTGCCCATCAAACATAAATAGAAATTTAGTTTTCCGGTCATGGAACAAACATGGTACCAGGAAAAATTAAATGGGTTTAAAAAAGACACCATGGTCAACCATGGCTGACCATGGTCAACCATGGCTGATCAGCATGGTAGGTCATAATAAAACATTACCAACACTGTGATAAAGACATGGTTTTACAAGTGTACAAGATATTCAAAGATTTACATTAAAACAACCCTTTTGATTTTGTGACCTTTTTATTAACTAACCAGAACAATTTGAACAATTTTTGTAGAGGTCAAAATAGGATTAAATCGAAAGCTTAAAAGCTTATTGGATATTAGATTGAAACAAAAACGATTAAATCTAACTACATATAACTGCACGTATTACTATGACCTTTTAACTGATGTTTTAACAGAAATCTTAGGTGATTCACTTTTCTTTTCTTTTCTTTTTTTGAAAACTGTTACGCATCGAAAAAAAAGGTTACGAATGGTTTTCGTTCGAATTAACCGCGCCCCGAATAAAAGTTCGGAAGTTGTTGCAAGGTTGTAGGACAATCCTACGAGGAAAAGTAGTGCCGAAAAATTGACGCTAATTTCTACGTAGATCAATGATTTTTACTTATATTTAATATTTTATTTTGGACAACCACTCTTTAAACCTTATTTCGAAACCCAGTTTTTGTTTCGTAACTGATCTTAACTTTCCCTCTTTTAAATTTGAAACCGAAAATAACGCAACGGTGCATCAATCCGCCATTTTGAAAAGAACGACAAACAACAAACAGTGTAAACAATAGGTGATAACGTTATTGATTCGCAATATTTTCGCAGATGACATCCATTTTATGACGAAGGTAAGAATATTCAATATAGTTATGAGTATTATAATTATGTTTGTAATGAAATTACTTTCCATTTACCGATAAAAATATAAGTGACTTTGTTTCGTCTGCAAATGGCGATGAGATTATTTTCTGCCCGTCGATGTATAACACAATCCATACAATGTTTAGTTGAATCGCATTTCTTTTATTTGCTTTCCAGAATATATATATATATTTGTGTTCAACATTTGTAAATTAACCTTTCAGGAAATTTAAAAAAAAAAAAAAATCGATCGCAGGTCATATCGTCCACGGTTAGCATCGTACTTAATTTTTAAAAAAGGAAGGCCTTGGTGAAAAATCATTGTATATACAATAAATCTGTTAACAAACGTGCGATCCGCAATAAAACTCATTTTGGTTTACACTTAATCATCGCTTGGTTATCTTACATGTAGATCTATAAAAATTTAAGGAAAAAAACATTATTTACTCCTTTAGATGTATAAGAATTTCTGTTGGAATATTTGTTCATGACCAACTGCTGGCAGTGACTTGTAATTTTTTAACATTGAATGCTGAATAAAATTCAGCTATATTATGTCCATTGTCATTGCTGTAATAAAATGAAATCTGATTGATTTAACACAACTTTTTTGTTTTTATTTTAGCAACATGTCCAGCCATGTTTTCAACAAGGATGATGCCTCCTCTTGTCCACTTTGTAAACAACACAGACTTTGGATCATAGTGATTAACAAAAGGTAAATAGACTCTTATTCTAGAAATGAATACATTTTTTGAGAAAAAGAAAAGTTTCTATGATCCTTGAAAACTGAAGTGTCACATATCAAAGAACAACTTGAGACATCCACAATGCTACTGCCTTTACCTTTTTCATGGTAGTTTATTAGACAGGCAGTTTACCTTACATAACACTGTCCCCAGTGGTAAGAATGTCTGCCTCTGGAACTGGAAGCCATGGGTTCCTGTCCCTAGCAGCAACGTATGAAAGTTGTAAAAGGAAAATGGCACTGTATCTCCCTTGTTTGGTGCTCAGCATATTAGAATAGGTCCCAGTCGTGGTGTTGGGGATAATGCAACTTGGGAGTGGTGTCATGCCAACTATCTATGGCGTGATGCTGCAGTGCAACAGCACTATATCTCTCAAACTTAGTTTTCAAATAATAGCTGTCATATTACTTCTATTGCAACTGAGTTTGATTGTGGCTGAACTCAATTTCTCCTAGTTAACTGACATTGTAAGATGGAAAAATATTTTGGAATTTATAATGATGAGAAAAATTTGGTTTTACACATTTGCATGCACAGTCAGAACTTCATCTTTATTATTAATAGTGGTATGAATGGGAATAAGGATCAATGATCAAATCTGAGTAAACACTAAATGTTTAAATACAAAGGCAGGCTATAGGCTTTGCGCTTCTTAGTTATTTTACTTTAAAATCATTTTACTTTTCTTTTTTAAGTTTCAGACATGTGGGAGGAAGAAAGCTGAAGTCCTTGCAGAAGATGAGCAGAATTTCAATGTAAATTTATGTGTAACATCAGCATATGTTCAGGAATGTCAACAAGGACTTGGACATTCCTCTTTCAAAGTGGAAACTGATCTCTGACCCATGGCGCATTGGATCATCAGGACCACTGATCTAAGTGAATTCAAGGAAAATCGCTTTGGAACTTGGACTTCAGTGAATTCAAGGCATCCAACAGGTGGCATAATAAGTTTTAAAAATGTTATAAGTGTTTTTAATACAATAGGTGGAGAAAGAGGAGGTTGTTCAGGACTTGGAAAATAGGCTATAGTGCATTATGAAAAAACAAAAAACATTAATAAAGGATGAAACCGGATCATGCTCTTAAGCATGGTGAATCAATATCCATGTTGGTCACTGTAATTTTTTTGGAAAAAAAAGATTGTTTAGACTGTTGATACGGATGTGATGACATGAATAAAAATTATTTTTGTATCCAGCCATGTTGCCAATTTAAATCCCCTGGTCCACCATACTCACTGCATGAGTATTATTTGGCACCATTGAATTTACATTAATTACCATTGAAGGTTATTGATATTTCATTTTAAATCATTGATTCACCATTACTTTATGTAAAATGACACCACCAAAATACCATTGAAAAAACCATTTTATTCCATTAAAATCCCTCATTGGATACCATTGAAAATAATTTTTCATTTTTTAGGGAGAGCTCATTTGCATATTTCGGCTAATTTCAATGGAGTTTCAATGGTGTTTCAATTGAATTTCAATGGTGTTTTGATGGAGGTTGTGCTACATTTGGTTCTGTAAGAGAAATGGTAATTCAATGGTGTTTCAAGCCATTTCATTTCGATAAGGGAAGGGAGAATTTGATGACAATAGATCTTTTTACACTTTTTTTTATAGCCTTTGTATTTTTTACCGATGTCTCATATTTACAAGGAACATACCATAGGTGATCCTTTAAGTTTGGATGGAGTTTAGGGTCTCTGGGTTCATGGTAAAGTCTTGCATTTATATATTTTTGATAAAGTTGAATATTTTTCAACTTCATTACAAGTCATAGCAATGACTTGCCAACTTATATTTTTCACAACTACAAAATGCCATGACTCTGTCAAGTTATATAACTATGTTTACAATTTCTTTTGGCAATTTTTCTGTCCATAACTGAGTGAATGCGTAAACATTTTTGAAATATTGTTACTGACAAGATTTTGAGCCGGGAGCATTTGTGTTTACCAAACACGTTCTTGTTTCAGAATGCTAAATGCCAAAAAATTTGTGTTTGATTGGCAAACAGCTTAGAACTTGACGCTGAGTTCAGAAAATACATTGATTGAAAATGGATTAGATTTACCCTTATCGATTTAGTATATCACACTATTGCAAATGAATGGTTAAACATGTAAACACAAGTTTTTATGCTGTAATGGATAGCAAAAGTAAATCATGAATAAGTGTGCTATTTTGGGACAGCCCTGGTACATGTATGTATATTTTTAATATTTCTGTGTAAAGCACTTTTTTAAAATCCACTGTATGCAATAATGATATATCATGTTTAATTATCATTATGTTATCTGAATGAACCGAAGTAGTTTATAGTTTGAAACCAAAGAATGTGTATTTTTAAAACACATCCAAATTTATGCTGTATTTATGAAATTTTAGAAAGTGGTTCTAAATATTAAAAATTCTTCATAGAAATAATTAATAAATAAATATCATGGTTTTAGTTTGCATGTGGCATTTCTACAGATATTAACTATAATGTGTCAAAATTTGACATTTTTCCAATTATCATTGAGCTTTAAAAACAAGGTCAAGGACACAGAGAGCATCTCATTTTTCCTTTGGTATTTATAATCTAGTACATCTTTTAAAAATTTTTTTTTTGATAAAATACTTAAATAAGAAAACAATACCAGTTACATTATGATGGTTACTGATAATGACAACTTTTTTTAATATTTTATCAAATGTCGGGGTTTACATAATGACCCATTGTTTTTTACATATGTATGTCTTCAGTAGATATTATTCAATGATATATATAAATTTAAGAAATTTCTATGGAACAGTTTTTTTTGTAATTGAAGATTTAGTGTGAAAAGTTGTTGAACTTGTGGGACTATTTTTCACACTAGCCCACCACTATGAAATGTAGTTTTGATATTAGATACCACCACAGACACTGTATAAGCATTTATATCAATGAAATAAATATCATATTAAATTTTATAGGTGAAAAGATAATGCACTCAGTTATGTTTTGTCTTTTTAACCAACATTTACATATCAGTATGTACATATCAGTATGTACTGTATTTGATGCTGAATCAGTTCCAGAAATGACATCTACACCTACTATGAAATTGAGCTATATCTCAAAAACGAGTTCGGTGACCCCTTTTTTTCTTTGCTTTTTTGAATTTCTCAAACTTATTTCTACAAAATATAAAAAAAATGAAAAAAGTCTATGGGAGGGAAGAAAATCTAGATATCGTCTTTAAATGAACTATATAGGTTAACTGCATTTCATTTCCCAATAATTCCAATCTCATTATCATATAATTTTGTATTTAAAACATTTTCATTGGACAACGTCAATTTTTTTTTTAAAGACTTATTTTTCGATAAAACCCTGGAGCGGGACTACTTTTACGTTTCTCGGGTAAACAAAGAAGCATCAACATTTTAAAGGTCGGTTTAACAATATGCGAACTTGAATGTAGTTCACAACGGTTCCACGCTTTAATAATTTGACTTTTTGTCAGATTTGTGCACGATTTGACATTCTTTACACATGCATAAAGACCAGAAAAAATGAATCCTATAATAAAAATATTAGCAGCTTAACAGAGCTAAAAAGGACAGTTTGCATTTCATTGGTTGCATAATTTTGTTTCGCTAATGAGACGTTGCATTGTCATTAGGTCCATGTGAGGTTTGCAGTAAGTTACTATACAAATGTATGCACTTATTCAGTATGTTGATGTAGTTTACTTTTTAAATATCAAAATGAAAAATATACTGTAATAATTGCTGTAATAATTTTATCTAAAATAGATGGAAAATAATATGTAAATATAAGGATTAAAGCAGAATTTGGAGTTTTCATCAAGTGATGAAAAACTAATGCTTATGTTGCCGAGAAGCCCTTTATGCAAAAAGAAGACCCATGCTGTGGTATGCAATGACCCATGCTGTGGTATGCAATGATTATGTATATATGTTCTTGTCTTGATATTCAAATTACTGTTAAATATGATTTATAGACAAACTTGTTATAGAAGTTGCCATTTATAACATAATCTTTGATTTTTCAAGCCAGATTTTTTTTTTTTTTTCAGCCCTTTTTTTTTCCATGGAAATCTAAATTTTGCCGTGGATTTCCATCTACATTGCATTTTGCCGCGGAATTCCACGGACGTTGTCGAGGATATCCGTCCGAATACTCCGTGGCATTTCACGGCGGCAAAATTAAATTTCGGAAAACTGAGATTTCCATGGAAAGCCGTGGAATTCCACGGCAAAATTGAAATTTCCACGGAAAACTGCAGATTTCCATGGAAAGCCGTGGCTTTCCACGGAAAAATGCAGATTTCCGTGGCAAATGTAAGTTTTCCATGGTATTTCTTTTTTTCTTCAAATTTTTTTAATTGTAATTGGAAAAGTTGATAGTCCGAATACTCCGTGGCATATTTTTCCACGGATTTCCATGGAACACCGTGGAATACCATGGAATATCTATAGACGGGCTGAGTCAACTGATAGCACTCTATTATATACTCAATTTTTCCCTCAGGTTTTCTTTGACATCCAGGATAATGAAGATAAATGACACCCTGACTATTGGACCAGTCTACATGATTGGACTCCAGTAACTCTCCATTGACCACATACTGTATCACCCCAATTAAACGCCCCCATACCCTGGCAATTTTCTCTCATATGACTTGGGTTTCAAAACAAACCTCTTTTGATAAAAGCCCCATGTCATCCACTTGTATTTATAAATTTTGAGTGTATTGTGTTTAAGATATTATTTAGTTAGTACAAAACAGGGATTCATTTTACATTAACATAGCACTGTGCCTGGAACGGTTGCCAGATTTTTCTCTACAAAATAGAGGTTGAGTGCCTTTATTAGAAAGAGAGGTGCTTTAAAACCGGATTATATGGTAGACAATTTAAACCATTTCCACCATATCATGTCCACAGTGTATTTCTTTTTTACTCTTATTCATGATGAAGCATGCTAAACAAAAACCTTTCTACATATATTAACCTTCAGGGAATTCTCGAGGGGTTTGATTTGTTTGTAACAAGTTAGTAGCATTTGTAAACTCTGAATATATTACACAAACAATAATCATAGCCTCAGGTTTCTAACTGTGCATGCTGGTGAAAATTCATGTAAGATTTTATGACTTTGGCTCATACAGTTTTGCATTTTATTTTTCAAGGGCCATAACTCTGCACATGTCAAAAAATGCAAATCCATTTTTTATGTTTTGATCAGTAACCTTTGCATGTCTTATTCAACCACATTTAAAAAGCTAAAAGCTAACTATTTTGTAAAAGATTTTCACTTTATGAACAGTCACAGAGATTCATTACTTTTATCAACATGATTATATCATAGTCACAAACTTATAATTTTCATGCTCAGTGGAATATCAAAATTATAAATTAATCTAATAATCTAGTAATCTGTTGTCCCTCATTATCCTTGCTTGTCATTCATTTGAAAAAAAAATCATATATTATCATCAGTGGATGTGAAAAACAATATCAAGCCATAAACAGACAACAGGAAATCAATGTCAAATTGACTATAAATCCCAATTATTTGTCTTTGCCTAATATGTTGCTTATTTTATAATAAACACCAGTATGCACAAGCAGTCTAAAAGATGTCAAACTAAGACATCATGCTAAGCTTGACAATTCAAGTGCTTAATTGTCAATAAAGAGAAATATTGCAGTAAAAGGGAAAATAAGACTGTGATTACCAAACACAACTGTACTGTAACCATGTAATGTGCATACCCAACTCAACTGTACATTTACCACTAACTGTAAGCATGTAAAGTACCTACCCAACTCAACTGTACACAGCTTAATTTAAAATAGCGATAAATTGTAATGGAATGTCAATTTTCACACCAATATTGTTTTGATCAACAATGGACGGCGTATAATTTATTATAATGAGATATACTGAAGAGTTATGTAACCACTTCTTATCACCATACCGTACACACTACTCTCTGAATCCTCGCTAATTGCAGTACAAAAAAAAGAGGGAAAAACCCAGAATCAATGATTATGGAATTATCTAAAACAACTAAATTACTCTATAAATAAAATAATGTTTATTGCTTTATATTAAGGGTTTTCAAGAATTTACAACTATCACAAAGACAATTGTATATAGCATTCTCAAACCTACTACGCAGACCAATAAAACGCGGTATTTGAGCTTGGTCCACAAGAAACGCTATATAGCAGCGTTGCACTGTACGAGGATTGACAGTTCTGGGGTAAGCTATGCATGTTTTGGTTAACATTAGTTTATGTCCCCCAAAATTATCAAATGTCCCCCAAAAAATTAGTCTGGGAGACACTGGTGTCCCCTGGAAAATCTGAGCTAGGCACAACACTGACTCATTGTAACCATGTAAAGTACATATCCAACTCAACTGTACATTTACCACTCACTGTAACCATGTAAAGTGTACATTTACCACTCACTGTAACCATGTAAAGTACATACCCAACTCAACTGTACATTTCCTATTCAACTGTACTGTAACCATGTAAAGTACATATCCTACTCAACTGTACATTTACCACTCACTGTAACCATGTAAAGTGCATATCCAACTCAAGTGTACATTTACCACTCACTGTAACCATGTAAAGTACATATCCAACTCAACTGTACATTTACTATTCAACTGTACTGTAACCATGTAAAGTGCATATCCTACTCAACTGTACATTTACCAATCACTGTAACCATGTAAGGTGCATATCCAACTCAACTGTACATTAACCACTTACTGTAACCATGTAAAGTGCATATCCAACTCAACTGTACATTTACTACTAACTGTAACCATGTAAAGTACATACCCAACTCAACTGTACATTTACCACTCACTGTAACCATGTAAAGTACATACCCAACTCAACTGTACATTTATTATTCAACTGTACTGTACCATGTAAAGTGCATATCCTACTCAACTGTACATTTACCAATCACTGTAACCATGTAAGGTGCATATCCAACTCAACTGTACATTTACCACTCACTGTAACCATGTAAAGTACATACCCAACTCAACTGTACATTTACTATTCAACTGTACTGTAACCATGTAAAGTGCATATCCAACTCAACTGTACATTTACCACTCACTGTAACCATGTAAAGTGCATATCCAACTCAACTGTACATTTACCACTCAAAAAAAAATAATTAAAAATTTTCATCTACATGTTTAAAATGGTCCCTTCAGAATGGTCTCTTTGCTTATTCAATTTAATATATTTTACATGAATTTGAAACCATTGGTTCTTGGGTAGGACTATCACCTTTCTTCATTTCCTCCGCCATCATTTTTAAACAGTCATTAAAATAATACCTAGGATTCTACCTTGACTTAGGATCATTTGGTAAAATAACCTTTGTTTTAGAATATTATGTGATAACTGCCACAAGTGATTATGTTTAATTTCAATGTTTTTTAAAAGGGATTTTTTTTTTAGAAGGGATGGCAACATGTTCCCCCTTACTTCTTACAACTTAGTTGTAACAAAAAACTGTCCATGAAACAAAAAATTAGATAGAAATGGCTCAAGTTATCTAAGTTTTGAAAATATTTGCACCAATATAGGTTTTATATAATGCAGACTTTGCAGGAGGTCCATATTCAATGTATTTTGGATCTAGTCCAACAATGAAATAATCTCTTAACAAGCTTCCTGGCATGCTTTTATCACTGAAAACAAAAACTTCACTGCAAATGTTAAGCTTTACAGACTTTCCATAAACAAGTTCTGACTGGGAACCTCAGAAAATCGACAGGATAATCCAACCTTTTTCAAGAGAGAGCGGTCCACTATTCTACTATGCAGAATGAAAATGATTCAACCATTTATTAATTGTTTATCAAATTGATTTGAGCTCCATATTTCTCTTATTTTACATTGATCACAGTTTTTGAAATAATTGATTCTATCATAAGACAATTTTGGTTACACCTGGACTTGTTACAACATCATTTTAGTCCTCCGCGGGACATTAACCCTTTCCCTCATATAGACTCATTTTGACGCACTCAATAGGTACCACATAAAGCCTGATCTGCAGAAAACCACAGTTAAACCTTACCAAATTTAATTACAAAATCCTCATTTCCAGACCACTGAGGAGCAGCGAACAGCATAAAACCTGATCAGCCTGTGAGTTACTCGCAGGCTGATCTGGTTTTATGCTGTTCGCATAGGTCTTTTCATTGGTGTCCTCTATGAGGGAAAGGGTTAAGCTCATTTAGAAAAGATCTGATGCCCTAGCACACGGTCTGCATAGCAAACATATCCATTGTTTCATAACAATACCATTCAAAGATAAGTCAATTAATATTCTTCATGAATGATACATCTGAAAATGAATATTCAAGAGGTACGTACAGGCAAATATTAATATTATCATACAGGTATAATTATATTAAACTTTAAATGTCCCGTTCAGAGTTACATGCCATGCTCTGACTTAAATCTGCATACAATGTTCACTCAGAGAAACATATGAATCTGAGATCTCTCCAAACTTTGCATGCAGAGCCATTATGACACTTTCAATTAATTCATCAGCCTTCATAAAATAAAATTACAACTAAAGTTCAGAGCTCTCTGAAGGCATATCAGAACTTTGATTTCATTACTTAATCAATAGTTACAGTTTGGAATTGCCCCATAAAATGTCTATCACTTCCAACTGAATATGAACAGGTGCTTTGGCCATATATAAAAGTTAATGTTTTGTTTCTTAGGCACTGCAATTTTTTTATTTAAACCAAAAAAAAAAAAAATATATATTGCCATCAAAATGTCATAGAATGGCTATTTATCATATTGTATGTTTTCTTCCCTCATACAACTAACTATCAGAAATACTGCCTGAGATTTAGATTTGATGTTTTCCAAGAAGGATCAGGGACTCCTCTGTATGTTCATATACTATTGTAGCTCAGATTCTACAATATCTACTTGACAAAGAAACATTGATTATTACATAAACAATTCAAATTTTAGTCAATTAATATGCTTCATCATGTAGCATGCAGATGCGATTTTACTGAAAGCATGGGGGGGCGCCGTGGCCGAGCGGTTACAGTCATGGACTATAAATCTCTCAGCCCTTCACCGCTGTGGGTTTGAATCCCGGGTAGGGACTTCGGATTTTTCATGTGAGGAAGCCTTCCAGCTGGCTTGCGGTAGGTCGGTGGTTCTACCTGGATACTTCTGTGTACTCAGGGTCTTCCTCCACCTGCAATTAGCTGGACGTCGCTATATGATTGAAATTCTATCGCAGCGATGGTAAACCCTAATACAACAACAACAACAAATGAAAGCAGGAGCTAGAATCAAAAAGATTTTCTACTGTTTTGGACTACTTTTTCTACTGTTGACCTTTGACCAAGTAATGGGTCATCTAATCTGAGCTAGACCTTTGACCAGAAGTAATGGGTCATCTACATATTCTCTAATTATTGATCAGAAATGATTTCTACAATCAATGTCATAATGTCCTTGATCCCAAAACCAATAGGAGTCATGTACAAGTCAGGATTATAAACACCCTGTAACATTTGAGTAATATGGGCTCAAGTGTTTTCAAATTATCAGTTAGAATGATTTCCAAATTCAAGTTCATTGTGACCTTGATTTTTATCTAGTGATCCCAAAACTGGGGCCATTTATTATGGAAGACCCAACTCAACTTCAACATCAACTACTAATGGACCGACCAACCAAGATGCAGACTCTGCAGACTTTCCAAGAGCAATGTCAGAACATATAACTGTTAAATTGTGAATCCATGAGCATGGTTTTTGCAACTCTGACAAATTACCAGGATAATGATGTGGAATGGTCTTCATGAACTTAATTAAGTAAAACGTTCACTATCCCTACAGTTTATCATTCCTTAATTCTTATATAAATGACTATAATGGTAGACATTTATTCCCTTCATATGGTTAATTAGATCATTATTTCAGACAATATTGGAATTATAGCATTTTATAAAAGTTACCCCTGTGAAATAAATCACTGCCGTCTGTTGATCTATGATGTTAAATCAAATAACAGATTGCCGACCATCACAACCATGGCTACATCACAACCATGGTCAAATCAGGATTAAGGCATCAGGTTTCTGGCAGTGATCGCCACAGTAAAAGACCATTCATAACTCTTTACCTCATGAATATTCATGTACAAATTCATAACTTGATGATATGAATTTATTGAACTATAAATGGTATACAAAACAATGGATTTTGCTTTGCCACAAAGACTGTGTAGAATCTGACCTACAATATTGTGTCGGCAAACAGAGGAGACCCTGATCAGACTATGTAGAATCTGACCTACAATATTGTGTCGGCAAACAGAGGAGACCCTGATCAGGGAGCTACTGGAAGGAGTTCATGGTCTGCTCTGTTAGCCAATGCCTTAACCCTTTCCCTCATATAGACTTATTTTGACGCACTCAATAGGTACCACATAAAGCCTGATCTGCAGAAAACCACAGTTAAACCTTACCAAATTTAATTATAAAATCCTCATTTCCAGACCACTGAGGAGCAGCGAACAGCATAAAACCTGATCAGCCTGCGAGTTACTCACAGGCTGATCTGGTTTTATGCTGTTCGTATAGGTCTTTTCATGGTTTCCTCTATGAGGGAAAGGGTTAAAATGTGTCTAAACAGACATAGGGTAAAGAGTAACAGTTAATCCTGGTAGTGGTTCATCTATACCTGTCATGTAACACTGTTAACAGGCGATCAGTGGCATATGACAATTAACATTTGTCAAGTCCTGGACTAATATTGACAGATGTGTCCTTGCTCTGAAAATCAATGTTTTATATAATAGTGAATTGATCACTCTCCTGTAGTGAGGCACTGGGTGAAAAAACCGTTATGCAGATCATCATTACAGTCATTTGTCAATTCTGATGCAGACAAAAGGGTTTACCTATGGCTGAATGTTATTGTCTATTTATAAATAATGCTCCAAATGGTTAAAATTGCAAGCAAGGTTCAGAATGAATACAACACTTCAAAATCAGTTTCACTTTTTTCGCTTGTTCAAGACTAGAATGTGTACATGCTGGGACGCACCTGCAATTAAAATTGCACCAGATATTCTATCACTTCAAAGGCCATATTCAACTTATGTTTTACTGTAATAATTTTATAACTCTGTGATAAAGGAAGTTATTAAAAGGGGCAATACTGGAATAGCCTATTAACTGACTGTCAGTAGTAAATACATGATCAAAAAGATAACATCTAATGCTAGGTTTATAACATCTCCCCAGCAGCTCATGATAAGATTCCCTTTAACATATTGTGCCATGGGATATTTGTCATTTCCTTTCCCTGCACTCAAATTTTGTTAGATTTGCCAAGTTTTCTCAGAGTCTATCACTTTATCTTATTAATCAAAGTGCTGAAGGCACTGAAGTGTGTGTCTCAAGTGGAAGAGGGTTTGACGAGCTGCAGATATGAAGGGTAACTTAGTTTTTGCCAGATACCTAACTTATATTAGATATTAGGGAGAGTAACAATGGCAATATGTTAATTGTTAACAGTCAGTTGAAACAAATGGTGCAATTATCTTTATCTTAATGACCTTGTTAACGCAAAGTTAAGGGGTTTTTTTTTTGGTCAATATCTTGAAAATTTGACACCTGTTTATTAAATTTACTTTGATAAAGAAAAGAAATGCGACAATACTGTTCTCTCAGCGCTATCAGCACTTTGATTTGAAATCTCAGTATCTTATATAACCAAGCGATGACACAGTCTCTTTTATAAATGCAAATATCAGTGGCTCACTCCTATGTAACTTGGGATAGCAGATATACAAGTATCGGCAATCCTATAGTGCATTAAAAAAAACAAAAAAAACTGGAGGTATTGATGTTGTTAGCTTGATGTAATTATTAGTAATTAACACATATTTGTATTGGAATTTAAGCTTTCTATATGGATCATTGTAACACTAATTAATGACGGAAACCTGCACATTCACAATCCATATAATTGTGTTTTCAACACTTTAGCTGAATCCCAGCATAACTGTCATGTAGAATTTTGCTCAATCATTCAATCATTCATACAAAATTGTTAGGTTATTTGGTTTTTACTACACTGTGCGAATGACTTTTCTAATAATTTACATCGATAAAACCGCAATCGCTTTCCCGCTTACTTTAGAAAACAAAAGGCATCGTGTATGCCAATCAGAACGTAGCTCCGCCCCTTAGCTTCACCTGGTTATTGATTTTTGCTCAGTTCTCAGTTAACTTTCGTGCCGAAATGGATTTTATATAATTCCTACATGAAGAAGCACTGCAATTAAAATGGCTAGATGTCGTTAAAAGCCACACATTCGTAGACAAATATCATGCTCCGTTTGACAGTAACTATGCCACACTGCTTTTGCTGTATTTTATTAATTCATGAGACAAAATTATTCTTGGTAAAACACCTATTTCATTTGAAACTACATAGTTGTTTATTTAAACTCATTCATTATTTCCTCGCAAGATTACACATGACATATATATATATCAGCAGTCATAATTCCGCGAGTAATAAAACTGCATTGCGTCAACACCGGCCTGAATGAAGCTAGTGACATCACAGTCTCTATTTATAGATTGATAAAATTGTGCACTTGATTCCTCTCGCTAAGGAGGCGTGGTTTATATTCGTCAACCGAAGCGACGTTCTATTTGACAGGCGATACGGTCGAATGGAATATCAGTTTTTTGTTGAAGTGTAAATTGAGGAAAAGTCAAAGTCAATGGCACGGCGTAGTAATTAAATGAAATGGATGCTCAGAATGTAGGTACTATAGTTGTGAGTGACTAAGTCACACACAACTAAAAACCACAGGGGGGTAAAAGTGAGTTACGAAGGCTCCAAGGTGCACTACGGATCAGCCCAGGGTCTACCATGGATGCCAGTTTGTTTACCCCAGCCAGTCATGTACTGGTAGAGTCCTTCACAATACTCAGGTTCTAGTAAAGGTCTAATACATCTTTCACATTCAGTCAAGGTTTTCTAAGGCTGAAAAGAGGTCACCAGGCAGCTTTTAGAGCATGTTAGTGTCCACTGTTTAAAAAGAAGATGGCATCCCAAGCCATAGCAACCATTGCCCCTGACGTTGGATTTTTTATATGGACCTACTTTTTGACCCCACATGACCCAATTTTGAACTTGTCCAAGATTTTATGAAGACAAACAAAAGTTTCATGAAGATTGGCCTGAAAAATATGGCCTCTAGAGTATAAACAAGCCAAATTGTTGACGACGCATGCCGGACGAAGGGCGATCACAAAAGCTCACCTTTAGCACGTTGTCCTTGAGCATGTTGTGCTCAGGTGAACTAAAAAAAACACCTGTCTGATAGAATACTTCCAAAAAATACAAAGCAATGCCTGCTTTCAAAGAGTTTGTGAGAGAGAAAAAAAGAGCAATAAAACAATTGCAACAATGCGGACAAAATGAAGCTCTTCAGATCAATTATTCAAATATGATTGCCAAGCTTAAAAATCCTTTTTTAAGCTGATGATTCTCTTTCTTGTGCAGTAGTGTCTGCCACTTTCAACAGCTTCAGAACAGAGACAACTGAGGCAGGTAATAACTTATCCTAATTAAAACTGGAATTTTAGACAAACCAAGAGTCCAATTGGTAGATTAGTTTTCTCACTTCAATTTTAGATAAAGAATTCTGTACTGAAAAATATCTGAGCTTGGATATGAAAAGTTTGGTTTACTTACTGTACTGGAGATGTGTATTCACATGGCATCTTCAGTTAAATATTTTACTAAAAGTTATGAATCATGAGGCCATATTCATTTAACATGCTGAGATTGGCTTAACTTGATAAAGGGAATGCACATGATGAACCATTAAATCTTTTTATCAAAGTTTAATAATGGTAAGACAAATTTCAAAATAAATTTATGATCTATCAAAAGTAATTGAAATTTTAAATAAATTGTTTGTGAATTCATTAATAGCCTCAGGGCATATCAGCAAATTGGAGGAGGCTAAATGGTCTTCTCAACATTCTCAATTAATTAACATTAAATTCTTAATGATTGCTTATGGACACAGGGTGATCACAATAGCTCACCATGAGCATGCATTCTTCAGGGGCCATAACTAACAAAACATCTTAAGATTTTCTAAAACATGATGAAATTTTACAGAATTTTATTCTAACATTTAAAAAGATGAAATCTCAAGCCAAAACATCTGTTAAACAAAATAAATAAAAGTCAAACAAAAAGACATTGTAGGATAATAATGAATAGAGAAAGAGATCCATTATCATTACCAGAGCTCTATTTACTCAAGAGTGGGTTGGGGTGTGGGCAAATATCGTCATTATTGGCAATCTGTTTGACATGATAAATGAAAACTTTTTGTGGAGAAATAAATTCATAGATAGCAGAATCCAAGAAATCAACAAAAATTAATCCCCCACAAAATATAATGAATTTACAGTATGTACATTTTGACTATTTTCATTACCATTTCCCACCAGAATTTCGATCTGACTGTCAGACAAACCAACAGACAGAAAGTTAGTAGGAGGGCAAACTTACAGTCCCCTCTTGTGTAAACATCGGTAGAGGACTAATAAACAGACACATTTCAGTGATATTATTATGATGTTACAAAACAAGAAGTGTTTGTAAAACATATATGCCCCCTCATATGCCATAATATTTATATAGCTATATTATATGTATGCTGTTTGGCTTCATAACGTGGGCATGTTAAAAAGTTCAGAACTTATCTTGGTGAAGGTTTACTACTGATAATTATTAACACTGCTAACACATTTGAGTTTTACCTTGTATATTGGATCCAGTATAGGTGAAAGTGCTGAAAAAAATCTGGTGAAAAAGATTTGACCAGAACCCATTTTGATCAGAATTAATCTTGGCATTCAATGTTACAGTGACCTTGACCTTTGGCATAGTCACCCCTAAATCAAAAGGGGTCATTTACTGGTCATGCACAATCTCCATACTAAGTTTGAAGTTCCTAGGCCCAGGCGTTCTTAAGTTATTATTGGAATGTTTTGGTCACCATTTTAACATAAAATCCCAGTAAATCAAGGTCACTGGGACCTTACCTTTGACGTAGGGACCCTAAAAATCAATAGGGTTCACTACTGATCATGACCATTCTCCATACTAAGTTTGAAGTTCCTAGGCCCCAAATTTTGAAGTTCCTAGGCCCAGGCGTTTTCAAGTTATTGATCGGAAACAGCTTGGTCACCATTTTCAAACTTAAGGCCAGTAAAGGAAGGTCACTGTGACCTTGACTTTGACCAAGTGACTTCCAAAAACAATAGGGTTCATCAAATGGTCATGACCAATCTCCATACTTAGATTTAAGTTCCTAGGCCCAGACGTTCTCAAGTTGTTGATTGGAAACATCTTGGTTCAAGCCCAGTAAATGAAGGTCACTGTGAAGTTCCTAGGCCCAGGTGTTCCTAAATTATTGATTGGAAACTGTTTGGTCTACGGACCGATGGACCGACATGTGCAAAGCAATATGCATAATTAATGAAACTTTTCACAATATACATTATTTCACTAAATATTACAATATAAGAAGAACATATTAAATAAGTGCACTTATCTTCTTTCTAATTGTAATATCAGAAAATATTGGTGCAGTAAGTAAAGTGCACTTATTGACTTTTTTCAGCAACAGAAATAATTATTTAGTTTTGCTTTTTATCTAAAAAGAAACAAATCTTCATGTAATGACAAACACTTCTGTAAAGTTTAATGAAAACCCATCCATAAATATTAAATATGGAAGTTATAGAGCGAACACCAAGATGTTATCTATGAACACCAAAGAATATTTCTAACAACTCCTGTGACCTTGACCTTTCAAGTGTACATATGGGTGATGCACATGACACATCTTTGTGTTATAACAAACACCTCTACTAAGTTTTATTAAAATCCAAACATAGATAATGGAAGTTATAGAGTGGACATGAAAATGAAGCTCATGAATACTAAAGACAATTCTAGTTTTTCCCTTGGGTTATGAGGAATACTCCATAAATGTCCAAGTTATGGAGTGGACACGAAAGCAGGACGGACAATATCTTGCAAAATGGAAAAGGCAAATGCACTTTATGTTAAAGTTTGGAATTTCTTGCACTATGGTGGCAAGGGATAGTACACTAAATCTGTGTAAATATTTTTTTAGTGGTGAAATGACCTTGACATTCATACAAAAACAACAACAACAATTTCAAGACACATAATTACTGAGCAAGCCTTTAAGTCATAATTACTCAAATCTATAATTCCAACATCAACCTTTCCTTTTTTCTTTGTTTTGCTATGATGAAAACATCTAACAACAATACAACAAAACCATTCATTAGTACCAATTATTTTGGCTCTATATAAGGTCTTTCTATATTTGTCTCGTGAACACACCATGGGAGATCTTGTTAAAACTAATGAGGAATGTTCTGGTAACAATTACACATGAGCACTCTTTAGTTTCCTTCAGTCCCTGTTTTCTTCAAGGAATTGAACCTATCAAGTGTTTATACAGACAGTATGCAAGTAACAGGCTACCCATTACTGCCACAATGGGAGAACAAGTAGTCAAAGGTTGACTAGGTTTACACGAAATAACACATAGTGTTTGTGATAATCTGTTTGTGAGCAAATGTATATGTCATAAATGGTAAAGTCAGGGATTATTCAAAATGACTTAACCCTTTCCCTCATAGAGGAAACCATGAAAAGACCTATGCGAACAACATAAAACCAGATCAGCCTGCGAGTAACTCGCAGGTTGATCAGGTTTTATGCTGTTCCCTGCTCCTTAGTGGTCTGGAAATGAGGACTTTATAATTAAATTTGGTAAGGTTTAACTGTGGTTTTCTGCAGATCAGGCTTTATGTGGTACCTATTGAGTGCATCAAAATGAGTCTATATGAGGGAAAGGGTTAACTAATAGTTACACTTAATTGAACAACAGATAGTCCATAGTTGACCTGGATAAAAAAAAAAAACCACATGGTTTCATTGTGATACTGATTTTTGACTTGACTTGATTATTTGAGTTTACCGTCGCCTCAACAGTATTTCAGTCATATAGCGACGTCCAGCCAATAACAGGTGTAAGAAGACCCTGAATGCACACAGACATCTGGGTAGAACCATGACCTACTGTAAGCCAGTTGGAAGGCCTCCTCACATGAAAATACGAATGACCCTGCCGGGATTCAAACCCATACATTGAGGGGCTGAGTGAGTGTTAAAGTGATACTGATTTTTAGCAGTTGATTTAGCCCTGAATGGGAAAAGGACTGGAAAGATGCAAAGCCTCTGGAACTAGGCATTAAATATGTGTAGTCTCTAAAATCATTTATTTTGAAAGGATTTTTTTTTAGCGCCTCGCAAGGGAGACAACTTTCAAAACAAAGTATGTTATCTGCCAATAGGAATAGAAAATACAAACTGCTGCTGTAGAAAATGAAGGATCATTCAAGGTTGATACCATTGTCAGATACCCAACCGTGACCCACTGGCAACTGAATTCATATCAACAAAACTGCTTTTATGTGCATGGTCTCCTTCCAGATTGGTAACAAATTATTAAAAACATGGTCTATCTTATAATCAATAAATAATCTGCACAGAGACATCCTTGCTAATTAGTGTGTAAATGAAGATGTTATCCGACATTTCTCTGACAATATTGTTATGATGAGATGTTATGATAAGCACTCGCTAACTGTACCTTCCATACGCCCAAACCTGTACCAGATATTGATCTTCAAATGCAGCTGAGAGTCAACGTGCCAGAAAAACCTGTCAAAATGGTACCTCTGGGAACAAAAACATACACCACCCATGATAAATTCAAGGCAAAGGTTACAAGGAGGCCGTCACATAATTATCTTCTTATTTCTCCGTCTCATTCACAATGTGCACTAATTTCAATAATTAATGACTTTCACTCAAGGATGGCTGGCCAGGAACAATCGGTGGTGGTTGTGATCACATGATCCTATATCTGGCTTACATTATACATGTAATCACCATGAAGTTTCAGAATTCATATTCTCAAATGACCATTATAAATTTCAGCAACTTTCTGAGAGAAATTTACTGATGTGTTTTCATCAGATGTGTCATTATTTTCACTGCTGGCTCATGCATAATAAAGTCATGTTGTTTATATCATTTTATTTAGCATCCTCTCTTTTTCTTTCCCTCTATTTAAAACTACAGGGGTTTTCTTAAGTGAACGCCCGCTTGCCCGTGCCGGGTTAAAATCACCATGGGCAAGTGATTTTCCAAGGAGATAGCCCGTCGGGCAAGTTTATTTTCATAAATGAAATTTTTCGGGGTTTTTTTATATTTTATTTTCTACATTATATAGGGGGTGAGTTGCTTGCAAATTGTGTGATACATGTTAACTAAAATTCATCTTAATACTTCACATATTTAGTTTTAAACATTAACAAACACTAACTAACTTAAAGATCGGACAAGCTGTTTTCACTGGGGGCAAGTAGATGTTCAAAGTAACTTGCCCCCTGGGCAAGTGAAAGTCAAATCCTTAAGGAAACCCCTGATTTAACTGTTGATATTTGATTATTCTTTGTTTAAGAAAATATTCAAAACCCCACCATCCAAATATAATCCCACTTGCTTGGAGAGGGGGGAAGGGTCAATATAACTGGGAGGGGTCAATATAATTGGAAGGGGTCAAGTATGACTGGAAGAGATCAGAAAAGTTGGCTACTAGTAGCTGGTTACTTCTCAGAAGTAAAGTTAGTTACTAGTAGCTTGTTACTTCTCGGTGGAAAAGTTGGCTACAAGTAGCCAGCTACTAGTAACTGGTTACTTCTAAAGGGAAAAGGCAGCTACTAGTAGCCAGCCACCCGGGAATTTTATTGATATTTTTCACAATAAAAATCATTAAATGAAAGAGAAACTATGAACATATTCACAATTCTGAGTAATTTAAAATCCTAAAAGTAACAAATTTCACTTAAATTGTACCTATCATAAACAAATTTCATTTATATTTTTGTCTAAGAAACAAGTAGCTTGGTGTTTTTTTTTCATGAAATCATTAACTATGAATATATTCATACTTTTCATGGAAACCTTCATGAAAATTTATATCATACTACATTTAATATCATCAAAGAGCTCACCACTTCCAGTACATTTGGAATGGACTATCAATATTTTTCTAAATGTTTTTGCAGAAAAACAAGTAGCTGGGTGTTTCTTTTTCATAAATTCATAAACTATGGATATATTCATACTTGTCAGGGTGTTTCCAACCAGAAAATACCAAACTTCATTTAATATCTTCAAAGAGCTCACCAACTACTGGTACAATTTGATTGATCTATCAATATTTTTCTAAATGTTTTCGCGGAAAAAACAAGTAGCTGGGTGTTTATTTTTCATGAATTCATAAACTATGGATATATATTCATGATTGTTATGGTATTCCCTGCCAGAAAATACCAAACTTCATTTAATATCTTCAAAGAGGTCGCCAGCCACCGTTACATTTTGATTGGACTATCAATATTTTTCTGAATATTTTTGCCGAAAAAACAAATAGCTAGTTGTTTATTATTCATATATTCATAAACTATGGATATATTCATAATTGTCATGGTATTCCCCACCAGCAAATACCAAACTTTATTTAATATCTTCAAAGAGGTCGCCAGCCACCAGTACATTTTGACTGGACTATCAATATTTTTCTGAATGTTTTTGCCGAAAAAACAAGTAGCTGGGTGTTTATTTTTCATAAATTCATATAAACTATGGATATATTCATAATTGTGATTGTATACCCCACCAGAAAATACCAAACTTCATTTAATATATTCAAAGAGCTCGCTAGCCACCGGTACATTTTGACTGGACTATCAGTATTTTTCTGAATAATTTTGCAAAAAAACAAGCTGGGTGTTTCATAATTGCCATGCTATTCCCCACCAAAAAATACCAAACTTCAATTAATATCTGTAAAGACCTCGCCAGCTACAGGTACATTTTGATTGGACTATCAATATTTTTCTGAATGTTTTTGAAAAAAAAAAAATTGCTGGGTGTTTATTTTTCATACATTCGTAAACTATGGATATATTCTTAATTTTCATGGTATTCCCCACCAAACAAGAGGGCCATGATGGCCCTGAATCGCTCACCTGAGTACCATTGCTTCAACTGATGTCAAGGTTTTTAAACAGACAAGGATTCTGATATAACTTAATCTAAAACATTTTACCCCTGACAATACTACACACCAAATATCTAAGCAATGGGCCATATGGTTTCAGAGAAGACTTGGGCGCAGGGTCATTTATCACCGTAGGGCCAAGACTTTGAAAATCTTTGTAATGAACCATTAGATGCTACTACATACCAAAAATCTTAGCTCTAGGCCTTATTGATTCATAGAAGAAGATTTTTTAAGATTTTCCTATTTAACTCTATGTAAAACAAGTGACCCCTGGTGCGGGGTCATTTATCACCATTGGGCTATGATTTGTACAATCTTGGTAGTGGCCCATAAGATGATGCTACATACCTAATATCTAAGCTCTAGGCCTTATGGATTCATAGAAGAAGATTTTTTAAGATTTTCCTATATAACTCTATGTAAAACAAGTGACCCCTGGTGCGGGGTCATTTATCACCATTGGGCTATGATTTGTACAATCTTGGTAGTGGCCCATAAGATGATGCTACATACCAAATATCTAAGCTCTAGGCCTTATGCATTCATGGATGAAGATTTTTTAAGATTTTCCTATATAACTCTATGTAAAACAAGTGACCCCTGGTGCGGGGTCATTTATCACCATAGGGCTATGATTTGTACAATCTTGGTAGTGGCCCATAAGATGATGCTACATACCAAATATCTAAGCTCTAGGCCTTATGGATTCATAGAGGAAGATTTTTTAAGATTTTTCTATATAACTCTATGTAAAACAAGTGACCCCTGGTGCGGGGTCATTTATCACCATAGGGCTATGATTTGTACAATCTTGGTAGTGGCCCATAAGATGATGCTACATACCAAAAATCAAAAGGTTAGGCCTTGTGGTTTTGGAGAAGAAGATTTTTTCAAGTTTTTCCTATATTAGCCTATGTGAAATCAAGTGACCCCTGGGGCGGGGCCAATTTTGACCCCAGGGTCATAATTTGTACAATCCTGGTAGAGAGTCATAAGATCATGCTACATACCAAAAATCAAAAGGCTAGGCCTTGTGGTTTCAGAGGAGAAGATTTTTTAAATTTTCATTTTTAAAATCTATTTTTAGCTCCTGTGACCTAATTATACAATGGACCAGAACCATTTATACAACTTTAGTAGAGCTTCATCCAAGGAACATTCCTGCAAAATATTTTTCAAATTGGCCAAGCCGTTTAGGAGGAGATGTTGTTTGAAGCAATTGTTGACGCCGGACGCACGGACGCACGCACGCACGCACGCACGGACGCCGGACGCCGGACAAAAGGCGATCAGAAAAGCTCACCTTGAGCACGTTGTGCTCATGTGAGCTAAAAATACCAAACTTAATTTAATATCTTCAAAGAGCTCACCAGCCACCGGTACATTTGACTGGACTATTAATATTTTTCTGAATCTTTTCAGTATATTATATTTCGAGCTGAAGAAAAGGCGGTGTCAATTTGTAATTTAGCACCCTCAACAAACAAATACAACAGATAATAAAAAATGTAATGAGAATTAAATTTGTGCCTGTGATTAATTTATGTTGAATTAAGCCCATATTACAACAAAACCAAATATCTTGTTAAGTTCTAAAAGTAATGCATCGTAAATATGGGCTCATGAGTATACATATTTAACCCCGTGCATCTTCCTGTATCACACTGCTGTCTGCTGATGATATTAATTTGTGCTGTTCCTTTGGACTTTTACTTTTATAACTGGCTGGTAAACCTATTTAGATAAATGTCTCCTCTTTTTCTCTCTCTTTATAATTAGTCAATCTCCAAACAAACTTATTTATCAGATCACAATTAGTAGAAGACATAAAAATTAGAGCTTTTCACCGCGAACAATATGTCTTTTGCTCTGTTATGAAAATTAAATGACAAAATCACTTATTTACAAAAGTAATATATATGCATATACACTGCAATTGAAAGATGATTCCTCATATATTTAAACACATGTACATGGCTACATTTTAATTATAAGACTAGCTAGCATCCCAAATCAAAATTAAACACCAGTGTCTATCCCTATCTCCCATTACCGGACATATGACTCACCGTGGACCACAATCATAAATTGGTTCTTGGTGACAGGTAATAATGGGAGAGAGTCTGCTCAAAATGATTTTTTTTTTTTGTGGTGTGTTGAGAGTGTCAGAGGGGGGGGTGGGGCTTATAGAGTTTGACAGCAATTGTGCAATCCCGTACTCTGACTATTGAATAAAAAGCAGCTTTGCAAGATGAGTGTCATGAACATCCTCTGGAACAATGGACATAACAATAGTTTATGAATTTATGAAACATAATCACCCAGCTTTCGGCAAAAAACATAGTAGCTGGTTACTAGTAGCCAACTTTTCCGATCTGACTGGGAGGGGGGTCAATGTAATTGTTAGGGGTCAATATAAACAGAGGGGGTCAATATGATTGGGAGAGAGATCATTATGACTTGGAGTGGAGGGATTTATAACGTAACTGGGATGGGGTGGGTCTAAATGAGTCTTACACTTGCACCTCCTGCTTCCATGGCTTGTACCTTTTAACAGTAGTGATTGACAAACAGCTTTCTGAATTACATTTCAAAGAAACCAAATTGCGATGATATAGTGTGAGTTTGAGGTTATATTTTAGTATTTAAGAGCCAGAATCTGATGAGGGAGGAGCAAGTAATTAACAGCTTCTACCTCATGAATATTCATGTACAAGTTGACTTGAGGAGTATTAATTTAATGAACTTTAAATGATCTATGGAACTTTGCAGAATTTGGGCAACAATATTGTATAAGCAAACAAAAAGGACCCTGACCAGACAGGTCCTGGATGATTTAGCTATCTGATCTTGGTCTTCTCTGTCAAAATCAATCTCATTAAAATCAGCTCTTCGTTTTAGCTCCAATACTCTACACTATGACGATATGACAACATCCTGTGAAAGGTTGTCTTAAGTTGACCTTTACGTCATGAATATCAATAAGAATGATATCCAATTAGAAAGCACATATCAAAATAATTTGAAAATTAGAATACCCTGGTGATATCCCAAAAACTAAAATTTCCGTTCACTGCCGTTATTCACAAAGTTATACCCAAGCATTTAGAAGCCTTGATTGACTAATCAAAGGTCAATCTGAGTCGACCTTTACTGTGATGTCATCAGATCCTACCCAGGGAGCGTTAGGTAGGATGTAGTTTGAATGAGACTGTGTCAAAATGTGACTATACCAGGCTAAAGGATAAACAACCTAACCTAACAACAGACTGTGACTCAACCCCCAGGAGAGATTGTAATGCATGGAAGGATCAAAGTTTGAAATTAAGTTTCAACAGCTACAGGTCCTGCCAAGCTCCAGTATATTATGGTTTGCACCTAACTAGACCACCCTGCCAGCAGCAGCAGCAGTAGGAGCTGCAGTATCTAGAAGCACCTGGTGTATATCACATCCCTGACACAGGCACTTCTCATATTCCAGCTAGATTTGGAAGAAAAAAAAAATAACCATAGTTCACTGTAGAATTATACAATATATCCACTACATTGTCAGCTTAACCTTCCAAGACCCTGTGCCATCTTCAGATCTTCTTAAGTTAAATCAAGTAAAACTGCAACTTATCATTTGAAATTTAGATCATACCTCAGTACATGTAAACAGTATATACATGGAGTTATTGTTGAGACTGAACAAGGAAGAGGCAAATAACAATGTGTTGGTTTGATTCCGCAAAAAGGAAGGAGCAAATAACAATGTGTTGGTTTGTTCCCACAAAAAGGAAGGAGAAAATAACAATGTGTTGGTTTGTTCCCACAAAAAGGAAGGAGAAAATAACAATGTGTTGGTTTGTTTCCACAAAAAGGATGGATCAAATAACAATGTGCTTGCTAGTTTTTTTCTACAAGAAGGAAAGAGCAAATAACAATGCATTGTTTTTTGCTTTTTTTGCCTCAAAAATTAATGAGCAAATAAAATGTATTGGTTTTTGCCAAAAAAAAAAAAATGCTTTTTAAAAAAAGGGATGCATAAAAATGTGGGTTTTAAATGCGACTGCTGCTGGAGAAATTACTTATAAGTAAAGAAATGGGTTAGCTAATTAACCTGAACATTGCAACTTTTTACCTGAGTAATAAAAGCACCCTGGTTTTCACAAGCTATTGTTAAAAAAAGGCCAATTAAGTTCAACTTGTGGTAAACAATAATATGCCTCTCATTACATCAATCTGAGAGTGTAAGCATCAATCATTAATTCTAACATCATCTGTCTCCTATCTACATAATTTATTATACCAAAACCAGATCCAATCTCAGCCACAATAGATCATTAGACAACAGTGACAAAGTCTATTTCCATCTGCTTCCTGTATTACCAATATATCAAGGTCCAACATAGCCATGCCATAGATCAACAACTGTAAGGAAAAAGTGCTATAAACATGATCACAAGTCACCTGACTTTTAAAATAGAAACAATTCTCCCAGAAATAACAGCATCTGTGATCTGTGACTTGAAAATAGATTCAATCTTTCTATATGTAGAGCTCTGTTTTGAACAACAGTACTTGTTTTCTTTGTTAAGGTTGTAGGTCAAATGTTTCCATCCAAGGACTGACAGTCTGAACACTGCGAATACAAGAATAACTAGATTAATTAAACAATGTTTACTTGTTTCTCTCACCATCAAAAAGGTGGGTTCAAGTCCCAGCAGGATCTTAAGAATTTTCATGCGAAGAAGCCTTCCAGGTTGCTTGCAGCAGGCATGCCTCCAGTATGCCAATGTATGCAACCGGTCGCTTACTGATATCTATGAGTTGTCTTAACCATTTACCATGCTGTTCACGTGCACCTCATGCTGTTCATAGGTATACATGAACATAGTGGTTTATGACATTGGAACAGTTTCATAGCTGACTGTAAGCATACCTAATGTACTCTATGTCTTCTTCCACATGTCGATTGCTGCTATATGACTGAATGTGTTCTTGAAAAATACCTACCGGTAAGTCCAATCTTAGTACAAAAATGGTTGAGTTTGAGAGTGTTTTTCAATATTTAAGAGTTCTTGGGGCCAGGGTACTTAATTCTATCATCTGAGCAACAGTAGTGGGAAGGACTGAACAAAAACTGACGCCCAATGGGGATCAGGGCTCTTACCAAAATTTTGAAAACTTGAGTCCTAGATAAAGACTTGCCAAATAATTGAAGTCCTCTTCTATACACATAATTAGGAGTTCAGGACTACATAAAAGGAGTTTGTGAGAACCCAGGAGATAATCATTTGTGAATAAAAATTACCCTAAAACATGCTTCAATACTCCTCCACCCCAGAATAAAGTTTTTTTAGAGTATATGGACATTCAAATGTCTATGAGATTTCATGTCCAATCAAAAACTTTTTAACCATTGGATATCTGAAGTTTGTTACGAACACAAAGTCCACAGTTTCTTATATATAAACAATCAATATTCCAGAGTCTACAGTGTCTCTGAGAAATGAAAAAAAAAGTTTGAAATGGAGTCCTGCTAAGTTTGATCCCTGCCTTTAAAACTGAATGTGTTCTGTCCAATTGAAGATTCAACCTCCACTGACAGTCATGCCTCCTTTACTTAACTGTGTTTCTGACACAAGGCTACAATTTTCTTGGAAACTGACAGGGATCAGACTGAGGGACCTGATCATTATTGGTTGCATAGTTTTTACAGAAGTGTGCGACCAGTCAACAGAAGTATGAACCTACGCAGAATATGCCCTCATCTCCGCAGTGCATTCTGTGGGATGTGTAATTTATCAACCCTGATGTTATGATGTAATGAATTGCAATCTTTATTTTCATATGTCACTAGTGGGCGTGTAATTGTGATTGGATAATTAAACCATTATCACTGTCATTATTTCGTGGATTGCTGATTTTTATTTTGAAGTTATTTAGCTCCATATCCAGAGTTCTTGATTTATTTCATGATGTTAAATACAAGTCCTTCTAGAGATAGAGAAGATATTTCAAAAGTCATTTATTTAAATAAATAAAGAAATATCTTAAATTAATCTTAAACTTCTTCACAAATTACAATATTTAGTTTGTTTAACCCTTTCCCTCATAGAGGAAACCATGAAAAGACCTATGCGAACAGCATAAAACCAGATCAGCCTGCGAGTAACTCGCAGGCTGATCAGGTTTTATGCTGTTCGCTGCTCCTCAGTGGTCTGGTAATGAGGATTTTACAATTAAATTTGGTAAGGTTTAACTGTGGTTTTCTGCAGATCAGGCTTTATGTGCTACCTACTGAGGGCGTCAAAATGAGTCTATAATATGAGGGAAAGGGTTAACTATCTGTCATGTGTAATACATAAAAAATTCAATGACATGTTCTCATAAAACTGAGATATTAACTTCCTGAAAACAATACAAGGTATATGAATAATGAATTTTCTTGTATTGTTTGATATATTTAGTCATTTGTAGGATCCTCAACCTACATACAGTTCTACAGCAATGAGATATCACACTTGGGCAGACACATTATCATGACACAGGCCAAGCTATCATTATTTTACAATGACAAATTTCATGAAATCAATAACAAAGTGAATTTCGATGCTACATATACTCATGATTAATGTCCTAGAAAACATGGTAACTAGATAGGAAATTACTAGGTTGTTTTTATGGGCATTGATATGCATGGATAAAGCCATTTACAAAAATTAGTCTCTTGTGAAAATTGACGTTATTCAGTATTTGCCAAGCACCAGGCATGGGTGGTCACAATATCATAACCACCTTGGTATGTCATAATAAAACAATTTTTCCCAAGGCCTTCATTAAGCACACGGTCACACTGACCAGCTCTGACTGAAAAATTCAATCATGGCCGGCCGGAGGGATGTTAACTCTGTATCTAATGTCACTACTAATGAGATTTTTTTTCCATTAAATTTCCCATGGGTAATACATTCAAATTTTCCTCTTTATTGAAAGTCAGAATTTTTTTCACCATTATGTCATTTGACGATCATTTGAAGTTTTTACTCTCTTTTCTTGGTAATGATGATTATAAATGTTGCCTTTTTTAAATAAGTTTTAAACAGAATACAAACTGATCGGCCAAATACTGAGTTATTGCAACTTACTTAACTAATCCCCCTCAATGGAACCGGGTTGGACCAGTACTTTGCCCTTACTTAGGGAAGCAATTAAAAGTTCTTGCTTCTTTATATACTGCTTTAAATAGAAATATAGTTACTCTTCAAAATTTCCCAATTTTGATAATTTCATGTGCAATGTTTATGTACATATTTTCCAAATTTAAAGCTATAGGCAAATTTAAGAAATAAGATTAATATCTGTAGTGACTATACAGAATGGTGTGTAACGCTGTGTATAGGATGGTATCAAATTATGATCTATATGATTTTCTGATATTGATACCATTACCCTACAAATCAATGACAAGGCTGCAGTAGAGTTACTGTTAGCAATAGAAACTGTTGTTTGATATTGAAGTTGTTTCTTGCATGACTCAGAACAGAAAACAATCCGGTTCTCTCATAAATCAATCAACATGAATTACAGAACAGCCAAATTTGTTAAATTACTAATACTATCAAAGTATTATATTTATAAAAGAATGCTGCAAAAACACCCTAATTCTAAGTTTTACTTTAATAAGAAATAATTATACAGTGCAGGGACTAAAAAAAACTTTGTATGTATACATAAAATCACAAATGTATAAGTTTTATTCTTGTGATTTTTTCTTCACAAAAGAAAATGATTGGCTAGATTAGACATTTGGTAATATACTACACCCAGACAAATTATCCTGACACCTGGCAAAACCAGTCCTGACACTACCCATCCTGACGCCTGGCAAACCAGTCCTGACAATACCCATCCTGACACCTGGCAAACCAGTCCTGACACTATCCATCCTGACACCTGGCAAACCAGTCCTGACACTACCCATCCTGACACCTGGCAAACCAGTCCTGACACTATCCATCCTGACACCTGGCAAACCAGTCCTGACACTACCCATCCTGACACCTGGCAAACCAGTCCTGACACTATCCATCCTGACACCTGGCAATCAGTCCTGTCACTACTCATCCTGACACCTGGCAAAGCAGTCCTGACACTACCCATCCTGACACCTGGCAAACCAGTCCTGACACATTCTTTTATATACAACTTTTAATAAGCTATCAACTGAACAAGGTCTTTTTGGCAAATTCGGGGTGGAAAAGGGGCCATAACTCCTAACTGTGTGAAAATTTAATCATTTTTGTTCAAAACTTTCATTTTATTAGGATAAATAAGTTTTCCAAAACTTACATAAATCTGTCACCTAGTTCATGACTTATTGACAGATCTACAAACTCACTCCTATAAACCCGTCCCGCACCACCACCCCTTTTTTTTGTTGGGGGTATGAGATATAGTGTGATGATATGAAAGGGAAATGGAGCCCAGTATGGCTCTATACTGAACCCTGCCACTCTTGTTCAAACTGAACACTACTGTTTTGGACTAGCAATACAAATGCAGAGTTTTGAAAATGAAATTGTAAGAAAGTTTTAGCGTCAGTCTCATTAACTATTCATCCCTTACCAGTCCTTCCCCTGGGATTCAATAAACAAAACCTGGCATTGCTATTACATGAAATGCAGTAGTGAGAGTACCGCCTGCTTACCATTGTTTAATAATGCATGTTCCTTTTCTCCATTTTGTAGCCACGGTGACTAAACATGGAATAATGGAACATGCATACTCTCAAAATTAGTTTATTTTTCTCATCTATCATATTTTGGGACACGTTTGTGGTTATTTTAAAAGTTATGCATAAGGAGTAATAGGCATGAGTCTTTCTGTGTTCCTATATATATCACTGCAAGGGAATTTCTTAAAAAGAAAAAACACCGAGTAATCTGTTATTTTTCACCAACTACAAGTGGATTTATACATAAAATTCTTACTCTGTTATTGCCAGAGACAGTTCATAAGCTGTCACTGAAGTATCATATCAGTGGAAAATGGTACAATAATACATTTCTCCCATTGTCTTTGATGGATACCTTTTTACAGCAACAATTTTACCCCCCCCCCCCCATCCCTTTATTAGTTTTACCTGGGCACAGTTGATAACTCTTTACAGCAAAACCTCTCTCAGCAGCAACACTTTCTGTGACTCCAGCAGATGTTGCTGCTGAGAGTGAGAGGTTCCACTATAGTGGAATATGAATAAACCAAGGTATTACATGGTTCACAGGGAAATCATAAATTTGACACCTGCAAACCATGACACACGCCCATAGTCCAGGTAACCTCTCAAGTTGAAGTTCAGACTTTTTTCGGATCAAAATTATGATCTTGTAAATTCAATTTGTATTTTTTTAAATAAAAAACTGAATTGTACATTTTGTAATCATATACAATAATTATCAATAATTACACAATTTCTACACTTTAGGTTAATCTATAGCAGAATTATAGATCTTTGAAATAATGAGGTGGGGTGGGGAAAGGGGGAAAATTTAATGGTGAAATGTTATAAAATGTCTTACTGCAATACAGTATATCTGTTTGTCTGAGGATCAAGATACTTGCCATATATCTATGGATGTTCAATGAGGGGTGACATTAGGAACAGCAGCACCAAACTCCATCTCCAACACTTGTGAGTCTAAGCCACTCAACCTTCTCATCTATATTAACCCATTACCTCATAGATATTCATACTCACATTTATGACTAGAAAAATATCAAATTTAATACAGAACTTGTGGTATATGAAACAATGGATTTTTCTTTATTTTGGAGACTTTGTAGAATGTTGTACGCACAAACAGAGGAAATCCTAATCTGGCAGTTTGGGAAGAGCTGTCTGTTTTAGGACTGCCCTGTTTGCCAAGGCATCAAAATAGGCTTCATCAGGTAAAGAATTAATAAATAAGTGGATTTAGGAAACATAAACACACTTACCACAACAACAATGTATTGAGCTGGAATCATTAGGGCTAATCCGATATCATTCTTATCTCTATGCACTGTTCTCTTTTTCCTGATCTCTTGCTTCTCCATCTCGGCCTGCTTTTGCAGCCATTCCAAGGGATCGACATCCCCTAGATCATTGCCCATGGTAAAATCTATCTCAATTTTCATCCTCTGCACAAACGGACCCCCAGGTCTTGTAATGTTTATGCTAGGACCCTGTTTCCGAAGCAGTAGTTTTGACAGGAGGGAGACAATTGCCTCCTGCCCACCATTCTCCTCCACATGATACTCTGAAATTAAAAGAAAAAAATGGTCAATCCTTTACCACAGGTACTTGAGGACAGGACCCTGTCTTTATCAATAAAAAAAACCACAATAGTCTATACATAATAAACAACAAGGTTACCAACTTTAGCAGGACACTGAAGGACACCCATCATGAATAAGTGTCAACAAATCTTAATGTCTCCTCCTACTAACCTATGAAATGGTGTAACTTATTTAAGATGTATTTAGTATCATGAAATAATGGCCTAAATTATTTCAATTTAGTTGCAAAGATATGTGATTTTCACATAGCACTTATTTATGATAAAGATTCTGTTTAGTAAATTTAGGATGCCTAGATAGCATACTAAGTGGCAACGCACTTCACTTCTCACCAATGCGTCCCCGGTTCGATCACGGGTGACATACATGAGAGGGTACGGTGGTCGACCATCCAGACATGTAGGTTTTCTCTGGGTTCTCCAGTTTCCTCCCACAATAATGACCACATACATCATCATCCGAGCCATTGAGAATTGTTTATTTAAGTTGTAAGAACTTGTATCATAATTGATGTAAAATAAATATAGGTTTAAAATTTAAACATAATTGAGTGCTGACCTACATGTATTCTATGTGCATATAGAAAGAGAAGGAAATCGCAGAGTTTTGTGATCAACCTATAATTATGCTGTAGAGCTGCACTATTACTCATCATCTTGCCTGTAGATCATCAGCTACTCAAAATGACATTAAATAATGCCTGCATACATAGGAGATCAAGGACCTTAATTCCACTCATTCTTGGCATAATTATACAGTAGAACTTCCATGCTGAACTTTGATAAGTGGAATTTCTCCCTGTGTCAAAGTTAAAAGAAAGTCGTGACATTTCTCCCTATATATTCTTATAAAAAAAAAATCATACATGTATCAGTCATTTTTT
The DNA here is from genome assembly GCA_021229015.1 of Solen grandis. Classification (NCBI taxonomy): domain Eukaryota; kingdom Metazoa; phylum Mollusca; class Bivalvia; order Adapedonta; family Solenidae; genus Solen; species Solen grandis. The sequence continues at coordinate 29,921,766 of CM037790.1, read as the reverse complement.
TAAAATATTGAATATCTTAATGTGTCTAAGTTATTTTTGCAGTGATCCATATATCATAATTAATTTGAAGCCCTTTGGCTGTTTTCTCAACTTTGATTGCAGGATATTTTCCACACATATACAGCTGCCATGGCTGTAATGATGATTGACTTGTATGACAGGTGCTTTAATTACAGAAAGCTAAAATTCTGGTAAAATTCTTGCTTTTATGTTGTTATGCTAACCTCTAAATATGTGTTTAAATAAGTCTTTCTCTTTACCTTTTCTCCCTTTTTCTCTTACAAAGATATCTTAATGATTAATTGTGGTTGTTTTAATATTTCTCAAATGTATTTAACAAGATGCCCCTGTTATCCCCACCAGGGACAAATGTTTTGTACTGTATTTAGTTTCTTTAACATATCTCCATATTGTACATTATTGAACTTGGATGAAAAATAAAGTTTTGTTTTGTTCTGTTCTTCTGTTCTGAATTTAAAAAAGAGACTTAACTATATTAATTTCTCTTGAATTCGAAGCATATATTTCAGTAACTGATGTCATCTCAACAAACAATATAATAGGTCAAATGTGAGATTACACAGATACGTTGAAGTAAAATCTGAGATATTTACTTCAATTCTTGCCATTCACATGAATACAGAATACTTATGTAGACTACTAAATATATAGAAAGCATTATAATTTATACAGTCCTAGGACAATAAGTCAGCCAAAGATGAAAATAACATCTGTTTATTGTTATTTTTTTCCCTCCACTTATGCCTGAACAATACAGGCCTTTAGTCAACTGAGCATTAACGTAAAAAAAAATCTTATGAAAAATGACCATTTATGTGTAAAAGCTACATGTATTAAGGTGTTTGACCAAGAAAGAAACAATACATTTTGACAATAAATAACTAAAGAAACTTTGTCATCTCAGTTGTCCATCAAAAGTCAACTTTGATATAAATATATATCTACCTGAATTATGGTTTGGAGATGAGAATTATCATTCATTGCGATCAATTTAAAAAAAACAACACTTTTTTCTCAATGATTTAATATCGTTTTCCTTAAATAAATGGTTCTCTTTATTGTAAAAGTGTAAAATTCCATACCTGTCATGTTTACTGAGGAAATCAGTGCGGAGATCGCGAAAATGAAACATGTTAACGGAGACAACTTGGCTGCTGCAACCATCCTCCAGCTTCCATTACCACAACCGAAGCACATACTCTGAAAAGAAAGTAGTTCTGTTTATAGCAGCAACGGTCGCAACCTTTAATAGAAAGTCAATCCGCAAAATGAAATGCATATATGATGCATGTTTGAAACATATTCAATGTTATCGGTTAAATATTTTATTCATTCCGACATATTGCTGCAAATTCCCAGTTACTCGAAATATCGATTACTACGCGTTGACGTAATTGGTAAACACAGCAGCCTCTAAACAGGTCAATGTGTATGTGTCAAACCAC
>CM037790.1:29870200-29920200 GCA_021229015.1 Solen grandis | reverse complement strand
TTCATGATTCTTACGATGTAACGGGATCCTGACTGAAGCCACGTGATATCAAAGTTCGCTATTTATCCGCCATTTTAGCTTTTTTTCGGCGTAGCTGTATAATTTCGATTTCAACTCGCATCTTAAACCAATCAAATGTACGCTAACAGCGGTAAATAATTCTAAGCTGAATAAAAGGACTCCTGTTATTGGTTAACGCATCGTTATGGACTATAAAATTACTGTAAATAAGGGGTGCAGCTTGTATATATCATTCAGCTTGGTGTTATTACTTTTCTTTTTGATGTAAACATGAAAGTGATTTCAGTAAGTTAAATACAATCCTTTTCCATCAATTGAGGAATGCTACTTTGTGAAAATGATTTGAAACAACAAAAAAGAATCCACCGTGTTATGACATGAAACCCCTTAATTACTATGTATATTGAATTCTTCCAGCCTGCCCAGATGCTCTCATTGAAAATTAATTCGCCAAAACCAAAACAACTAATAACGCTTTTATATCATAATTGTCATATGCAATAATGATATGAACAAATATCAAACAAGCCTATTTACAGATATATTTTTTCCTGAACAAGCTTTTGTCAGTAAGAAATAAAATAAAGTTGAAGAAAAAATTGTATGTCCTAACTACAACGAGCAGATAACTGCTCATTACATGATCAGCCTGGAACTAAATTAGGTTTTATGCAGCGGATTATCATAGATTTTTTTATAGTTCATAGGATAATTTATAACATTACACTGCTTTTAAATAAGAACATTTGGAGGTACTCTGAAATATTTGTTATATCAAATCATTTCATATTCTGATTTTAATCATTTTACAATTTTTTATGGTGCAGGTAAGCCTGTTTACGATAATGGTCAGTCGTGTCTTTTGTATAATAGTCTAGTCATTCTTTACTGTACATTTTGTTTTGAATATATATAGACATTATTTTAAAATTGTACTTTTTTTGCTACATTCCTGTTGTTGTACACATCTCGTGGACTATTTTCTTATTTGCAAAATAAACCTTGTTAAAAACATTGCCATTCATCATTGTTCACTACCAAAATTAGACATGTTTTTTACAATTATTTACAACAATGCTTTTATAACCTATCATAACATTAGAGTCTTTGAAATGTGTTTTGCATATATTTCCATTCATAAGTTTCTTAATTAAAGTATATTTATGCATGAATGAAAATCTCGTTTTTCTTTCATCCTACGCCGAATATCTTTTTTAAAGATATTTCTTGTTTTTATGACGAACTGGTTTTCTGTTAAGTCAACAGCAAATCAGTGGCGAATATTGGGTGCCAGTCTAGTAGGTGCGCGTAGGTTTAAAATACGGCTTCGTCTTTTCCCGATAAAGAAAACATGATGCCATTCTAAATTGAACTTAGCCCTAAAAAGGTCTTGGATTCCTTGCTTCATTCCCTGTGCTATCATGATTTAAAGGGAAAAATGAACTTCAGAAAGTTTTGAATTGGAGAAATGTGCAACCATAGTAAACCAATCCAGTTTGTCCTCTTCGTACTCCCATATGCAAATACTTAAAAACAGCTTTCACTTCATTCTTTATAGTTTAGAAATGCCCTGGAAGGAACTTTTAGTAGGGTAAAACTGTAAAATCTAATATGATATGCAAAACTTTAAACCATTGCATCTTCATTCTTATTTGCGTCAAAGGTAAGGCCAAAAAATTAAAGGTTAGTTACTCAGGCACCTCCGCATTCGTTTTTAATTGTCCGCATCGTTTTTGAAAAGTCCCGATATTTTTTTCCCCAAAAAAATCGTCGAATCCGCGGTCAACCCCTGTGGAAACAGCCACCAGCCACTGTGCATGCTATACCGCATGTATGGCTGTATTCTTTCTTTTGAAACGTGCCAGAGAAATCACATTTCACCATTTTGATATCTACAGGATTGAGGCTATGTAGCGTGAAACTTCTGCCTGCCTGAATATCTGTCCTGCTTAACTGTTAAAAGTAATTGATAACACCGACCGCCTACTATGGTAAACTTTTCCACTCGTTTTAAATAACACACTCATTTCAAAGCAGTACTTCCTGGTGGTCAGGCGAATGTGTTTCTTAGCCAACTTCTTGCTATGACCTTATTTTCTGTTTGAAGTGGCGAATGGCAGTCATTTCTCCTGTTCCACTCTGTTCTTCCCTGTCATGATCTTATATGTCTGAATTTCGTCTGTAGTGCAACTCTTAAGATGGATACAATATCCACTAAATTCATGTCAAAATAATACAGGCGCTGCATTATTGTGACAATTGCATGTATGTTTTAATAGTGACCAAAACTGAGCATATGTTTCCAATTCCTTTTATTTAAAGGGAGGCCTTATTTTTTAAGAGGGGCACATTTATTAATAGAGAAACCATTAAAGACAAAACCATTAACCATTGAACCGAAGCTTAACTTTTCATATTGCTGTTCATATAAAAATCGGACCTGGTACCGCATGAAGATCCATGATCAATAGCCATACCATCATTAAAACAGCATAGTTGTAGAGTTTCATCGGGAATGATATTAGAAAGTGGACTTTTAATGAATGTAACTCAAATGTTGTAATGGTCAGTTGGAAGCTTCAATGTTTCTAATACCTGTGGTATCTGATGTAAAATACTAAAAAACCTTTGTAAAATTTAATTGTTTAATAGATTTGTATACTTTACATTGTCAATTGCACGTGGACGCATCTTCACATTTAAATGTTTGTATTTTCATAATGACTCTTCCAATAAAAAAGAGATTCATATTACAGACAGCTGATTGATGTAGAATTATATTTAACTAATTAACTGATAGAGACGCATTTTGACTCATGTTGAAAATTCTATATTTGAAAAAAAACTAAAGCACTATGAAAAATGGAACATTTGCTCCATTTATCATAACTATACAAAAAAATCTTTTGAAATATTTCAAAAAGTTGAGTTATAAAAAGAAAATGATATCATGAGGTAAAGGGATTTAACTTAATGCAAACCTACCATGCTGCATTATAGAGCAAACTGTTGAAAATTAATTGAAAATTGCAGATAGGCCCTCCACTGAAAATAAGTTGAGAAATGAAAGAATTATCGAGGAAGTATCTGACTGATATCGATGTTGTAGCAATCTAATCAAATAGTAACATATATAAAAAAAATGTTAAATTGTTCCTGGACTGGTCAAGAATGCATTTTCCACACTGTTTTATTCTAATACGTGTTGGACAGTGTCCATTTGGACTTCACGATTATAAAACTTGAGAGAAACATAGAATAAAAAAAAATATTAAAAAAAATTCGCCCTCCCTCATTCGTTTTGAAAAAAAAAGTGCCTGACAAATTAACCTATTATTATTTTTGGCCTAACATATATGTGCGCATTCCATGCAGTCATTGATATATAATATGTAGTCGTACTTTTAACATATTTGCAATACACTTGTGTCATTTGAACTTTCCATTTTATTGGTTAGATAGATATGTAGACAGAATCATGCACATTATCCTCGTATTTTATCGCTACTACAATGTCACGGCGTTTTATCAAGGTCCGTGATCATTTATTTATTACTGAAAAGTTCCCATTAAATGCTGATCAGTCCAAATATAGAGCATTCATAACATTTCATTTCATGCGAGGAAACCACAAAACTTCATATGAAATTACGTAACACATTAATTAGCATCTCCGTGCAATGCACCAATATATGAAATGTGATGACACTCAACCCGGATGCCTTCTTGCTCGCGAAGTGCATCGCTATAGAGTGTAATACTGTCACAGCGAACATCCTCCAACGCAACAGACACACAAATATTTGCAATCTCATTAAAATCATATTCAGTATGCTAATCGCGAATAGGAGTGCAAATTAGGATATGATTTTAATGAGATTGGAATGAGCATATTTATCACTTGTTTACACGGTCGTAAAGTCATAGCCATCTTGTCATCGTTGCAACCGTATTTCAGACATAATTATAGAAATACGTGAAGCAGACTCCAAGTGCCCCTGAACTTTCTAGATCAACACAGGATGCTGTCTAGATGGTGAGAATGTTGAGGGGGTCGAATCCGGCAAACGATCTCACGTGTATTCCAACAAAAAGCAAGATGTTGTTTAATTAAAGAATTGCCTTCTTGAAGCAGACTTACTGCATAAAAGTACGTTATAGTTCCTTTGTTTAGTTGTATATGCATTCTTGAATTTTTATACGTTTTTATTTTTTATATTTTAATTTAGAATTTCAGCATATTCAGTTAGAATTCACAGGTAGATATATGAATTTAATGACTATTTTCATCGTGCGATTATATATATATATATATATATATATATATATATATATATTCTAAGAATAGAGATTTATTTGTATATTTACACATCTTGGTCATATTTAAATGCTTTTTCTAAATTGTGAAAGGCATGAATCTGATTTTGCCAGTTAATTTGAATTGATGATTTGATTTGATACAGTCATCAAAATATTTCCCTTTAAAAATAGAGACCTTTATGCGACCCAGTAAAACGTTCACTCTCGTGTGGAAAAAAAATAATATGTAAATTACATCGGTAAATTAATGTTACTAAAACAAAACTTTATTATCAAAATTGTTGCGTAGCATTCTGTCAAGAAATAAATGCTTATATACAAGATAACATATACAAAAAATAAGCCATGAAAAAAAAAATGTATGGGCTACAATAAGAGAAATTGAATATAGTACTGGTACGGAGGTAACATAAAAATATACATGTAATAAAAAAATACCATTAGATATTACTGATTGCAGTTAAGATCTCCTTTCTTCATGAATTTGATTAATAGAGAAATTTACATTAATTTGACAATTACTTTTTTTTTACATTATTGCACAATAATTCTTTATATAGAATTTTCTTTTACATCTGACAACCGGTCTAATGAATAAGTAAGAACTATATTACTATATATACCTGTCATTTTGTCTTCATGTAATCACTACACGATGGACACCAAAATGTCATCTGACATTGACAATTAGGCTTCAAATTTTCTTACACGACGAAGACGGACACAGCTGTTGTTTCTTTGGCCGAAGTGGCAGTCCGAGGGTCCCAATAGATAATGACCTTTTGATCTTATCAGAAATCCCCTGGAAAAGAATGCGATGTTTAGACACAAATTCTGATTATTGAACTTTGTGATCGCCCCTCTCGCCATATGCTTGTTTCACACCATTTGAATTATTGGCGACATTACATTAAACATTTTGATACTGATTAGTAAACGTTTTATAGCTTCAACTTTTCTTTATATGAGACTGAGGTTTACACTAGAGATGGGTAATAATATTACAACTTTTTATCTTTGAACCTCAAAAAAATAAATGACAGTGTTCATATCTATACGTAAGAAGAAGGCGAGCAGTGAGGACAAATACTCTCTTAAATATGTTAAATAAAAAAAACCTACTAGAATACAAAATGCAATATATACAAATCATTTAGACATGTATCTTCAATTTTTAAGATAAAAAGTTTTTTTATCCGTCTTTTTGTTCTTAATTATGGAGGACATAGACTACCTTTCCCACATTTTCCCAAACTGTGAACTTTTACCACAACACTGCTTGTAAATTAGTTCAGTAAACGGATATATTAACCCTTTCCCTCATAGAGGACACCATGAAAAGACCTATGCGAACAGCATAAAACCAGATCAGCCTGCGAGTAACTCCTCAGTGGTCTGGAAATGAGGATTTTGTAATTAAATTTGGTACGGTTTAACTGTGGTTTTCTGCAGATCAGGCTTTATGTGGTACCTATTGAGTGCGTCAAAATGAGTATATATGAGGGAAAGGGTTAAACACACTCACAAAATTGTTTGAAAAGATTTTCGTTTACAAATTTTGATGATTGATTAAATGACAGTCAACATGATACACACTACGCTGCAGATAGCTGGTGAAAGGGCTTGTACATCCTTGGTTTGCACATGTCGCAAGTTGTAACAGCCAAGTCCTTTCAGCAGTTCAGACTTGACTATTTGAGTTTACCGTCGCTTCAACAGTATTTCAGTCATATAGCGACGTCCAGCTAATTACAGTTGGAGGAAGACCCCGAATGCACGGAGGCATCCAATGTGTCAACACCGGTCTGAATGTGTAAGCTAGTGACGTCACAGTCTCTATTTATAGATTGCGGAGGCATCCGGGTAGAACCACCGACCTACCGCAAGCCAGCTGGAAGCCAGCAGTTCAGACCCAAAAATAGTAATAGCTACTGTGGTTAGAGTCACTTAGCCCCTGAAAGCTGTGGAATCGAGGTCTAGCCTGTTCATTTAGACGTTTCATATATTCATTATGGCAGGTAGATGGTCCTATACAAGTGCTTCTGTGCTTTTCGCCACCTCTATATAGCTGGTCGCCGGCATATGGCATTAAACTGCTGTACAGTTCGAGGTACGAGGAAAAATAAACTCCACAACAACTACAACATCCTAGCGACTATAAAACATACGGTTGCATAATTATGAAAATGTAATTGAAAGCGCAGCTTCAACGGTGATGAAGCTCGACGGTTTGCGCTTCGTTGCTCTAAATTTATCTTAACCCTTTCCCTCATATAGACTCATTTTGACGCACTCAGTAGGTACCACATAAAGCCTGATCTGCAGAAAACCACAGTTAAATCATACCAAATTTAATTACAAAATCCTCATTTCCAGACCACTGAGGAGCAGCGAACAGCATAAACCTGATCAGCCTGCGAGTTACTCGCAGGCTGATCTGGTTTTATGCTGTTCGCATAGGTCTTTTCATGGTTTCCTCTATGAGGGAAAGGGTTAAGCTTGACGATGAACTTTTAAGAAGTGAGAGTTACATGTACATATTAATCAAAGCACTGTCCAGTTGTGTGTGTGTGCGTGTGTCTGCTTGACGGGAAGCAGATCTGCTCTGAGGATGAAATCTTTTCAAACCTGACCGAGCGCTTGTATCACTTAGGCAGGCAAAGGGGCTCGTAATATTCTGTGAATACTTTGGTCATTTTATGGTGTTACAATAACCCATGAAGGTATCTAAGGTCGATAGCTTGATATGAATATTATTATGTTGCACGTATTTGTATCGTACTTAAATCTTTCTTCCTCAGGTACTTGTATATTTGCTATTCAAAAATGTCCGCATACGAGCATGGTAAATGCGCCCATGAAGTGATCACGTGATCGAAACAGTCACCAACACCATAGAGTAATGTCAGGTTACAAACAAAGATCCAGTCACCAATTTTGCTGCATATGTCTATGTCACAAACAAATGTTGTATCCTGTAAATATTTAGTATAGTTGTGAGGGACTGACGTTAGTCATAATATAGAAGATCTTACACGAGTATTTATTTGATATCAAAGCAATGAAACGAATTATATGAAATCATAAAACGATTTTTATTTCTTACATATCAAATAAAAACGAGTTTAAGATTTTTTTTATCACATAACCCCAAAATGAAACGCACATTGCTTGTAACCTGATTATTTTGTTTTGATTATACGGGGAAACCCATGCTATAGCATATTTGAAGCGAGTAAAAAGTAATTCGGGTAAACGTTTCATATTCTTATTTACGTGTTAACAGAACATAATATTATTTCGATAGCAACATAAATAGACTTCACTGAAACCATCCGGCTCAATAATTTGTCTTATGATATTAGTCCTGTTTGTATTTACAAATGTGCGTAAGAATACATTCGGCTTGCAGCGCGTGGTACTATTTGTTGATATTACACGTGTGCGAAAAATACATGGCTCTATTCAATCGTTGACAAAATGGGTTATAAGATCAAACTAAAAAATCTATGTATATTCTTGTGTTCAGCCCTCAGCTTGTAAGGGTGGTATGGGTAATTCCAGGATTGGCTGACCTTCACGCCCCCCCCCCACCCCCCACCACCCATTTCAAGCCCCTACCCCAGAAACTTATAAACGCTTTCAAATGTATTATTAGTATTTCTAATGGTATTCAGATTTCTTGAATTGAATTTATATGAGTTTAAGATAAGGCTGGTGAAGCTCCTCCACTCGTGAAGTTAAAAACGTTTTCAAATGACCCATTTCCCTTTATTGTTACCCGCTGCCGGGGTTCAGCTTAGTACAGATTTAAAGTCAACTAAAGTCGTTTCATGTTTTTAATATTACATATTTAAGTTCTGATTTCTGAATAACAAACATTTCAGGATACCACAAGATCAGAATGACGGTTTCTAACCTAAAATATACAAAATACAATGTCTGAGAATTATGTGTTTCCACTGCTGAAATCTTAGCATAATAAGCATATGTTCAATGCTAAATTCTAATGTTCCTTCAAATTCTATATGCACTGCAGGTTCGCTGGGCCCAAGTGGCAATTTTTACAAACAAGAGGGCCATGATGGCCCTGGGTCGCTCACCTAGGGTAACACAAGGAAGATCAGTCTGTATTAGAACATTGTGTAATCTGGCCAGTTGTTTTAAAGTAGATGATCCCTGCAAAGTTTTATAAAAATTCTGTCCAGCAGTTTCAGAGGAGAGGTCATTTTAAGTTTTCAATTCACCAAAAACATACAAACAAAGATAAGAAACTCATATAGGCGTGTGAAGGATATACCCTCGGCGCCACCGCGATATTGTGAGAAAAAGCCGATGCGCTTGTACTGAAGTAACTACTGCACGGAGTTGTGTTCTGACGCTATTCGAAAGCCTACGTACCGCTTGGGTTCGAATCCCGGCAGGGTCATTCGGATTTTCATGTGAGGAAGCCTTCCAGCTAGCTTGCGGTAGGTTGGTGGTTCTACCCGGATACCTCCGTGCATTCGGGGTCTTCCTCCACCTGTAATTATCAGGACGTCGCTAAACTCAAATAGTTAAGTCAAGTCAAAGCATACGATGATCATCTACAGCATAAGCTGCACGTGAAGAACAAGGTAAGTAATGACTGTTTAAATCCGAGAGTAATCAAAATAAGGTCTTAATAAAATAGAAATAACGGAATTTTTCAGGAAGGAAATAGTTCAAGTAATGAAAATAGATAATCTTTGCTAATATTTCGGCAAATATTGCTTTTATGACGAAATAGTGAAAATAATGCCCCAGCGTTTATGTTTGTACTGCCGCAATATTTTTAAATGTATTTTCCTCTTCATAAAGGCAATATCTTTTAGGGAGTTACTTTATTTATTTACTAGTATTAAAATGGTTAGAGCGTCCGCCCTGGAATTGAAAAGTCGTGGGTTCGATTCCCGGCCGCGACATACCAAAGTCGTAAAAATTGAGCAAAAGATTTCAATGCTGTCATTTTAAGAATTCTCGAAAACCGATTACAAACTTCTTATTCCAATATTATTAATTACGAATTAATAAACACGCCAAATGAACACCCGTGTACACAATGCATTTAAAAAATAAAACCATTCACATAATACAAACCAGATAACTCAAATATCAGTTGCCAACAAAGAAATGCGTCTTTCCTGACAAACATGCAGCTGACCATATATATATATATAACAAGCTGACTTAAAACTGGAATCCGGGAATATGAAAACGTTTTTGTTCTCGAATGGGGGGGGGGGGGGGGGGGGCACTTGAAATCATAGTTGCAGTATTTTCAAACCCATTTCAAATTTCCCCCTGGAATCTATAAACTTTTTCATGTTAAGCCAGGGGTTTTTGAAAACGTTTTTATACCCCATTTTAATTAACACAATTATAAATAATAAGAATGTTCCATTTCCTGTTCCCTGTGGGAACTTGAATGTTGAGGGTCAGTTGATATCGTTACACCGGCGTCAGGATAATGTTAATACCATGTGTGTTGTCTACAGCATGGTGCTGCAGTGAGGCAACACTTTATCTTGTCTCATGCAAAACAAGTCCCTACATGACGCGGGACTGCCGTTCTGCACACGGAAACTGTATAATCTAAACATACACATAGCCAATTGTTTTGACGGAAATGTTACCCCATACAATTATTTCATTCCGATCTCCATTTACTCGTAAAAGAGGTTGACACTTATATAAATAACCAAGGCCAAGACATGGTATCTTTCTATAAATAAACGTATATATAAATGGTATGTTTTACGTACGTGTTTACCATCATGGATGAAACGGTGTTAACCATCAAATCTGCCGGTTTAACATTTCGGTCAATATGTGTGACATATGACGTAGACAAGATTCCACGACCAGTCCCTGGTAGTCTTAGAACTAGGTATACTTACTCTGGTCATGTCACGGCAGCGATAATTTTACAAATCGAAACAATGGGTTTTTAGGATGCACATATATGAAAACATTTTTTTTTAGCAACAGACTTCTATATCAACATTATTAGAATGACAAAATATGAACAACCACGTCAATAGAAAGGGGATATGGAGAAATAGAAAATGAAAATCACTTCTTCTTTGAGTGTATATACTACGCTCAGCCTCGTTTAAATTTATTAAATGACCTACGTGATTTTAATATTCAGTTAAATACATTACTGCATGGTGATCCGTCTTTATCAGTTGAGGAAAACTCGTTTATATTTGCATCTGTACAAAAGTTTATAGCACATAGTGCACGCTTTTCAAGTGCTTCGGACGGATCACTATGAGTGGTATGTTTGATTGATGCAGATATTATCACAACTAGCCTTGATCTTGTAATATATTTGATATAAATTCAAAGTATGAAGACCAATCTTCCAGGGGGCCTCACTCGATTGAATTTGATCTAGATTGCACTGATGTCATATTTTTTACTTAATTCTTCTCTTTCTATCTTCCTAACTTTCCTATTTTGTTTTGCTTAGAAAGAGTACATTTGTCTACTAATAAGTATTTTTTCCCACTTGATATATAGAGCATGCCATGGTTACGACAACTTCGAAAGGGGAAATAAGCTTTATAAGCTTTAGGTAGCTTTCGTTTAAATCCACATGTATGAATTATTATCAGAATATCAATATCTTTATGACATCCTGTAACGTATTTACATTTCATATATGTATATGCTTCACTGATGTTTTTCTTTGTAACTATGTTTGGGAAATAAATATGTTTAAACCAACAGAAAGGGGGTGTTTTCAAATTGCATTTAAGTCTAGCTCAACTGCACCAAAAGACTATATAAAAGTATGATAACAGTGTACTGCGATTGATAATTAATCTTGACATTTTGAAAACACGGGATATGAAGCACTGATACATCTTATAATATCTCAACAATAGACTTGTATTTAATCAAAGGGATGTCTTCAGAACACATCTGTTTTACAGTTTTCAAAAGGACATTCACTGATTTGTCTTCTTTAAAATTTGATTTGGCCAGGCAAACAATCAAATCATTTTGTAGATACATGCCTTATTAAAGCTGAATGCTGGAAATTCATTATTTTTTTAACCATGGCTACTCTGTTTTCCCAAGTTGGTGCATGTCGTGCTTTACATATATTTATACTAGCCATGAAAATTTAGCAAGCCATTTACATAGGAAAATCCTATTTTTTTTCTAATCGCAGATTTAGATAGCTCAGTACATGCCTGCTCTATATAACCATTACTAGATTTTGTTTGGCCAAATTCAGGAAAAAAAATCTGAGTAGGATCTGTAATTTCTTTTTATGGGGCATTTTGAAAAAGTTCACTCAACTTTGCACGTCTATTAATTAATACGGTGCAGTACCCATTATCGATAAATACAACAATATTGCATCCCCTCGCAATACCGTATAAAGTTTTTTTTGTTTTTTTTTTGTTTTTGTTTTTTACTGCTGTAAATGTTTACGTATTTGGGGGAAAACACTCGTTTTCAATATTCATGATTCTAATTTTTACTAATTACAATGACCCGTAAAATTTGCACTCGTAAAAACAATCAGCCATCGTAAAGATAACTATGATTCGGAGAAGGCGCACAATACACGAGAATTCAGTTTTTTCGTAGTGTTTCCAAACTTTACCCCACCCACTAAGAAGCCATACCGATGAAGTTTATATGAGGGTATTTATAATTTAAAATCGATATTAAAGCTTTATCGTATATACTTGCCGAAAATTTGTTGTCTGTTTGTGATTGTTCCTTCCCATGGGAAGGAACATCTATAGTCATACATTTCAACTTGACAGTCTCAGATTCGCTTCCTGCGGAGATGTTATCCCGCTTTGTATCTGATTTGCCTCATGATACCTACGATGAGACGGGATCCAATCGGAAGTGACGTGATAGCAGAAACCGCCATTTATCCGCCATTTTAACGGCCATTACGTGATATCACGTGATGTGCGCCATTTATACGCCATTTTTTGTCAGTCTAGCAGGTGCGTGCAGGTTTAAATTACGGTTTCGTGTTGTCCCGATTAAGAAAACACGATATCAGCCTAAATTGAACTTAGCCCTATTAAAGTCCTTGAATTTCTTGCTTCATTTCCTGTGCTACCATGACTTAAAGAAAAAAAAAACATAAGAAAGTTTTGACTTGGAGAGAAATGTTCAACCACCTACGGTTTGTCCTTTTCGTACTCTAAGGTTATCTCTTCCATATGCAAATGCTGAAAAACGGCTTTCACTTCATACTTCATCATTTAGAAATGCCCTGGAAGGAAATTTTGGTAGGCTAAAACTTGTTTCTACAATATAATTGTGGAATAAATGCTTACGAAATCATTGTTATCGTGTTCATATTCATTTTGATTATATCGCTGTGAATCACCCAAAACTCGTTCTGTACTGTACCGTACTATACATAATAATTAATTGACGACATAAACCAAAATGCGATATTCGCATCGCCATTTTTGAGTCAAACCATGACTGCCAATAATGGTATTACAAGTTAGCCTACCAAAAGTTCCTTCCAGGGCATTTCTAAATTTAGAAATATGAAGTGAAGCCATAGTTTTGACATTATGAAAGATAAATTAGCCTTTTTGGCCTCAGATCATAAGAATTCGTCACTTTAATTGCTATTTGTTTAGAGAGAAAAACACACGCAATCTTTGTTTTCAAATGTGCAAACCCCTAACCATATTCGGCAGCCTCAGAGTCATGTGATACGATATCCGCCACTGATTTGCTGATAACAGAAAACCAACACGTCATCAAAAACGTTAAAATGGCGGATAAATGGCGGTTTTTGCTATCACGTCACTTCCGATTGGATCCCGTCTCATCGTAGGTATCATGAGGCAAATCAGATACTAAGCGGGATAACATCTCCGCAGGAAGCGAATCTGAAACTGTCAAGTTGAAATGTATGACTATAGATGTTCCTTCCCATGGGAAGGAACAATTATACAATCAGTTTAGTGTTTTTAGTACATTCAGACCATGTTCTAGCTAGTTAGAATCATTTTGGACAGAACTGTTCTGTTAAAGACAATTGTGTACTTCAAATTCCAATTCTCAAATTCCAATTGGAAAGGACTTGCGACAAACAATGTGTCAACATTTGAAGACCATTTTTCAAACTATTAGCCCTAATGAACATTAACGTAACAATGCAAGCTGAATGTTGATACTAGAGGTGTAAATAATAATCGTCGCATCCTTGTAAGTAAATCAAATAATATCTATTTTAATTCTTGCCCTTCACATACCCTGTACATAATAATAGTCAAAAATGATATACCTTGATAGTCTGATAACCCTTAATATTTTTATGAAGTCTAAAATCAATCCCTTGCCTAGTTACTGAGACATAAGCATAATAACACCGTGCATGCAAAACTTTAACCAAAAATCCAAGTTAGAAAAAGGCCATAACTTGTATAAAATTCAGTGCAAAAGTTATCCTCCTTGGTTTTCTGATGCCCCTGAAGACACTCCTAAACTTTCTAGTCAATTCCACAAGCAATTTCTGAGATATAAGCTGGATAGTAGCCTGAATGCAAAAATTTAACCAAAATTCTAAGTTAAAAGGGGGCCATAATTTTTAATATATTCCATCAAGTGTTATCTTCCTTGAAGTATGATACCCCTTAACATATTAAAGATGTTTCAAATCAATCACATGCCTGGATACTGAGATATAAGCATGAGAGTATCTTGCATGCAAAACTTTAACCAAAATTTCTAAGTTAAAAAGGGGCCATAATTTGCAAGATATTCCATCAAGAGTTATCTACTTCAGTTGTCTGATGCCCCTTAATATATTCATAAACTTTCAAGTCAAAACCATAAATGGTTACTGAGATACAAACTGGATAGTATCATGCATGCAAAACTTCCAGAATTCTAAGTTAAAAAGGGGCAATAATTCATATTAAATTCAGTCAAGAGTTATCTACCTTGGTTGTCTGATGCTCCTGAACATATTTATAAACTTTAAGTCAATACCATAAATGGTTATTGAGATATAAGGTTAACAGTAACTTGCATGCAAAACTTTAACCAAAAGCTGCAACGCCAACGCCAACGCAAGGGCGACTACAATAGCTCTCATATTCTTAACAGTTGAGCTAACAATACTAGGGTGAACATTACCACAAAGTTTGAAGATGATTGCTAGAGTGGAATCTGGCATTTTTAAATATATAAAGGGCCATAACTCCTGACTTAATTAGCTTTAATCAGCCACTGCCAAACTTGGCCGAGATATTATGGTGATAAAATTCGTCATAAATTGAAGATTAAGAAATAAAACTGGTAGAGTGCAAACCAAGTGAAATCTGGCATTTTTAACATAAATGAGCCATAACTCATGAACAAATTGGGTGATATCAGCCATAATCTTACTTGGCCAAGACTTTATGATTGCTTAAGTTGTTGTTGTTGTATTGGGGTTTACCGTCGCTGCGATAGTATTTCAATCATATGGCAAGGTCCAGCTAATTACAGGTGGAGGAAGACCCCGAATACACAGAGGTACCTGGGTAGAACCACTGACCTACTGCAAGCCAGCTGGAAGGCTTCCTCACATGAAAAATCCAAAGTCCCTACCGGGATTCGAACCCACAGCGGTAAGGGGCTGAGAGATTGATGGCTTAAGTAATGTTGCTAGAGTGCAAACAAACTACATTATAGTTGTGGATGAAAGACAATGGACATTCATCGTTCTAATAGCTCATCCTTAGCACATATGATCAGGTGATCTAAAAGGAAGAAAACAGCAATTCTTCCATAAAATAAACTTGGGAAGACACGCATTTCATTTCTCCCTCCCTCTCTCTCTCTGCTGGTTAATATGAAAGATTGGTTTAAGGCAAATTAAGACCCTCTCTCTCTCTGTTCAACAAATCAGTGGGTTAAAAAGAACAATAAAATGTATGTTCAGGTTACCATTTATAGCTGTCTGTACGAAATATACAAATACAATATACTACATACATGTGACAATGACAAGACATACACGATACCGTTAACACCAGGTACCCTATAATCAGTGTAGAACTGCTTCTAATCAAATCATTCCCGACATCCTCCTTTTTCAAATAAAAAAACAAGGTCGCTAACACATCCTTGCCTAATTTTGCAATAAACAGATGAATAGGTCCAGAATTGATTGGTTCTGCTGTCAAAAAGGACTTCGTTTTTCTAACATCAATGCCTTGCACAAGGAGACACGTTTTTTTTCCAACTACCTCTTACTAGACCCCATTCTAATGCAGTGTAACTCCATTAAAACACTGAATTTGAGGTGAAGGTCTAATACCTTTGTACTGGATCAAATCATAACAATGTGAATTACAATCAACTGAACAAATCAAAAATAAGAATTTGGAGTCCATAGTTGGGCTGAGTCATACTGAAATTAGCGTTATATTGGAGCATTTATACTGAAGCATGTTATAATGGACCTACACTGTAGCATAGTCCCCTTGTTTTCATACTAGCCAAATGTAATGGACCGATACTGATAGACAACAAATTTGACTATGAAGTGTAAGTGTACATCTGGGAAAGTTGTTTACTTCTGAAGACAAGGTCATCCTATTTGTGCACAGTAATGATCTGTCTCTATACTGGCACACAATCCTGTCAACTTAATTATACTGTCATGTTTCAATTATCACTGCAGGATATAAATGATTATGTAGGTCAGAGTAAGACGAGGGGAAATCATTCATCAGGAACAAGTTTACAACCATGTTACAGGTATACCTGGTTTCTTCACAGAGCTATATCAAACGTTGAAATTGTTTGCCTTTGAATTACAAATTCCATTTTTTTTTCCCAATGATGTAAAAAATGAAGACAATCTTACAATAACGAGATACTGTATGGAGTTGGATTAGGAAAATACACAAAAATGATCCCATGAAGACAAATATTTGTATCAGATGACTTTGCTTTCATTATCTGGCCCCATCAAATGACAAAGTTTACAAATGATAAGATACAACCAGTCATCATTAAGTTATTGTAAACAAAAAGTTTGCCGACACAAATGTTAGTACTTAACTGACGTAAATTTCACAGTAATAAAAATTTCCACATTTCAGCCCGTCTAACGGACAGACCTGGCCTTGCATCATGTGAAAGTAAAAACTTAAGTACGATAGAGGAGGATACCATAAAACATCCACCATCAAGCAGGTAAAAAATAGCTAAAATCCAAAACCACAAACCACTGTTATAAGTATAATATTAAACTTGGTAATTTTAACGTCATGCAAATCATTATCTCATTTTTTTCTGTTTAGCATTCCAAAAGACTGCATTGTCTTTTAATCTCACAAAATGTTTTTCTTTTCTGTACCACGTTCATTTTAGTCACATATAAGGTATATATGTGAATGTGTAGTACTAATAAACAAATGGCATAAAAAATATATGAAAGTTATCTGAATAATCAATACAGTACTAAAATCGTACATTATTGTGATAAAATGATCTAGATGAAAATATAAAAATATAAAACATTATACACTTAAAAACGTACTGTTTTATCATGATCTTTCTAACTATGATTTCAAATGAGAAGTTAGAGCGTCCATTAATGAAACCAACTGAACGATTTCAATTAATTCCAGAAAACCCTGCCATAAAACATTGAAAATTCAGAAGAAAATATTTTCAAGAAAATGTCATTTATCCCTTATCTCAGACCAGAAACAAAATTAATCTACAAAATTCTGAAAAATGTAATTTTGTTTTGTAAATGTTTTTTTGTGTGTGTGTTTTTTTTTGTTGTTGTTTTTTTCAGTCGAAAAAGATGCTAAATAGGTAATGAAAGTCTCAGCTCATCAAATATATTGGTTTATACCAAGACTTCTTTATTTCATGATTATTTTCTCTGTAAGTGTTTTCACATAATGGAAATAACCAGTAATTTTCCAATAATAAGTGCGATCCTTAAAAATAAAGCTAATCACAACATTGAAAATTTGTAAACCTTGAGTCAGAGCCTAAAATGTGTACCTGAACATTTGATAAACTTGTGAAATGTGCCCAGACCTGCAAGACTGAGACTCTTTAAGGTGTCTAGGGTACAAGATACAGAAAATAAAATCACAGAAGCACTGACTGAGTAATAAAAAAATGTAAATAAAATGCATGCACTGCACTGAATCCATATGACAAGGGAAGCAGCAATGGATGACTTTTCTTTGTACATGACAAAGTTATGCCCCTTCTCAATTTTCATACCAATTTGCTCTCTTACCTCAGAGATCATATTTCAATGTACGGTATACCTCAAGAATATCAATAGCGTCTTAACCCTTTCCCTCATATAGACTCATTTTGACGCACTCAATAGGTACCACATAAAGCCTGATCTGCAGAAAACCACAGTTAAACCTTACCAAATTTAATTGTAAAATCCTCATTTCCAGACCACTGAGGAGCAGCGAACAGCATGAAACCTGATCAGCCTGCGAGTAACTCAGTAACTGCGAGAGACACAGACATTGTCCAAAATTAAAGGAATGCAAATCACTGATGACTCTGGTACAAATAATTGTAATTATATCTAATTTTCTTATTATCAAATTAAATTGTTAATAATATTCTTTCCTTATACAAACTGACATGGAAGAAAGTTCTCACAACAAACTGGTACATGTATACAGTTTAGTGTTCATGTAAAATTCAGTTTTATACATGAATATTGCACTTGTAAAAATCATGAATCTACACTCAAATGTAGATCTTAAAGAACAGACATTAAGATTCCTTCACAAAGGTTCTGTGAAAGATAAAAGTTTTCTAAATGTGAATAACCAAACTTGAGGCACTGCAATCATAAAAAAGCAATAAGTAACATTAATAACAAAACTACCAATCTATGTTACATAGCTGGATGTGCCAATTTTTCTCTTTAACCCATCACCTCATAAAGACGTGATTTGACGCCTTGGCAAACAGAGCAGACATTTATAAAATGACTAAAATAAATCATTTATTATAAAACTAACAAAATCAAGGCCAATGTTTTTTGATAGAAAGGACTTCTTCATTAATGATGAGAATACAAAATGTAAGAATTTGTAAAATTTGCTCTATGACGTATTCACTAGGAATCTCAAGGTAAGTTTTTAACTTAAGCAAAAAATCAGTTTCATTTTAATACCGGTAACTGGAAAAAATCAGCAATTTATGATATGGAGTATTTCAGCTTTGTCATTACCACATTTTGATAAGAATGTTTATGATGAGAGATATTTTTTTCTTTTTATCTGGTAAATCATTAGTTTATTTTGAGAGTAAATATGAGAAAATATCAGATTTCTAATTGTTTTATGAAATATTCTAAGATGTTTTGTGAATCCAGCCCTCGCCCTTTATTGGTAAATCACAGACACCATGTGGACCAGACAACATTGCTACACTATACTCTATCTGGCAACATCTTATGGTAAGTACAAATATGTACAAAAATATTCCTAAATTACAAAGAAATATTGTAAAAATAAAGATGAATAATGTTCAAACAAATGCTGGTGTTAAATATTCACACTTGTAAAGACTGTTCAAAAACAATTTAGCAAAAAATGTGTAGAAAACATTCAAACAATACAAACATTTATGAGGAGAGCCATGACTAAGTTTTGGAACTTGTGGCTAACCCCATTAGCAAGTTACTATTTGGTTTTATTTCATGTATTATGTTATTATCTATGGTAACAAAATATGTTAAAAACTAAACATTTGGAAGATAAAACTAAATAATAAGACTAAAGGATACTTATACCATGTTCTATCTTTAACACTCAGCTGTACCAAACTGGACATGAAAAATCACCAAAACAACCGAATAAATGAACAACAAATAAATGTTAAACAAAACCAAAAAAATATATTGATAAGACTTGAACATCTTAGTCCTAATAGAAGAATAATTGAGCGCTCAATGACACCAACCTTAGATCCCATTAGTGACCCTTATCTGACAGAAGGACTTGGCTTGATTAGTCCTTTATTAACCTTTCTTTAAAAACAAGCATTCTAAAAGTATTGCTTAGGCAATACTAAGTCCCCTGCCGACAAAAAGTAAACAAAGAACCCCGCCCCTCTTCATGCTGAAAACAAGTAAATTATTTGATTAATACTTTTGATGAATGTCAAAACGACAATAAATATGAAAAAGTCTGGGAAACTGCTATTTTAAAGAAATTATGCAAGTCCAAGGCCCATATTTTCGTAAAAAAATCAGTGGACCAGAACAAAATGCATACCTGAATTGTAACTCATGGTAAGACTCGCATAGACCTATTTAATTTCATATCAACATCTGCAACATTTAGAACAAAAGTCTGGAAATTTCCAGCCAAGGCCTGTAATTTCATAAAAAATCAGTGGACTGTATCGAAACTCAAACTTGATCTGTAACTTATGGTGGTTGACTCAAATACCAAATACCAAAGTGTTTAGAAAATAAGTCTGGAAACGTGTGTGTGACTGACAGATGGACTGATGGACAGAGTGCAAACCTCTAGTCCCCTAAGGCCATGCTGGTAGGGCACTAATTACAAAAACAAGGTCATATTCAAGCCAAGGTCAGGATTAGGTTGAAATTAAAACCTGTTGTTCAGTATCAATGTCATATATCAGAAACTATTTTGTAACATCTTTCACACCTGATGGATTTCCAACACAAATATAGCAATACAGCAGGCACAGGAAATACCAGGAGAAAAACTAAACAAACTACCTTTACGACGACTAATAGTGCCAACTGAAGGTTTCAGTATAAAAATATCGGGGAAAAAAAATAGTGTCAACCTGTTTCACTTGTCACAAGCTCTAAACCACTTTGCTGTATTATGCCTCACACTGACTTATGTTTTTATTACTTTTTTCTGAAAAATGTAGTTTTCTTTCCTATACATATTAATTAAGCAAATAAAAATAAATATCACATCAGAGTGAAAATGTCCACAATGAAATCAGCCAAAGGCAGCAACCAAAGAGGCCAATGCAGCATTTATTGATCTAAATTAAAACAGAACTCACAAAGGAACCCATTTTACTAAGCTTTGTACTACCAGAAAAATCTCTGTATACATAAAATAGTACCATTATTGTAATTTTTTCTTCACAAAAAGTGACAAGTTTATAATATAGTGAAATGGTCACCTTTCATTATGTTTTATTGTACAAACAAAAAATTAGTATGACAACATTCTTTTGTCTAAGATCCAACTTGTTTGTACAAAGTTTTGTGAATTCTCTTCAAAAATAAGCATTGAGAACAAACATGTACAGCATTATAACCAAAGATAGAGATAAGAGACAAAAAGTGATTGACAAACTGAACAAAATTAATGTAAATAAACAAATTTGAAGAATCTATCAAGCAATGTTACAAATATACACAATTTAAATACAATATATATAAATAAGAAATCGGCACAAAAACATACAAATAGAGTCTAAAACTGTGTTGCAACACAGTGTCTTTCACTGCTTTATTGTTGTCACATGAACTCACATGAACTGTCACTTTTTCCATTTATACAGTACAGGCATGCAAATGTAAAATAGACAGATTTGATTAAAAAAGTAATAACAATGATTAATGTTGTTTCTACAACCTTGTCTCATACCGGTACATGACAAAAGTTTCATTTGCTTTTATGTTCTAGGTAGACATACCAAATTGATCTTAATTTCTGATTTTTGTTGAATATCTTGTTCAAAATTCTTAAAAACAACTTTTTGTTTACCTGTAGTAAACAAACTTATGGAAAGAAGCTTTTTATGGTAGAATATCACACAACTTAGATATCTCTTATCAAATATAAAACAATTTCTCAAATAAAAAATATTATTCTATAAAACAAATAAATACATTTTTTTTTTTCCAAGGAAAAAATTGAAGATTTAAACATGTGTATGGTAGCCATTCTAATACTGACACATTATGAAACCCTGATACTGACACCGACCATACCTTGTATATATAGACTTATGAGTCACATGTATCTCAAATACATTTTGCATTGCAATGAACTCTTAAAGCTAAAGTAAGCATACACCTGTTCCTTATATACACAAGATGCAATTACAATGTTCAATATTTATAAAACAAGTATCAATTTTTCATATGTCTGTCTAGTTGTTTGTAACTCATTTATGAACTTTTAGAAAGCAAAATGTAAGTTTACCTTGACATATTTACCATTGTAACTACAAGATACAATTTTTATGAGAAGTAAAAAAAAGAGCAAACCCACAAAAACTGGGCATTCTTATTCATCAACCTCTCTTTCAAACCAGCCATTATTTCAAATACAATACACAAAGCAATACACAGTCATGACCTTAATGGTTTGCACACAATTTTAGTATTATGACAAGATGAGTGATGAATGATGGAAAAGTTTTGAGTACCACAATGGGAATGAAACGGCGCGCCATCATTGGTAAAGGCCCTTTAATGATCTAGTCCACACTGCACCATACCTCAGAACTCTATTGATTTCCCACCCTCAGTCACAAAAGTTTGCTAGATATAATCAAGGTCAAAGTCTAATGTCATTTCATTGTGAATTCTTTCTAAGAGATCACTTCAAATATATTTTCCTGTATGTAAATACAATGAGTAAGAACGAAGATCCCACAACAGCTGAATGCATTTTCATGAAAATTATTTTGCTTGTCAGCTTCAATGCTTATTTTTCATAAGTTTTCTAAAGTCATTTAAGGTCCATTATATCTCAGAATCAGGCATTCTGAGTTCAATGGATGTTTGGGTATCAGTTATTTAACTGCTTTTAAAAATCCTGTTCATTTGCACAACAAATTCACTTTTATTCTCTGGAAATTGCCAATAATTCATACCCCTGTAAGAAGTTATACCCAATTCCAATTAACCAAAAATTGTGACAATTTCCATAAAGTGGACATTATTTTATCTCTGACAGTTGACTGATAAAACATTCGACAGAAGGGTCAGCCTTTACATTATATCATGAATCTTTACAAAGTTTCAAACAGTTTTGTTTTTAAACTCAGACTGTGGGTGGGTGGTCCTGCATGTGCAATAGAAAGAAACGCCTCTCATTCTTTACTCCATGGAAAACTGACCAAACGAGTGAAAAGGCCAGAAAAAAACTACACCTTCACTTCTTCCCTGGTTTCTGGATAGTTTCGAAAATAAGTCCTATTTTGAATAATTCCCAAACCCATATACTAGTTGAGCAATAATATATATATTTTTGGTACAAATAAAAATGGCTTAAAATTTGTGAGCTCTATAACTTATAAAATATATTTTAAACCAAATCCGGAACAGTTTAGTTCCCAGCTTGACTGCAAAAGCATCAGATGTCTGTAGACTAGATGTTTGTACAAGAGTCTGCCAGTGGGTGGCAGCCTGTATCCATGGAGCAGAATGGTATCAGATGTGGACTCAACTTTGGTACAAGTTGGCGTATGGTCCACCACGAGCCGGATAGGGAGATTTTTCCTGAGTTCTTGCCATCTCATACACCACATCGTCTTCTCGTGGTATTGGGCTCTTCCGTAAAAAGACGAGTGTGAGGGCTGTGGTGATGATTGCTAGAACCTGTCAGAATAAATTGAAAAATATTTAACAACAAATCTTTTAAATTATGGATCATGTTTATGGAAGATGGGTTTAACCACTTCAAATGAAGGCTATATTTACTTAACCTTTACCTCATATAGACATGTAGTGATGTATTGGTAAACAAAGCATATCTGAATCTGACAGCTCCTCTGTTTGTTCATACAATATACATGCAGTAAATCATTATTGCTCAGATTCTTTATAGTCTGCAACTCAGTGAAATCATCCATATATAACTAGAGATTTGTTTTCTTAAAAAACTCATGTCTCCTGTTTGTTCATACAATATACATGCAGTAAATCATTATTGCTCAGATTCTTTATAGTCTGCAACTCAGTGAAATCATCCATATATAACTAGAGATTTGTTTTCTTAAAAAACTCATGTCTCCTTCTTCCCCTCACACAAACACATATACACTAAGGCACACAGTGACATATGCAAATAGTTTGAGTTAAAGGGCTGACTATATTGATAAAGCGCCTCCCAGAGTTACGGACCTTGTGTGTGAGACTTCCTGTCATCAATTTCTTTCCATAACTGAAAGTTTGTTTCAATAGCATAGGTAGAACAAGAGTTATCTTGCGGTCAAGAAATTGTGAAAAGGGGGAATAACTCCAAAAATACTGAGGCCAGAGTTATGAACCTTCTGGTTATCGAGATAGAACTGTAATACAGTCAAAGCAACATCCAATTGTAGTGTAGAAGAGCTTACTATATTCATCCCTTTACTGTATGAATATTCATGTGCAAACTTCTGACTTGCTGAATATCATATTTATGGAACTTAAAATGGTATATGGAATTATGTCTCCCCCCATATTTATAAGGGTGAGACATATTGTTTTTGTCGGAGTTGTCTGTCTGTCCATCACACTTTTTGTCCGGAGCATAACTCAGAAAGTATCAAAGCTATTAACTGGAAACTTCACAGGTGGATAGATCTTTTGGAGGAATAGTGTCATGCACAAGAACCGTAACTCTGCGCATCATATTTTTTTAGCTATTGCCCTGTGTTAAATTTCATACTTATTTTTTTGTTCAGAGCATAATTCAAAAAGCATCAGAGCTATTAACTTGAAACAGGTGTATAGATCATATTAAGGAGAAGTGTCACGCACAAGAACCATATCTCTGTGCATCATATTTTTGGAGCTACTGCTCTTTGTAAATTTCAGAATTATTTTTTTGTCTGAACGTAACTCAAAAGTATAAAAGGTATTGAAACTTCACGGTGGATAGACCTCATGATAGAAAAGTGTCATGCACAAGAACCGTACTGTATAATCATATTTTTTTAATTATTGTCTTTTGTTAAATTTCATACTTATTTTTTTATCAAGAGCATTTCTCATGCACTATGAAACATATAACCTTGAAACTTCACAGATGGATAGATCACATGGACAAGAAATGTCACGCACAATAACCATAACTCTGCACATAATATTTGGAGTTGCTGCCCTTCGTACAATTTCAATTTTTTTTTTTCCCTGATAGCATTTCTCATGCATTATGAGACATATAACCTTGAGGCTTCATAGGTGGGTAGACGTTATGGACAAGAATTGCAGTACACAATAGCATAATCCAGTTCCAAGGTTTCTTGGGAGTTCCTCTGCATTTATACAATTTCTTGTCCATAAGATAAATACCATTCGACTCATGCTGTTGAAATTAAATTTCATATATGGAATGAAATTAATGTGAGTAAGTATTTCAAAACTTGATATCATGGGATCACTTGACCCCTATTTATATATACAGAGGAAAACCCTGCTTCTCTCTGATTTAAGCATTTGCACGTTTTGCATAGTAATCACATAACACATAGCCAAGCATTAAATACCAAATCTCAAATAATTTTTTTATAGATATCACTAGTTACATAATGCAACCAACTAATTACTATATTGATATGTAATGTAAATATGTATCATACAAAAACAGCTGGTACATAGTGTTACATGATTTATTAAATATACAACTGTGTTATAAGATTTATAAAATATATCACTGTAGTATGTGATAAATAGAATCAATAACACCTGGTCATCATTTACTGAAAATGTTAAAACTCATTTACTGAAATGGTATTTAACTTAACAAACCCTTTTTTCTTATCAATGCAGAAAAACTGTTCAATATTTTAAGTAAAAGATGACATCATTTGTTTCATTCTCTTGTTTGACATCCAGACTTACCAATAATGCTACAATGCTGAATGCTATGGCTGCAGCAATGCCAATATTTTCTTGGAAAAATTCAACAAATGCCTTCCCACATCCCTGAAATGGATGAGGTGAAACAATTTATGAATTATTGCAATTTTTATTCAATCTAATTTATTTTTTCGGTCATATTAATGATTTTTATTTCAGAATTGGCAGTTACATGCAATATTTCACAAACACATCAGATAGTGTATATATTTTCCCCATATCTTAAAAATCATGAAACACTATCAATAATGTCTTAAAAGCTCAATACATTTCATCACATTTTTGTAAATGATGATCATTTCACTGAAGATAATAGTTAATCATAAAGTTTTAACACTGTTGCCTTTATTAAAGATGTTTAAAAAACTGAATGTATTAACAAATTGAACATAATAACTACAATTCAGAAAAAAAATGTAAGCCAAGTTTGAGAGACAAAAGTTATTTAATATTCAAACGGGAGAAAACATGAAGCCATAATTATAATCAATTCCGTAAGAATAATTAATGACAAAAACCAACAGAGAGGGAGAGAGAGAAAAAGAATAGGATAGCAAGAAAATAATGACAGAAAGTCAATAACGCACCCTTGTATAGATATTTTCATTTACAATACGATCTTTTTCATCCATCTCGCTTGCAACATCCTTATACATAGGGCAGTATTTGTAGCCTATCCCTTGGACATCTTCGTACCGCCGCGAGTCCTTACAGCATGTCAACGGAGTCAGTTTATCGCGGTTGTCAACATCTAACAAGACGTCATTGCTCCACGACGACTCTTTATAGTCCTTAAATCCTGTGCCTCCGCAGCAATGCAGCTGAAAGATCAGGCAGCACCATTAATGAAGTGTTCTGTTGGATGCAGGATGCATTTTTACAGATTGCATGTATGAAAGTCTTTTTACCCCTCCTATAAAGAGAAGACGAGCAACCACTCCAGGAATCAAACAAACAATACATTCACTAAGCTTTTAATCCTTGATTTGAGCAATATTCATAACACGGTAAGTAATTCAAATCTGATAAAGAATCAACTCTTTTATGTGAGTGAATAAAGTGGAGTTGTTTAACTGGAGGTTTGTTTCACAGCCTTAGTTTAATGCGAGTACACTGCAAAGCCCTGTTGGTGTTGAAATGACATTAAATGTATATGACATAATGTGATCTAGAATTTTAAAAACAATGAGTAAACAAGCCCTACGGTCGAATGAATACAATGACCTGAAGGGGCCTTAGACCTTGGGGGTCAAGATCATTTGAAGGTCAAGGTCACCTGGCGGGTAGAGCTCATCAAAGTACATGCACCTGTGAAGTATAGAGGCAGTAGGTGGAAGGACTTTCATTTTATGGTCAAGGTTAAAGTTTTGTGACAAACACTTATTAGTTAGTGAGTGATTCTGACAGTCAGACCAAAAACAATGTGCCCCAATCTATCGATTCAGGGGAATATGTCACTTAAAATACAGAGTACCGTAATCACTCTCAGTTTTGGGACACCCTAAGTTTTGGGACACCCTTGACTTTTGAGAAAATAATTATTTCTTGAGCCTCTAAATTTTGGGACACTTTTCATTTTATAATTTGTTACTGACTCTAAGTTTTGGGACAAAATTACTGATTACCCAATGTTTTTTCCTTTAATACCATTACAAAAAATAGCTTTTTAAAAGCCGGTGCATGATATTAAAATTGTTGTGATATTTACTTAAGCAGGTGAAGTATTTTATTTATTTTCCCACCTCTCTTTGCTCTCCCCCACCCGTGACACATTGTCTGACGCATGTTAAAACAACATCGCCCCTCAGGGAACAGGTCGGGTGGGAGGGGTGTGTACTGTATATTCACATACATGTGTCATTAATTGGCAATGAAGGACAACAAGCAGACGATAACAAACGACACAGTGGTCCAATTAACAACAGATGAATAACGGTTCTGAGACTGTAAATGTGCTTGTTTTTTTTACACGTTTCAATAATGTTGATACATGTATATAAATGAAGTGATTCTTGTTTGATTTATAAGTCCCGAAAAAAACACTATTCCAACTGGTAGGAAGAAAGCGTAATTTTTTTTTATAAAACTTAATGTGTAAACATTATAATTGATATTAAATAAATAAAATTTAAACTTTTAAACACAAATCAGTCTTTTTTTATTATTAAAGAATCATATATACATATGTAGTTGACTTATGAAAAACTTTCCGTTGTTCAGAAAATATAGCATGGAAACAAAAATATCCAGGAATGAACACTGAACCATCAAATGTGACCTTGAACTTGAGCCAACATGACTGTCACCTGTGTTCTGCACATCATCTCAATTTGGTTTATAATTTAGGCAAGTTTCATTAAAATCCTTCGAGGAGTATAGGAGTTATGGAGCGGACCTGAAATTGTAAGGAAATAGAAGGTTCAAACACATGACCCTCAAGTGTGACCTTGACCGTGAGCCAACATGACTGCAACCTATGTTCTGCACATCGTCTCAATTGTATATATATATATGAGGCAAGATTCATGAAACAAGAGGGCCATGATGGCCCTGGATCGCTCACCTGAGTACCATTGCACACTATTCAAGGTTTTTTAAACAGACAAGAATTCTGATATAACTAATCTTAAACATTTACCCTGACAATACTACAACCAAATATTAAGCTTGGCCTATGGTTTCAGAGAGAAGACTTGTGCGGGATCATTTATCTCCAAAGGGCCACCATTTTGAAAATCTTGATAATGAACCATTAGATGATGCTACATTCCAAATATCTAAGCTCTAGGCCTAATGGATTCATAGAAGAAGATTTTTAAAGATTTTCCTATATAACTCTATGTTAAACAAGTGACCCCTGGTGGGGGGCATTTATCACCATAGGGTCATGATTTGTACAATCTTGGTAATAAACCATAAGATGATGCTTCATACCAAATATCTAATCTCTAGGCCTTATGGATTCATAGAAGAAGATTTTTAAAGATTTTCCTATATAACTCTATGTAAAACAAGTGACCCCTGGTGCGGGGTCATTTATCACCATAGGGCATGATTTGTACAATCTTGGTAATGAACCATAAGATGATGCTCATACCAAATATCTAACTCTAGGCCTAATGGATTCATAGAAGAAGATTTTTAAAGATTTTCCTATATAACTCTATGTTAAACAAGTGACCCCTGGTGTGGGGGCATTTATCACCATAGGGTCATGATTTGTACAATCTTGGTAATAAACCATAAGATGATGCTTCATACCAAATATCTAATCTCTAGGCCTTATGGATTCATAGAAGAAGATTTTTAAAGATTTTCCTATATAACTCTATGTAAAACAAGTGACCCCTGGTGCGGGGTCATTTATCACCATAGGGCTATGATTTGTACAATCTTGGTAATGAACCATAAGATGATGCTACATACCAAATATCTAAGCTCTAGGCCTAATGGATTCATAGAAGAAGATTTTTAAAGATTTTCCTATATAACTCTGTGTAAAACAAGTGACCCCTGGTGCGGGGTCATTTATCATCGTAGGGCTATGATTTGTACAATCTTGGTAATGCCATAAGATGATGCTCATACCAAATATCTAACTCTAGGCCTATGGATTCATAGAAGAAGATTTTTAAATTTTCTATATAACTCTATGTAAAACAAGTGACCCATGGTGCGGGGTCATTTATCACCATAGGGTCATGATTTGTACAATCTTGGTAATGAACCATAAGATGATGCTTCATACCAAATATCTAATCTCTAGGCCTTATGGATTCATAGAAGAAGATTTTTAAACATTTTCCTATATAACTCTATGTAAAACAAGTGACCCCTGGTGCGGGGTCATTTATCACCATAGGGCTATGATTTGTACAATCTTGGTAATGGCCCATAAGATGATGCTACATACCAAATATCTAAGCTCTAGGCCTTGCAGTTTTGCAGAAGAAGATTTTCAAAGTTTGCATTTTTAAAATCTATTTTTAGCTCCTGTGACCTACTTTTTTAACCAATCTGAATAATTTGTACAACTTTGATAGAGGGCATCATAAGGATGATTCCTGTGAAGTTTGGTCAAAATCCCTTCAGCGGTTCATGAGGAGATGTTGTTTAAAGCAAATTGTTGACGACGGACGCACGCACGCACGCACGCACGCACGGACGACGGACGACGGACGACGGACAAAAGGCGATCACAATAGCTCACCATGAGCACGTTGTGCTCAGGTGAGCTAAAAACTAAAAGGGGTATAGGAGATATGGAGCGGACCTGAAATTGTAAGGAAATAGAAGGTTCAAACACATGACCCTCAATTGTGATCTTGACCGTGAGCCAAAATGATGCAACCTATATTCGCACATCGTCTAATTATATATTTGAGGCAAGATTATGAAAAAACTAAAAGGGGTATAGGAGATATGGAGCAAACACGAAATTGAAGGTTCAAACACATAACCTTCTAGTGTGACCTTGACCTTGAGCCTACATGGCTGCCACCTGTGTTCTGCACATCGTCTCAACTAGGTTTACATTTGATGCAAGTTTCATTAAAATCCTTCAAGGGGTATAGGAGATATGGAGCGGACCTGAAATTGTAAGGAAATAGAAGGTTCAAACACATGACCCTCAAGTGTGACCTTGACCGTGAGCCAACGTGACTGCAACCTATGTTCTGCACATCGTCTCAATTAGATATATATATATATGAGGCAAGATTCATGAAAAAACTAAAAGGGGTATAGGAGATATGGAGTGGACACGAAATTGAAGGTTCAAACACATAACCTTCTAGTGTGACCTTGACCTTGAGCCTACATGGCTGCCACCTGTGTTCTGCACATCGTCTCAACTAGGTTTACATTGAGGCAAGTTTCACGAAAATCCATCAAGTGGTATAGGAGATATGGAGCGGACACGAAAACGTTACAGACGGAGAGACAGACGGAGAGACAGACAGATGGACAGACAGATGAAGGCCATTCCTATAACCCCCTTCCCGCTTTGCGGTGGGGGATTAATCAAGAAAGTCTATATATTGATCCTTAATATCCCAATCCTTTGTGTTTTCTATGGAGCAGAGATCAGGATTACAAAGTGAGGACAGTTACCTCCAACTGCATGAAGTCTATGGCCTGTGTCACCCGTTTGTCAAGGCCGTATTTCTTCTGAACGATGTCCATCAAAAGGTTGGAATTCTTCACTGTGTTTTCAATCTGGATAGAAAAGAAAAAAAACATTCCAATACAACAATTTTATCCACACAAACATGCCAAAAATATGTACATGAATATTCAAGAAGTAATGGGCAAAAGGTTCTATTTTAAATAAAATATAAAAATACACAGGTAACAAAATGAAATCCTTTTAGGATAGAAACTCATATCCTTATATTGGGAAATAATGCCAACCTTCTTGAGGGGAAGGCTGGCAGTTCTGCTACTACAAAACCTAAAGAAATCTACTTGTAAATTGTCTCATTATGGCCCCAAGTTTTTCACTGTTTTTCTTTGCTCTTTAACCTTTTACCTAATGAACATCCGTGTACAAATATATGACTAAATGAATATCAATTAACTGATCCTTAAATGTTTGATGAAACAAAGGAATTTTCTTTGCCAGGCTTAGAATTTTTGCGACAATACTGAGACCCTGGAAGGAGCTGGCTGATCTGGGTCTGCTCTATTTTCCAACTGGCATCAACGCAACCCTATATGAGTTAAAGAGTTAAGTTAGTGAAGGGATACATACAGTGTTGTAATATTAGTCTGTCTTAAAAATGGTTGGATAGGTCTTCAACTGACTGATTTACCAACAGTCTCAATTATAACACAGCCAACTTAAAAACTCATAAATTTATCTTTGCACCTGCCTGCAGCAAATACCAAAGGTATCCAATGTCATTAAATTCTAAGAAAACCAGACTTGTTCGTTGGAAGCAGCGCTTACCTGATTATAACTGCTATACATTCTCAATACAGACTCTTGTTTGTGCATTCCCCTCTCAATGTTTAATTTAATTTGAAATAAGCAGCATGTAGGAATTTCCACTGTAATTCTATATCATTCCCACCACATACATTGTAAATTGTACTGAAACAATTCAGATAAATTCCTCTCCATCCATGAGCTCTCCATTCTGGGTCACTCCAGTCTACTTTGCTCAGACTCTACAGTTTGCATGGCAAAGAAAAAGTCCATTGTTTTAGATGTACAACTATACCATTTAAGTTCAGTGTATTATTTATCAAGTCATACATTTGTAAATGAAAATTCATGGCTTATATGGTATAGAAAAAGAACAAAAGCATAATATGTTCACGTGTACGTCACCATTTACACATACAGGTACAAAGACCTTATTTAGCCATAACCCTTACCTGCTTTAAAAAAACACAAAAGGGCCATGATGGCCCTGAAGTTGCTCACCTGAGAAACATTGCCTTGATTTCAATACAAGTTACGATATTGCAGTACAGGCATACTGAATACGGTGATTCATATGGTGAGACAGTACGATCATTTCAATTCCAGACATCAAACAGTATCATTGGGCAAAATTCATCCAAGGTCAAAGTTCAACATCACACACAAAACTGTACCAAGTGCTTAAATTTGAAAGCCATAGCTCAAAATAACAAAAGTAGGTCACAGGGTCATAATCAAGTTCATCTATGGTCAAAGTTTAATTTAAAAAAAAACACAAGAGTTGTTGGAATAACACATATGCCCCCTATGCACAATTTTTAAAGTCACTGTGACCTTGACCTTTGAACAAGTGACCCCAAAATCAATAGATGTCATATACTAGTCTTCACCCTATAAAGTTTGGGGAATGTGGACCCAAGCATTCTCCAGTCATTGATCGGAAACGATTTTCACATTCAAGGTCACTGTGACCTTAACCTTTGACCAAGTGACCCTTAAATCAATAGGGGTCATCTACTAGTCTACTAGTCATTATCAATCACCCTATGAAATTTGCGGAATGTGGGTCCAAGCATCCTCCAGTTATTGATCAGAAACAAAATGGTCTACCGACAGACAGACCATCTGACTGACATTTGCAAAACAATATGCCCCCTCTTGAAGGAGGGCATAAAAACTGTACCTGTGAAGGTTATAACTCCCTATATAAGCCTATGAAAAACAAAAATTGAACAATGGGCGTGGCCAATTTGGATGATCTGATCAAACTTGGTAAAGGACTACTAGACAATGACACACACTAAATATCTTAGTTTTAGGTCTTGTTGTTTCAAGAATTTTTTTTTTTTTAAATTATCCAGTCAAAGTCTTATGTGAAATCAAATGATTCCTTGGGCAGGGAAAATTTTGACCCATGAGCCGTAATTTGAACAAACATGGAAGAGGTCTACTAGGCCATGTTACACACCAAATATTTTAACTCCTGACAAGAAAATTATTCAAGTATTTTCCGGTGTAAGTAATTATACCTAACTCCTGATTGAATTGGCTGATATCAACTATAATCAAGCTAATGCGAGAGATTACGGAATATTGTCAAAAAGTTTGCAGAAGATTGCTTAAGAAATGAAGATGCTATAGTGTAAAAGGAAATCACGTTTTTTTATTCATTCAAGGAACACAATTCCAGACCTTATGGGTAGATATCAGCCATATTCAAACATAGCTTGGACTGTATGTTTATAAATATTGTCATGAAGTCTGAAGAAGATTAAGAAATGAAGAAGCTAGAGTGTATACAAAGTGAAATCTAGCTGGTTTTTTGTTGTTGTTTTTTCGTTCAAGGGCTTTAACTCCACACCTAATAGGCTGATATCAGCCATAATTGAACTTTTGGCTATAAACATTGCCATAAAGTTTGAAGAAGATTGATTAAGAAATGAAGATGCTAGTGTGTACACAAAGTGAAATCTGGCATTTTTTAAATCCTTCAAGGGCTAGAAGTTCAGACTTAATGGGCAGATTATCAGGCATAATCCAACTTGGTCAAGAAATTATGGCTATGAACATTGTCGTTAAAGTTGAATGTTGACAGATGTCCTGAATGATGGATGGACAATGGACCTTGACTGACCACAATAGCTCATTTTAAGCACTTCATGCTCTGGTGAGCTAAAAATCAATAAAAATGTATGTATTTCATGACCAGCTCATCATTTTATTGCCTGAATATAATTTCTCATTTTTCATCAATCTTAAAACCAGAGCCATCACTGCCTGTGCTACTGTTCTGCATTTTTCTCACAATATTGAACTTCATGTAAAACCAGATAGGAACTGACAAGATGGGATGAAACTGGAACAATTCTGCATAATACTGAACAAGGGCCCTGAAGTTACTGCAACAAATTGGCAGCAGTAAAGCTTCAACATTTTCTGAATTTCAAAATCAAGGCCTCTCAGAAAAATCCTAGATCTATCTGCTAGACATACTAACATAATTCAAGCCTTGTCCTAAGGGTGAACCCTAAAACCTGATGATTTATTAACACAGACAGGAAGGGCCTCTTAATCACCTCTCCAGACGTGTTGAGAGAGCTTGTCAATTACTGTCAGGGGGGTTCGGTATCTACAAGTCACAGTGATAAATTTCAACACCCCAGACTACCTTATAAGATCAGAATTTACTGCACATGTACACATGCCTTCATCTGATGACTTCCCGGGTTAGTGGGTCTGGAGATTTATCTGCTGGCAGGGACTGTGATATGGAATTGCACACACAATTTATGTGGTGATACTCTGAGCTGGAACAAAAGCATAATTTTTTGCTTCCCAAAGAAAAGTTTGGAAATCAGGAGGCTAATGATGTCTTCTACAGATAAACTGTTTCAGCATTGATGTGGCAATTTCTGTTTCATTTTTAGATGGCGCAGCTGTCTTATGCTGGAAAACAAATTCAGGCCTCGCTGATTTGCATATTTTCCACGGCAAGTTTAACTGTACCTCTCCGCACTTTAAGCGGATCCATGCAATGCGATTCTGCACTAACAAATATGAGTGGAATATGTTACACAGACGTTTAAATCATAACCATAACCGCTTAAATGTATTATTGTTTGGTAACATGTTTTCTATTATCATTATTTTTCACCAGAAACATCTATTTTAAGTGTGAACAAAATATCTGTGACATTTCTTAATCAGAACAGCAACCCATTTTACATACATGAAGATCTACTCCTGTAAAATGAAAAAGTAGCGCTCCATATGTATATAATTGACCTAAAAAAAGTCCACACGTAATTTTGCATTATGGTGAGTTAGGTTCCTCCAAGATAATTTCTTATCTTTGAAATAGAAAGGCAAACATTGTAGTTTCTTAAATAATCAAATACCTTGTCAGTTTCTACACATACACAACACCAGATAGAATGGCTAGTACTGAAGAAAGAGAATGACCTACTTAGGTATGCAACTTTATGAATGAAAGGCTCATGCACCTAACTCCGGATTATTATGTTACAAACAAATAGCGAGTAGCAACAGCGCATGGAGTTTTGTCATTATATGACTGCTTCAATAACTTCAGAAATGCTGGGTTTAGAACTATAGCTATTTCATGTTAATCCTGTCGCGGTCTCTTAGCGCATAGTGCGCTTTGATTTTTCACTGCAACTTGTCGATCATTCTGATGAAAAATGCGTGAATTGCCATGAGTGTGTATGCTTGGATAAGTATAACTGACTAGTAGAGAGACCATGGTCAAGGATTCCCTAACATCTTGTTATAATGTTAACCCTTTACCTCATGAACATATATATTTATGAATGATTGAATAATAATTGATTAATGGTATATGAAACAATGGATTATTCCTTGCTTTGCAGACTTTGCCAAATCTGAGCTATTGTAGGATCAGAGCAGGAGCTACCTGATCTGGCTTGATTCCCTGTATGCCTGGGTGGCAAAACATGTATAGGGCAATCATTAAAAAATTGTTTGTTTGTAGAGCTCTGACCCTGAATTGCAGGGACACAAAAATATATATATAAAAATTTCAACTCAAAGACCTGAAAAAAACAAACAAGAGGCCCATGATGGCCCTAAATCGCTCACCTGAGATAAATAGGTTGACCAAAGGAACATCTGTACCAATTTATTTTAAAATCTGGCCAGTAGTTTTGAGGATGATTTTTAAAGTTTTCATATTTTTTTCTTTTTGTTGCCATGGCAACCAGAGTTCTATATGGATCGAGTTTATCTTAGGAACTTTTGTGAAGGTTGACCCAAGGATCATTCCTGCCAAGTTTAATCAAATTCTGTCCAGTGGTTTCAGAGGAAATGTTGATTAAAGTTTTCCCGATATACATATAAGGCAAATAAGCCCCGCCCCTGGCGGCCATGTTTTTTACGGATCGTAATAATTTCAGCAACTTTGGTAGAGGTTGACCCAAGGAACATCTGTACCAATTTATTTTAAAATCTGGCCAGTAGTTTTGAAGTATTAAAGTTTTCTTTTTTTTTGTTGCCATGGCAACCAGAGTTCTACATGGATCAAGTTTATTTTAGCAACTTTTGTGAAGGTTGACCCAAGGATCATCCCTGCCAAGTTTAATCAAATTCTGTCCAGTGGTTTCAGAGGAGATGTTGTTTAAAGGTTTCTCTATATACATATAAGGCAAATAAGCCCCGCCCCTGGCGGCCATGTTTTTTTACGGATCCAAATAATTTTAGCAACTTTGGTAGAGGTTGACCAAAGGAACATCTGTACAAAATTATTTTAAATTCTGGCCAGTAGTTTTGAAGGAGATGATTTTTAAAGTTTTCATTTTTTTTTTCTTTCGGTTGCCATGGCAACCAGAGTTCTGCATGGATCAAGTTTATTTTAGCAACTTTTGTGAAGGTTGACCCAAGGATCATTCCTGCCAAGTTTAATCAAATTCTGTCCAGTGGTTTCAGAGGAGATGTCATTTAAAGCAAATTGTTGACGATGGATGAAGGGTGATCACAAAAGCTCACCTTGAGCACGTTGTGCTCAGGTGAGCTAAAAATGAGTAAGTGCCATTTTGATGGATCAATTGGAGCACTACAAACAAACATATTTTAATTTTGGCCTAGACACCAGTATGTATGAGGTTAGGGGTTTATTTGCCTAAATATTATCTTTGAAAGTTGAATCCCATACAATTAAATAACAAACTTGATGCAAACTTTACACATATGTTGTGTAGACCATTTCAGAGAAAAAAAAACTAGAAATGTGTCCACATGACATAGATGCCCCTGCAATTCTGTTTATCAAATGATATTTTTAGTCAGTGAATATGAAAAACTGGAAATATAAAAGATGATTTTAAGATCAAATGAGTGCTGTGACCCTGACCTCAACCAAGTGATTCACCAACCTGTACATGTTTTGTGACACAAAGTTTTGTCTTAAGGATCCCTCCTTGTGCCAAGTTAATTCAAAACATGACTATACACAACGACAGGACTGCTTACACAAATTTTAATCTGAACTAACTGCTGTGACCTTGCCTTTGAAGCTAGCAAATTGGTTCTTGTTTGCATTACATCATATCCTTGGGATCATTTGTGCCAAAACACAATCATTCACAACAAAGTTACAGCCCAGACTTGATTCAAAGGTCAACCAAGTGCTGTGACTTTGACCTTCAAGCTAGCAACCTGGTTCTTGTTTGCAACACATTGTTTTGTCCCAAGGATCATTTGTGCCAAGTTGCTTCAAACCACAACCATTCACAACAAAGTCAAAGCTGGGACACAATTTTAAGGTCAACCAAGTGCTGTGACCTTGACCTTAAAGCTAGCAACCTGGTTCTTGTTTGCAACACATCGTCTTGTGCTAAGGATCACTTTTGTGCCAAGTTATTTTAAAAAGCAACCATACATAACAAAGTTACAGCTGGGACACAAATTCTTGCACACACACACTAACACACACACAAACACACGGACAGGTGAAACACTATATGCCTGTCGCCATTTCTTGGCAGGGGCATAAAAAAGAAATAACTGATTCTAAAATAAAATTAGTAGCATAAGTTCCTGGAGATTCTAATCCCTTTGCATGAATAATATATAACTATGGCATGCCAAAAATTACCATATAGGTAATGGCCTATTATGGCCCTTATTATCTTTATATCCCCAATGTGTAGGACCCCATGTCAAGGGTACACACTAGCCAGTCAGCATAAATGCATCTGTCTCGACCCAAGAGCACCTGTCACTGTGTACTGAGTCTGAGCTTGGTGGAAAATATGTCAGCCCAACACACACCACTTCATTCACCCATAATCAAACAGAGTGCCATGGGGTTAACCCTTTCCCTCATATAGACTCATTTTGACGCACTCAATAAGTACCACAAAAGCCTGATCTGCAAATAAACACAGTTAAACCTTACCAAATTTAATTATAAAGTCCTCATTTCCAGACCACTGAGGAGCAGCGAACAGCATAAAACCTGATCAACCTGTGAGTTACTCGCAGGCTGATCTGGTTTTATGTTGTTCGCATAGGTCTTTTCATGGTTTCCTCTATAAGGGAAAGGGTTAAAGTCCTGCCCTGACTGATATAATTCTCTCACTACACAACACAAATATGACAATGAGGACATGACATTCAGACAGGACACCAGCACCAGTTCCAGCACTCATTCCCAGGGAACCACTTCATGTACACCAAGTCCTGTATCTAGGACATGGGACACATTAGCATACACAGCCTCTTCTCCTGTTTGTTTAGGAAGTATGAGATGTGATTGTAGCTTTATTTGTGACACTCTAGAGACTCATCGAAAGTTTCTGTCCACTCTGTTTTTCTTTGAAGGAATTACAGGAGATTAAAACTTGATATGGATAGA
Source organism: Solen grandis (assembly GCA_021229015.1). NCBI lineage: Eukaryota > Metazoa > Mollusca > Bivalvia > Adapedonta > Solenidae > Solen > Solen grandis. Next base: position 29,882,154 of record CM037790.1, on the reverse strand, counting down.
AAAGTTTGTTTGAACTGCGGTATGACAAAGTGAAAAAGTTAGATTGTTACAGATAACAATTTCCTTTATAGGAATTATAATAATGATATTTAAAGAACAAGAGTGTCAGTGATGCCACAATATATGCCGCCACAAAATATAAAGACCAAGAGGGGTCTTTTAATTATTGCTTTTAACATTTCTGTAAGCATAAGCTCATAATAAAGTCTATAAGACCAATTAATTTAGCTGAACAGAGATAGAACCCTAAAAATGCTTCCAATATGACAGTAGGTCAAATAGCAGTATCAATTTGAATCCTTTTTTCTTTCTCCCCATAAATCTTGCAAAAATCACTGTACCAGAAAATCCTTGCCTTATGCACTTTTACCTGTTTAGAAACTTGAGTTGGGTTTTAAAGAGACCATGTTTAGAAAGGCATAACTATTGCAAATATTGATGAACATCAAAGCCCCTGCTTTGTGCATATCTACCCAGTATAGTAATGACATTGCCCAAGTTTTGAAAAGATTAGGTCAGAAACATACAAGAAATTTTAAAAAAAAGACACAAATCTTGCAAAAATTAATGTACCGGGAAATCACCACTTCATGCACATCTACCCATTATAGTAATGATATTGACCAAGTTTTGAAAAGATTCATTCAGAAATGTAGGAGGAGTTGCGTTCACAAGGCTGCAATATCAATCAGCTACAGAGACTAAGTTTCAAGGGACACAAATCTTGTAACAAGAGGCCCATGATGGCCCTAAATCGCTCACCTGAGATAAATAGGTTGACCCAAGGAACATCTGTACCAATTTATTTTAAAATCTGGCCAGTAGTTTTGAAGAAGATGATTTTTAAAGTTTTCATATTTTTTTTCTTTTTGTTGCCATGGCAACCAGAGTTCTATATGGATCAAGTTTATTTTAGGAACTTTTGTGAAGGTTGACCCAAGGATCATTCCTGCCAAGTTTAATCAAATTCTGTCCAGTGGTTTCAGAGGAGATGTTGTTTAAAGGTTTCTCTATATACATATAAGGCAAATAAGCCCCGCCCCTGGCGGCCATGTTTTTTTACAGATCGGAATAATTTTAGCAACTTTGGTAGAGGTTGACCCAAGGAACATCTGTACCAATTTATTTTAAAATCTGGCCAGTAGTTTTAAAGAAGATGATTTTTAAAGTTTTCAAATTATTTTTCTTTTTGTTGCCATGGCAACCAGAGTTCTATATGGATCAAGTTTATTTTAGCAACTTTTGTGAAGGTTGACCCAACGATCATCCCTGCCAAGTTTAACCAAATTATGTCCAGTGGTTTCAGAGGAGATGTTGTTTAAAGGTTTCTCTATATACATATAAGGCAAATAAGCCCCGCCCCTGACGGCCATGTTTTTTTACGGATCCAAATAATTTTAGCAACTTTGGTAGAGGTTGACCCAAGGAACATCTGTACCAAATAATTTTGAAATCTGGCCAGTAGTTTTGAAGGAGATGATTTTTAAAGTTTTCAAATTATTTTTCTTTTTGTTGCCATGGCAACCAGAGTTCTTCATGGATCAACTTTATTTTAGCAACTTTTGTAGAGCCTTACCCAAGGAACATTCCTGCCAAGTTTCATTAAATTCTGTCCAGCGGTTTCAGAGGAGATGTCGTTTAAAGCAAATTGTTGACGACGGACGACGCACGACTAACGACGCACGACGACGGACGCAGGGCGATCACAAAAGCTCACCTTGAGCACTTTGTGCTCAGGTGAGCTAAAAATCAATGAACCATAAAATCACCACTTCATGCACATCTACCCATTATAGTAATGATATAGACCAAGTTTTGAAAAGATTCATTCAGAAATGTAGGAGGAGTTGCGTTCACAAGGCTGCAATATCATTCAACTACAGAGACTAAGTTTCAAAGGGACACAAATCTTGTAAAAATCAATGAACCATAAAATCGCCACTTCATGCACATTTACCCATTATGACATTGACCAAGTTTTGAAAAAATTCATTCAGAAATATAGGAGGAGTTGCGTTCACAAGGCTGCAATATCATTCAGCTACAGAGACTAAGTTTCAAAGGGACACAAATCTTGTAAAAATCAATGAACCGGAAAATCGCCACTTCATGCACATCTACCCATTAAAGTAATGACATAGACCAAGTTTTGAAAAGATTCATTCAGAAACGTAGGAGGAGTTGCGTTCACAAGATACGGACGTACGTACGGACGGCAGACGGACGGACAGACAGACGGAGAAGATGACGCCAACATACGACCGCCTCCGGCGGCGTATAAAAAGAAGTGAGAAAATGAAATAGAAGCTTGTCAGAGCAAGATTGGACAAGTGGTCATCATGTTCACCAACTATTGGAAGTCCATTTGTTCAATGTCAAGGTCATGTCTTGGAAAAGCTTCAGACCTGATAAGCTGTCAACCATCTGTCTAAAACCACTCACAGTTATCTGGTCTTAAACAATATATATATATTACACAACCTTGTAATATTTACATGATATGAATGTAATCAAAATCTCTTTAGGGTCAAAGGCTGTCAAAACTTGAGTGGTTCAAAGGTCAATGTTATTGCCATGGGCAACACAAGTCAAAATGCAATCAATGTTTTAAAAAGATGTGTCTCTATTTAACCCTTTCCCTCATAGAGGAAACCATGAAAAGACCTATGTGAACAACATAAAACCAAATAAGCCTGATCAGGTTTTATGCTGTTCGCTGCTCCTCAGTGGTCTGGAATAAGGACTTTATAATTAAATTTGGTAAGGTTTAACTGTGTTTTTTTGCAGATCAAGCTTTATGTGGTACCTATTGAGTGTGTCAAAATGAGTCTATATGAGGGAAAGGGTTAAAAGCTCTTTATTTCATGGTATTTTTTGATGGCTTGACAAACGCAGGAGACCCAGATCAGATGGCTAAATTCCGATCAGGATCTCCTCTGTTTGCTGATGCAATAATGATACTTTATTCTAGTCTGCAAAGTAAATAAAAAATCATTGTTTTATATATGATTTAAAGTTCAGTGAAAAGTATTCAACAAGTCAAATTTGTACATGAATATTCATGAGGTACAGTGTTATTTAACCTTTCCAGTTTTGATCTTGCCTTAGTGTAAAGGAATTATTTTCCTTTTAAGACTTTTAAGATCACCCTGCAAAAGATCTCATGCACAGAAGGTCCACATCAAAGACAGCATCACAAACATACCCATGTGTCATCATCAGTGTGTAAACCAGACCAACCATAATGATCACATGATATCCCAGTATAGCTATTGCATAAGCTGATGAATCAATTTAAATATTTCTGCATACAATAATATTTTTGGAATGTCTATTTACAGTGGGCATCTGAATGCTTTATTCCCTTCAGTGTATGATTGGGCTGACAATCTGTAAAGATTCTACCCTAACAATTGCTCAATGTGGTCAAAGGAAACATACTAATGACAATTAAAAGGACATGAACAGCAATAAGTATAAACTTAAGAACTTAAAGATGTTAACATATTAAGGAGACCCCGCTGTAGCTTCCCCATCTTGTGAGAGACAAATGAACTTGAAGGTATTTAAAAGCCAAAGTAATCCACATCAGATATAGCTCATGCCTTGATCATCCAATCAGGGTGGGTCATGCAGTACATGTAAGGAAACTATATCTCTCTCTTTTAATCATTAAGGTTTTGCTGCAAAACAGAACGATAGAATAGCTGCATACAAAGTCAAAACACTTGAAAGGCAGCATGAACCTGCAAGCTTTGACCAGAAGTGACTTAGTCCATAGACTGGCCCACCAATTATATATATCAAACCCATTACAAAAAGCACTGCATGAACTTGGTCTTTGGCTGATTATTTGACATTGTTTGATCTGAAAGCAAGTAACCATTTCCAAATGAATGAGGCCTAAACTTTTGCCAATGAAGTCAGGTTCTCCACCCTTAAACCTTTCCCTCATAGAGGACACCATGAAACAAGAGGGCCAAGATGGCCCTTGGTCGCTCACCTGAGAAAGGTGATTGCTTAAGAAATAAAGATGCTTGAGTGTAAAAGTGAAATCTGGCTTTTTTTATGGTGAAATGGGCATAACTCCTAAATTTACAAGTCAATATCAGTTATAATTGAACACGATTGTGAGATTATGGGCATAAACATTGTCTTTAAGTTTAAAAATGATTGTTAAAAAAATGAAGTTGGTAGAGAATAAACAAAGTGAAATCTTGCATTTTTTGTATTAAAAGGGGCATAACTCCTGACCTAAATGACCCATCTCAGCCATAATCAAACTCAATCGAGACCTTATGGTCATAAGCATTTTCATAAAGTTTGAAGATGATTGCTCAAAAGATGAAGATGCTAGAGTGTAAACAATGAAATATGGTTTTTTGAAATTAAAAGGGGCATAACTCCTGACCTAATTTATGAATCTCAGCCATAATCGAACTCAATTGAGACCTTATGGTCATAAGCATTGCCATAAAGTTTGAAGAGGATTGCTCAAAAGATGAAGATGCTAGAGTGTAAACAACTTGAAATATGGCATTTTTTGAATATTAAAAGGGGCATAACTCCTGACCTAATGGTACGATATCAGCCATAATCGAACTTGGCCGTGATTTTATGGTTATAAACATTGATATAAAGTTTGAAGATGATTGCTCAAAAGATGAAGATGCTAGAGTGCAAACAATGTGAAATCTGGCTTTTTTTAATTTTAAAAGGGGCATAACTTCTGAACTAATTGACGGATCTCAGCATTAGTCGAACTCAATCGAGACCTTATGGTCATAAACATTGTAATAAAGTTTGAAGATGATTGCTCAAAAGATGAAGATGTTAGAGTGTAAACAACGTAAAATCTGGCATTTTTTTATATTAAAAGGGGCTTAACTCCTGACCTAATCAACTGATCTCAGTCATAATCAAACTCAATCGAGACCTTATGGTCATAAGCATTGCCATAAAGTTTGATGATGATTGCTCAAAAGATGAAGATGCTAGAGTGTAAACAAAGTGAAATATGGCATTTTTTGAACATTAAAAGGGGCATAACTCCTGACCTAATTTACGAATCTCAGCCATAATCGAACAGCATTGCCATAAAGTTTGAAGAGGATTGCTCAAAAGATGAAGATGCTAGAGTGTAAACAACTTGAAATATGGCATTTTTTGAATATTAAAAGGGGCATAACTCCTGCCAATCGATATCAGCCATAATCGAACTTGGCCGAGATTTTATGGTTATAAACATTGTTAAAAAGTTTGAAGATGATTGCTCAAAAGATGAAGATGCTAGAGTGCAAACAATGTGAAATCTGGCTTTTTTTAATTTTAAAAGGGGCATAACTCCTGTTCCGATATCAGCCATAATCGAACTTGGCCGAGATTTTATGGTTATAAACATTGTTTTAAAGTTTGAAGATAATTGCTCATAAAATGAAGATGCTAGAGTGCAAACGAACAAATTGTGGACGACGGACGGACGACGGACATTCATCGATCCTAAAAGCTCATCCTGAGCACACATGCTCAGGTGAGCTAAAAACCTATGCGAACAGCATAAAACCAGATCAGCCTGCGAGTAACTCGCAGGCTGATCAGGTTTTATGCTGTTCGCTGCTCCTCAGTGGTCTAGAAATGAGGATTTTGTAATTAAATTTGGTAAGGTTTAACTGTGGTTTTCTGCAGATCAGGCTTTATGTGGTACCTATTGAGTGTGTCAAAATGAGTCTATATGAGGGAAAGGGTTAATGCTTCTCCTGAAGTCATGTTTCATATTCTGGATAACAGGGTTGGCAATAAACCTTTATTCCTATGTTATTAACTAGGTTAATCTGGCATTCAGATGGGCCACATCTCAATTCTTTGTCACTGATTCAGATACTTTGAACTAAATATAAAACAGTGTGCAGGTGCATGACTCAGGTTCATAGCTCAAAGGTCAAGGTCATACTTAGAGATTAAAGGTAAACCTTGTCTTCATGCATGGAAGATTTACAAATAGTTTGACTAATTGATACTTCAAGAATCTGTCTGATCTGGATCTGTTCTGTTTGCCAAGACATCAAAACAAATCTATTAGAGGTAAAAGGTTAATGAATTTTCTCTGAAACATCCAGACGAGAGGGTTGGGAAATCCAGTATATTGAGACTAACAAAAAAACCTGCACAATGCTGCAATCTGTTTTGTCTATCCAGCGGCTCATTAAGACGCTGCTAAATTGAGCAGCCAGAGATCGGCCCATTGTCAGGCTGTCACATGCTGGAGCCATGATGGTGTGTGTGTGTGTGTGTGTAATCCTGCAGTGAATATCCATACGTAGATTGTATTCCACTTGGATACACCCTCTCACACCATGCAAGACAAACAATAAACCCAGGCAGCTCAAGTTTTACACACATAATAAATTTCTTACATGATAAAAATGGAGCAGTATAAATCTGGTCACAATGATCATTTTCCCAATAAAAAAAAAATATATACATGTTTGGGTTAAATAATCCCTTCATGTAAAACAGATATGAGACAGACTAGTAGCATATGATGCTAGTATTAGATCAACTATTCCCTATTGATAGAACTAACCTTATTTACTGAGGCAGATAAATAGCAGGATATGTCACACCCTGTCATGTTAACATGACATTCAACCTTACCTACATTTGGAACTACCCTTATATGCTGAACACAAAGTGTGGGAGTTTTTTAAGTATCATTTTTAATGACTCACAGTAACATAAAGAGAGTTTGGTAATATAGACAAAGTTTAATGCATTGGTAGATAAGAGTCTCCTCTGTTTGTTCATACTCCAGTTTCATAAACCAATTTAAAATTCAATAAACTAAATTCATCATTTGTATATGAATATCCATGAGATAACTGCCAATCATTGAAGTTGCCATTTGATTAATGTTACACTACTGGAGTTAGAGCATAATCTATAATTGCGGCAGCTTTATAACTCAAGTCTGGGGTTACAAGATGTTAAATTTTGACCTAGAGATCTTCTATTTAATAAGCTTTTGCTTTAACAAACTCAATCAGAATCTGTACACATTAACGGCTGTCTCAGAACTGTGCAAATCATTGATATAGTAAAAATTTGTCAATCAATGTAATTTATCTAAGAATCTCTCTACAATCTTCTGCAACACTGGTAAATGTTCATGAGAATCATCTCATTCTTGGCTGATTTTATACAGCCTGCATTGAAATGGGTATAACAGGGAAATGAAGATACAATATCAGACAAATAATGTTAGCCTCCAGCTACATCGATGATCATATCCAGCTCTGCGCTACCCATAATTCAATCTCCCAAGGCACTTTCGCTTCAATCTCTTACAGCACTTCTACAAGTAGTGAACACAATATTTTCTTGTATTGAACAATGACAATGGAGTAAAATCTTTCAAATCCGGCGCTGTCTTCAAAATGCCTCTCTAACTGCTTTTAATAGAACAAGTTTCTGTAAAGCATAACATTTTCCTAAAATGTTAATTAACAACTAGGGCAAAAACATGTCTAGAAAAATGAGAATTCTATTAATTATTGATCCCTGTGCTCTACAGACAGACTTCAGGAGCCTCCGGAAAACAAATGACTTCTCCCTGTCTGTTAACATGGTGCAGCCAGCCAGGCAAGTCAGGAGGACAACCTATTTGTTAATGCAGATGAATATTTGTTACAGTATTTTACCAGCATTTTTTATAAATATTTTTGACTGAGGGAGACACTGCATATTATGCAGCCCCTGTCACACCACATTCAAGCCTAGGCATACTAAATTAGCCAGAGAAGAAATTTGGTTAAATAAGAACTCGATAATTGGCAAACAAAGTAACTTTGGCACCAATTCCACAAACAATGCTTTAGGTGCTAAATAATAACACTTAAATACTTATGGATGTATTTCTGAATGAAAAGTTGATTATTTCATTTAAAAATATAAACTTATGAGTCTATTTAAAGATTTTAATTAGAAAAAAAAGACTTGCTAAATTGTAACAGACTAAGTACATGGTATTGATTGAAAAGAAACCAGGATCTGCCAGTTTAAACATATTTCTTCTATTATGTAGAAAATTATAGTTGACCACCCACTCATGTTACAGGGTGTAGTAACAACAGAATTCTAGCAACAAAGTAGAGAGATCTTTTCAATTATTTGTAACAATGTTTATCCAATCACTTTAAAGACATATGGTTTGAGGGATGACAACTAAAATGTTCCCCTATTTCTTCTATGTGCATTTCAAAGAGTTTTGGGTTCAGCTCTTAAGCTGTTCCTTTATGTTCAACTGGAAGAAGAATTTTTAAAACTTCAAGTTTATTTTTCCAACTTGTCCTGGCCAAGTTATTTGTGACATTCAACGTTTCAAACCCATAACCTCTTGCTCCATTGTCAAATTAGGTCTTTTTTCTACTGACAAGGGACCTTAATATTATATTTTGGGAAGTAAAAATGCCATTTTCTTGAGTTTGGGAAGAGAATATCCCTGGGGTAAATGTCAATTAAGGATGAAAACTGCATGAATTCTAAAGATTTTTTAGAGGGAAAGACGCCTCTAAGCTATGAACAGTCTCTGGTAAAGAAGGAAAAAATCTTCTGTAAAAAACCTGTAACAGAGTCACTCATGGTGGATGTGATGGTACACTGTCCACACACATGTGAACGCTTCTGTTTTTTTACTTGTTTGTTTAAACGCTTTAGTCATTCATAACTAGAAATGTGTCCAGAGGACACATAACAATAACAACAACCATAGCAACACAAGAAAAGTGCTCATACATCTGGCAAATTGGGCATTGTCAATGGTTATCCGATAATAATACCCAGGTGCACAAGTTCATGTCCTGAATAAAATATTTGTGAAGTTTCAAGTCCGTAGTACAAATACTTTCAGAGTTACGTGTGTCACAAGCAAAAATTCCATATTTTTCAAAATCAAAGGCCCATAACTCTGTCAACTTCAACGAAGGTTTGATAAATAAAACCCAGGTGCACAAGTCAATGTTCTCAATAATATATCCATGAAGTTTCAAGTCTGTAGTTCAAAAACTTTCAAGTTATAGTACAAAAACTTTCAGAGTTTCTTGTCTCACAAGCATAAAATTACATGTTTTTTTCCAAAAACAAAGGCCCATAACTCTGCCAACTTCAATGCCAGTTCAATGAAAATACCCTGGTGTGCAAGTTCATGTCCTGAATAATATATCCATTAAGTTTCATGTCTGTTGTACAAACACTTTTGGAGATATGCCTGTCACAAAGTTTCAGGATGGACATACATACGTACGGACGGACAAAGGCAATCTTATGCCACCCCCTCTCCATTTTTGGTGGGGTATAAAAAAGACAAAACATTCAGTTAACCCTTTCCCTCATATAGACTCATTTTGACGCACTCAATAGGTACCGCATAAAGCCTGATCTGCAGAAAACCACAGTTAAACCTTACCAAATTTAATTACAAAATCCTCATTTCCAGACCACTGAGGAGCAGCGAACAGCATAAAACCTGATCAGGCTGATCTGGTTTTATGTTGTTCGCATAGGTCTTTTCATGGTTTCCTCTATGAGGGAAAGGGTTAACCTTTAAATGACAGTATTGTAAAGGCAGATGTTCGCATCAATTTTCCCAAAACACCTGTGACATGATGAATGTCTAATCACGCAGATCCAGAATGATCCAAAGGTGTGATAAACGACAGTTGCTGATAAAAGTCTCACTACAAAAGAAAGGCCAGTTTGGAGATTCAAGCATTTACTGCTGTTGGTCAAATCGGACAGGGAGTCGCTTTTAAGTCTCATAATAGAGGTAAATGCATTGGCAAGAATTTTAAGGTAAGGTGAGACAGACCATCTCAACTGTTCTTAATAAAACTGTTTACTTACCTCTTCTCTGTAGATGTATCCGTAGACCCCGCCCCCTATCAGCACACCCAGGATAATGGGCAGGAAGACCAGGTACTGTAAGTAGACAGAAATTGTTATTAAGATACAATGTATCAAATCAGATTTAAATTGGGCTACCCTCAAGCAGCTCACCTTAACTTACCAAATGAATGCTCCATTTTATTTTCTTGGTAGGAATATTGTCATTCCTGTGTAGCAGGGTATTCATTATAATAAGTGTTACTGATCAAAATCATCTAATAAAATTGAATTAAAATTTGATGTTTTTTGGCAATATTTGTAATTTTGAATGTCAGAAATCCCCCCTTGGGCTATACTGCCAATTTTTTTGTTTTTCCAAAAAATTGTTGTTATATTTATTGATGAAAACCCTGGGGCAATTTCATTAAAAAATTTGAACAGGGACAGGTCAAAACCTGTCATTAATATTTGTGCCAATTTCTATCTTGATTTAAATTGGATGTTCAAAGTTAAAGGTGAGTTGATGAAGCTGTTCTATTTTATTCATACTTATTCTTTCTTAATAAAAAAAAAACAATTGCAAATTATGGATGGTCTGAATTTTTCTTTTCTTTCTAAGTTGATATTCAAAGCCTTAGGGTATTAATCAATATATCAATATCTAATTAAAATTCAATAAGATTAATTATGACAAAAACAAAATGTTCATATACAACATTTTCAAAATCTGTCATGAAATTCAATTTTTTTATCTTTATCCTTGTACGAACAGATCTTGGCACATTCTATATAAGATTCACACTTTGAAATCTTTGTTTACCAGTATAAATATATACTATGATTAGCAAAGATATAAATTTTAACCACACACAAATTCTGAAAATTTCCAAAACCTAATAGAAAATCTAAGAGTTGACTGCATACATTCACATAAAGACTTTGACAACAAAATTGCAAGCCCTGCAGTTTTATTGCAATGAGGCACTCCAGTCATTTGTGTCATTAAGTTAGTGGAATTCATTTCATTGCAGCCATATCTCCTGTTGCACCAAATGTTAGTGTTCATATCTGCCTCTCAAGGGGATCAATTACTTCACCAATCTCCTGTTATTGTTTAATGGATTTGAGAGACAACAGCAAAGAAGGCATCCTACTATCAGAACAGATTGAGTTCATTTCCCAAAATGGTTGCTTTGCTATTTATTGGTAAACTAAGCTGGAAGTTTAAATTTTTATGGAAATGGCTTATTTTATCAAATCTGACATCTATTATCCCCCTAACCAAAGCCTTGTCTTGCATTAAGTTCAAGATATTAATTAACACTTGTAACTATTAGCAATAATTATTATGATCAAGTTGCATTCTGTATACTACTACACAACAGGGATGCCATCACTATGTTAGTGACTGTTAAAGGTAACTGATAAAAAGGCTAAATTAAGGCAAAAACATGTGTTCCCCTGTGACCATCACTCAGTGACACCTACCAGTAACACCAACAGTGTTCTCTGGAACACATGTGTCACCTGACGGAAAAAGTGTGACAGACGGACAGACTGACGGATGCATACACAGACTACGGAAAAGTAATCCCAGTGTGTCACCTCTGCTTGCAGCAGGTGACACAAAAAAGGAGGTTTTATACTGGTTGTTACTGAGTAAAGTTAAAGGGTCAAAATTGGAGCTGTCACTTAGAAAGCCCATGTATATTCCCATATAGAGTAACATGGCCAAGACTCAGCTAGTTTCAAACAGGTTCTTGTATCAATACAGAGGCATGATATACATTCTCACTGATGTGGGTTTGAGTGCCAGCAGGGTCATTTGCTTTTTCATGTAAGAAACCTTCCAACTGGTTTGCAGTAGGTTGGAGGGTCTACCAGGCTGTATCCACACACCTCTGTCTTCCTCTATTCTCTAAGTACCTGGACGTCACTTTGATACATGTATAACTGATTTATAAACACATTGACACGAACCTCCAGAACAACAACAACATTTCCAGGATGTTGATATTGAAGAAAAAATGATTACATGATCCCTTGTATGAATCCCTATCACCAGCATGATGTCT
>CM037790.1:29820100-29870100 GCA_021229015.1 Solen grandis | reverse complement strand
GCACCAACCCACAGCCCCACTCGTTCTCATATAATACTCTTCAGCATCCCACTCTTCAAATTATAAATAATTTAGTTTCAAGAAAAAATATCTATTTTGATCTTGAGCCAGAATTCCTGTGGAACCTGTCAAATATATCAAGGTAAATTTTCTACCATCTGAGAAATAGTTTAACTGCTAACAGCCCCATGATAAACAGAGAAATTCCTCTCATACATTGAACTGGTAAAAAACTTGGTTGCTAGGAATGATTTCACATCCAGCATGCCAGGATGACACAGAACATTTTCAGATTTCATTCATGAATACAATAACATATTATCTCATAAATATCCATGTATTAAGCCAATGACTTGAAAATGGTATATGAAACAATGTATTTTTTCTTGACCTTGCGAGACTGTAGAAGTGAGCAAACAGTCTGATCATGAAGAGATCCTCATTCTAAAAGGAGCTGTAATGATGGACAATTATCTTTGTGACAGCAACAGAAGGTCTCTATTCCCTCAATGACTGGAAATATAAATTATATTTGGAACCAATGACATATCTGATCTCCTTTTTCTACTGAAACCAACAAACTATTTCAGCTCAAAGGTATCCAGGAGTAAGGTGACCAGTATGTGAGTTACTCAGGTTCTCTTTTTCTTTCTCTCCTTTCCTCAATCCTTTTCAGCCCTTCACAATCTCTATTAATCCTCTTTCTTCTTCTCCTTTCTTTCTCTTACTTTTTTTTTCTTTCTATTGATCTCTAATCGTTCTCTCTATCACTAACTCAATTTCTCTTTTGGGTGCCTGGATAGCGTAGTGGTAACGCTACTCGCTTCTCACCAATGCGTCCCGGGTTTGATTCCTGGTGATGTACATGAGAGAGTACAGTGGTCGCCCGTCCAGACACATGGATTTTTTCTGGGTTCTCCGGTGTCCTCCCACAATAATGACCACATACACTGCCACCAGGGCCATCGAGATTGATTAATATAAGTTGTGATAACTTGTTTTGAAATTGATGTAAAATTTCTCTCTCTCTCTCTCTTCCTCTTTTGATTTTTCATAATCCCCCCCCCCACATACCCCCCTCTCTCTTGTCTTTTCCTCTATCCCCCTCCCCTCTCATTCAGAAAAAAATGCTCTTATCTCAACCAAATGTTACAATTATCTCAGATCCAGTCCTACACATGTTATGTTCTGCCAGCAGAATCCATTAAAACATGCTTAACCATTACAATGCAAATTTGTTTTACATATGTTTCCATGACAAAAATATGGCAACACGCTCACAATCACAGCAAATCTGTAGGGACTTCCCCACCCATCTCAAGTCTTTAGCCCTGCCAGTTGCTTATATCCCTAGACATTGTTCTTTATTGTGCCTTAGAGAAAAAAGCATGCAACACTCCACCTTTTTTAAGCAACTTAGATATTTTATTTTGTATTTCCACTGAAATACAATGTAGTTTTAAAGGCAACACTCTTGTTTTTCATCAATGCTTTTGTGTGTGTGTGTGTGTGTTTTTTTTAAGGCTTGCCAGCTGACATAAGCAAGTAACCTACAAAATTGATGACCTGGTGTCTTCTTTCAAACTAACAGTCTGTATGTGTGTATGTGATATGATATTATCAGGTCTATAGAAAAATTGTGTTGATATATCCTAACCCTTTCCCTCATAGAGGATACCATGAAAAGACCTATGCGAACAGCATAAAACCAGATCAGCCTGCGAGTAACTCGCAGGCTGATCAGGTTTTATGCTGTTCGCTGCTCCTCAGTGGTCTGGAAATGAGGATTTTGTAATTAAATTTGGTAAGGTTTAACTGTGGTTTTCTGCAGATCAGGCTTTATGTGGTACCTATTGAGTGCGTCAAAATGAGTCTATATGAGGGAAAGGGTTAAGGTTTTTTCATTATAACTTCTTATCATTTTTATCTTAAATGCTGAGAAAGAAAGGAGAAAATAAAATCACAAAAATGTTTATTGTAGTCTTATTTCTTTTACTTCAGCTCGGAAAAAGTCATTCAACTAATCAACTTAATAACATTGAAAAAAAACTTGCTGCAGCACTGTCTGATATCAACTTGATCAAGTAATAATAATCATCATCATTTTCATCACCATCAACAATACATCTTCATCAACTGAAGTAAAAACAGAAGCTGTATTACAACAATGAAAAACATGATGATAACTGAAAAAAATGTGCTGCCTGACTTTATCTTGATCAAACTTGTACAGATTGAGGCCTATTTCAACACAAAACTGCTGATATGTATCAATGTCTGGACGTTTACGACACTCCTGTATATACACAGACCTCAAACAGGAAAACAGCATGAGTAACAATAAAGATTGAGGTATATAAAAGTTTGACTGGTATGTCTTTCATTTCTGTGTGGCCAAATTCCTACATGACTAGTAACATGCTTGTACATCCTGAAACATTTTATTGATATAACACTAGACCTCCAGTCCATTTCGAAAATGATTAAATGCAAGGGTACCATTTGGGACATGAAACAGTCATATCATTTTATCCCCAGTGTTTTTGTTTTCAAATGTAATGTAACAGACAAACTATCAAACTATAGTATATTAGAGATGTGGATGGATGACTCATCCATACATAATCAAGACAGTTCTGCAACATATTTACAAAATGCCCAGGTTTTTGCAGCTATTAATCTAAATATAATCATAAACTTGACAGTGACCAACTGCGTTATCAGACAAAATGTGACCACCTGAAGTAATAGATAACATGCATTTAGCTAGGGGGAGGGACTGCATGCTCTAAAGTCTGAAGTCTGTTCTTGCCATAGTACCACTTGCTTACCACTCTATTTAACCATCAGTATAATTATGTTAGACAACAATCTGAAGTATTTCTACAATAAACATCATTTACCACCTGAATACCCAAGTGAGTTCCCTTAAAAGAAATGGGAGTGAGAAATTCTATTTTCAAACATTTCTATATTTTCACTTAACTTCTCTCACAATGATACGATAATATCAATATGGCATGTACTGAAATAATTGTCTACCGCCACATCCAGAATAGTTAAGATAACCCACAAGTGTTTATGGCTGTTTTATGACAGAATCATTTTTTCATACTATACACAGAGATCAGAGTCTAATGAGATTGCTTCTCCAATAGAAATCATTTTTAACATCACTTCTCTTGAATGAATAGGCAAGATATCAGACAGTTAATTAGATCAATCTGATAATCATTTAGCACTGCAAGCAACATCTGACAGATAATCAAAATCTCCAATTCAAGAATCTTCCCTTGCTAAACCTTATAACTTAACCGTAACCCTTTCCCTCATATAGACTCATTCTGACGCACTCAATAGGTACCACATAAAGCCTGATCTGCAGAAAACCACAGTTAAACCTTACCAAATTTAATTACAAAATCTTCATTTCCATGAGTTACTCGCAGGCTGATCTGGTTTTATGCTGTTCGCATAGATCTTTTCATGGTGTCCTCTATGAGGGAAAGGGTTAAATACCATGCTAACTTTCTTAATTGGGCTTGTCCTTTCTTTTCATTTTGGACTCTACGTACAATAAGTAAAATACAGTGTATTTATCATCATCATTACTTAAAGATTTTATTATAGATATTCAAAACAAAGTATTGCCAGGCTTCATATTGTTTGTAGAAATAACTGAAAGTATAGAATAACACATACTCCTAATTATGACACTATTGAGAAATCACATGATAAGCCACATATATTTTTCTGTTTAATGTTAAAACTTGGATTGATTTGCCGATAACAATATACCTATATATGTGAACAGCCTAAAGCTTACAGCTGGTCATGCTGACATGTACATTTTTTTTTATCTCCTTTTTTAAACAAAGATACTAACTACTTTTCTTCTGTCTCATATATATCTCATATATCTTATAAGTCATCTATTATCTGAAACCACAAAACAATGATGACTCCTCCCTAAATCCTTTTTGGGACTGTGTGATTTATATATGAAAGTAGTTTTCAATTGTCAAAATGGAACAAAACAAAAAGGACCTATTATCTTTAGCTATGTTCTTTGTTTTATAAACAGCCAGAAGTATTTATACTCAGCTCAACAGCGATTAAATCCTGACTAAAGAAGGACATTCATGAGAAAAAACATCTTGTTTGCCTAAAATAAGTGAGAACCTGGCTGTGTCCAAATGAGTTTTAAGTCTTGTGTATGATTGGTTTACATTTTTACATTAGGAATCTTTCTCACATTTAGCTTGGATTTCAGTGATATTTTAAGCATAAAATATAGCAAATCCCTCAAAATCTCGCCTCTAATCAATCCCTAGTTCAATACACACTGGTAAGAATGGACAAAGATGAATCAACCTTTACCAATCACCTATGATTTAAACAACGATGACTTCGAATTCTAGTCTATAGCATGATTCATCAAATTTGAAAACCTGAGTAAAACTTATCATGCTACATAAAAATCTTACACTCATTTTGCTCACAGCTTGCTTGAAGATCAAGCAACTTGCTTTTCTGGGGAAACTGAATTTGTTAGGCATACCATAAATTTCCGCTGAAACACCCCTGGAACTTTGCAATCTAAGGATGCAATTGCAAAACACCCCTATACCTATCCACTCTATTAAACATGTCAATATTCTTAAACAAATTTTAAGTACATAAACATGATAACTGGAACAATTGCCTGTATTTTCTCTACAAAAATGGGGGGGGGGGGGATACAGAGATACAGTATCTCCAGTCAGATTTTGATCTCTGGATAACTTGACGTTTGTTTGGTAAAATAAATCCAGGTGTACTTTCTAAAACTTCCTACTTTCTATGAGCCTTATTCTTTTTCTAATCAGTTCAGCCTGGAAATTTAAAACCTTTTAAATACATAAATGTCTTTTTTTTGTAAAACTGCCAAGAGTTTATACCAAGAAACCAATTTAGATCTACAGATTGGACCAAGGCAAGGCAGACAGACATTGAAGCAATGTATCTGATATCTCAACATCCTCTCAAAGTGCTTTACAATGCAGTAAGCGATCAGTTGGCCAGAAAACACTCTGAGGGCTTTATTTTTGCTTTATTTTTTCTCACCAACAATATTTTGGCCATTTGGGTATTACCCAAATTATGCGTAACTATTTAATGCTAACTTTATCTATTCTACTTGGATATGACGCATTTCAGATACGTTTAATAGATGCGCTGGTGATGAGGTATGCTTTGTTAGGTGAATATTTGATAAAATTGGGTTGAAAAAGGCAAATTAAAACAAAAAAATGTTGGAAGACTAAAAAGTCAATGGTTCGCAATCTGGTGATAAAATGGCCGGCAAATATTTGTGTCCAAATTTCAACATGATATCTCAATCTCTCGAGAGTTTGGGTGTTCGTTACAGTTCATCTAGTGCTGCCTCTGACACTGCAATATCATGATAGACTAATAGCATGTTTGTTTATTTGTTTTAATGTCTCACTGATTCTATTTCCGACATTTTGAGACGATGTCTACTTCAGACATATATAGTGCTGCCATACTGCAGTATCATTTATATCATGACTAGTCCTTGTGTATATGCTGAGGGCCAAGCTGGGATCTACCTGAGTACCATTATATAACAACTTTGGTAGGTCACAGTCGGAGATCAAACGCAAAACACAATAATTGGCCTACCACAACAAGTCACATTAACCTGATATCCCAATACTCGTAAGTGCTGAGCACAAGGGAGATAATTATACCAGAACCACTTTTTAAAGACTTAACTGATGTGTTGCAACTGGGGATTAAACCCACAACCAACTAGTTACAGGGCAACACTCTTATACTCAAGAGTAGACAAGTACACCTATACTCGCGTCCCCTATCAAGTACAGCCCTTACGATCAATTGTCTACAAAGTGATTTTAAGTAGGGTCTCTCAGAATAGGGGAAATTACAAGTTACCACAAGTGTTTTAATTAACCCCAGGCTGTCTGAATGTTTTACATGTGGTTACATCTCCTATGAGAGGCTGATGGTGAGGAAAAGCACACTAACTCAAGTTCTGGATAGTGAGGGATAAATACAAAAGCTCAATTTCTCTGGAACAACCACTTATTTTACAAGCTGTACACAACTTGTATACAATACACAGCACCATAATGTAGCATCAGCTCAATTATGATGAACTGAGGGGAGAAGTTATTAAAGGGATGGGGGAAAAGAAAAAAATGTTGGAGAATTATTATCAAGAGTAATGCCAAAATAATGTGGTACAACTTATAATTTTCAAAACTAATAATTTACTAGCCCAGTTAGGCCAGTGCACAGTAAAATGTGTCACACATGGAATATCTACATGTTTATATATTTATCATTTCTTAAATGTTTCTATATTATGCCCTGTATGTTAGAATATTAGCTCAATATGTCTATACAGTATTCAGACCCATTAACAAATATTTTATATGTTGTCACCTGATTGGCTTGCACCCTACTTCCTCTCCGATATTAGCTGGGTGTCACAACATGACTGTGATACAGTCACGACATTGGTAAACCCCAAAAGAACTACTCTGGTCAGAGAACTATATCCTGAATGTGTGTTACTTATGTACGCTAACGCTTTCATGTGTAGGTTTCAAGAGTTTAAGAATTCTTTTTTGCTCATGCCATGAATAACTGTCAATGAGTCTTTAGACTGGTTTGATGTCTGATACAATATAGATCACTTTATATCTGCTGAGTTTAACTGCCTGACTGTGAACATTTCCACAGTATTTTACTCCAGACCCCTCCCTTGAGACTGATTTAGCCCTGCAATAATGTCATGAGTCAGACACATGGCATCATTCCACATCAAGTGAACAGTATAATGACACTAATCAGACATTTTTGGAACAAATGCTGTCATCTCATGCATATTCCAGGACATTTTCTGCTAATGTATCTTAGGCCTATATTAGGCTACATCCCATTTACCTAATACGTTGTTGTTTTTTTTTTGTCCATTTTGGGGAAAAAACTTCCAAAATGTATAAATAATTAAGAAATAACATGCAAAAATGTTTGGCAAATAGCTTATTATTTTACATACTTTGGTATGATGTTGCTTGGGGTCAAACCAATGACCTACCCATGTTGCATTAGGCTAACAATCTAACCATTCATCAAGAAATGATTGTTTCTATAAGAAAATCAAATAAAGCAACTCTAGCTATGATAGTGTCAGGATTGGGATTCCCCCGACTTATCATCCTCCTAGGACCACTTGTTATAATGGCATGCGTTCTTGATAAAGAACATGTTAAAACTCAGAGTTCAATAAATCAGGTAATGCATGTAAACATTGACAAGTGCCCCAAGTTAAACACTCAAGGTTTATTTGCCAATGTCAAAACATTTATAAGCAGACATATGATTTTGAGTCACTGTACTATGCAGAAACTCTGTAAAGGATGAAGATTTTTTTGTGTTTTGTATGATCATGAATGGCTGGTTTTAATCCATTATCTCATGAATAATCATGTGCAAATTAATGACTTGATGAATATAAACATTTTGAAACAATGGCTTTTTCTTAACCATGCAGACTTAGAATCTGCAAGAGCTGTAATACTCTCAGTCAGTCAGTGGTATGAGCAAATACAGAAGTCCCTGAAGGACATCCCAGTGTTACTACAAATATGCCATCATGATCTTACACTGTAGTATGCCACAATAGTGCCAGTTCAGTCTGAAAGCAACATGTTCATCAAGATACACAGCAGTTACAAACAGTACAACAAGAGTGTGTCACCTGCTGAAGCATGATGGAAAAAGTGTGACGGATAGACAGACAGACGGAAAGACAGATGGACAGACAGACGGAAGGAAAAGTGATCTCTATGTGTCACCATCTATGCTTACAGCAGGTGGCACAAAAAACCATGGGTGAAAATCGTTAATTATAATCATTTTTATATTTAAATCGAATTAATACCTGCAAAATGACAGAAATATATTATAATAATCCCATGAAATGTAAACCAGTCATTTATAATCTCTAATTGGACATGGACTAGTTCGCCCATATTTTGCCAAAGTAAGATATTTTTCTCAT
Source organism: Solen grandis (assembly GCA_021229015.1). Taxonomy (NCBI): domain Eukaryota; kingdom Metazoa; phylum Mollusca; class Bivalvia; order Adapedonta; family Solenidae; genus Solen; species Solen grandis. The sequence continues at coordinate 29,862,005 of CM037790.1, read as the reverse complement.
TTTTGTTCTTTTTTTCAGATGATTTCTCATCTGCATCACGTCTGCATTCCTGCCTCCGCACTATCAAGGTATTTACCTTGCTGTTTAAATAAATTAGTTTGTGCTCTGGGAACGTGGCAGATGTTTGTTATTTTTTGCAAAGTTTGCGATATAATGCACTTATGACCAGCAGCTGCACTATTTCAGGTCATACTGTTTGTTGCCAGAAGATATTATCTGCACTGTTTGATCTCCCTACAGTTTTAACAAAAAGTGAAAGTACTTATGCTAGACTTAAAATCAAATGACTTATACTTCCATAATGAGAGACAATAACGGACATATCTTTTAATCCTTTCCCTCATATAGACTCATTTTGACGCGCTCAATAGGTACCACATAAAGCCTAATCTGCAGAAAACCACAGTTAAACCTTACCAAATTTAATTAAAAAAATCCTCATTTCCAGACCACTGAGGAGCAGTGAACAGCATAAAACCTGATCAGCCTGCAAGTAACTCACAGGCTGATCTGGTTTTATGCTGTTCGCATAGGTCTTTTCATGGTGTCCTCTATGAGGGAAAGGGATAAGGTCTTCAATTGCCAAATTATATGCTATTATCCAGGGTTTTTATTTCTTCAGTTTTGAACGGATGACAAATATCCTTCAAATAAGGATTTTCACCAGAAGATGTTAGAAATAATTTCTTCCCCACCCCAGTTGCCATCATTTAAGAAATCTTTATTGCACAAAGCTTTATTGCCATTTTTTCCTTTCCTTCCTTCATTTTCCATTTCCAAAATAATATGAATTGAAGTCTTTCTTTGATTACCAAAAAATCCGTGTAATCAGAAGACTGCATGTTAAATGCTGAATTCTTGGCTTTATCAATTTCTGTATTAGACTTATTTTCAATTTAGGCATGTTGGACTAAAACTGATTGGTTGGGTAACGCATTGGAAATTCATTAAGATTGTTCAATTTTCTTGAATAAGATTGACAAACACGTTCCCCAGTTGCATCCAGTAGCCACAAAGTTTTGGAATGAAAATTGGATTAATTTGTAGAGAAAGGAATAAAAAAACATACTTTCTCTATTAGGATATTAGTCACTTTTTTTAAAAATATCCCTAAAATCAATAAAATATAATGATAGCGGGAAGAAAAATCTAACAAACTCATGAGTCATTTATAGGGCTATTAACTAAGGTCTTTTATACATAATCAAGTAATTTACTCAATTACAGAGACTTTTTTACCAATACTGTGGGGAGCAGTGGTCCAGTGGTAGGACATGCGCTTCGGGATCGAGGGGTCCCGGGTTCGAGTCATGCCAAGAACACTGCCAATTTCCTTGAACAAGAAATTTATCCCGCATTGTTTCACTTCACCCAGGTGTAAATGGGTACCTGAGAGGGCGGTATAATTCCGTGGCGCCATGGTGTGGGCTGCCATAAGCGGAGTGAAAGACTCCCCAGGGAGATCGATAGATAGATACAAGTAGCCCGATGACCAGGGGTAAAAGCTGTAAAGTCAGTGAACGTGCCCAAGGCATGAAACTTAGACTGTAAAATGCATTTACTTTACTGTAAATGTAAAGTAATTACCGGTATTGAGATTTTTTTCTACCTATACTTACTAAATGTATTACTGAGAGTATTTTTTATTTTACTTATACTCTTCCCTTCATTTGAAATGTCTTAATCATTGAGTAATTAACTGTGAGTCTTTCATGAAATTTAAAAGTCTAAACTCAGCTCTGGTAAACTCAAATCTGTCATTTATAACCGGCCTGCCTACAGATGATGAAAGAGAGGCAGCCCATCCACAGAACATTGATTGTTCCTCCATCCGGTGGAGGAGATTCAGCAGCGGACCACCTGGGCTCCAATCAAACACTTTTATCTATTGGGGCCTGGACCACCAACAAGCAACTGGCAGGATAGTAGGTCTACACTACAAGATTGATGTAGGTCCAACTGGCTTGCACTTCAATATCTTATCAGGTTTTATACTGGTCATTACTTGGTCATTGTAACATCTGAGATGAGTAAGTAACTGTTAAATATGGTCAGGCTAAGAATGTTTTATGAAATGACAGAAATTATTGGTTTCGTGATAAAGTTTTAAATTATTTATTTTCATGTTGATTGAAAATGTGTTCTTACAATTTATATTAATATGACAGAGGTTGAAATGGCTATAATATATTCATGTCACTGATCAATCATATCCCAGTAGGAAATGTTTTGCTAGCTGAGGCTCTGTCAATAGCTTCAGGACGAGGTCCTGCTATTCAGTGTAGAGTCTGAGGTTCAAGTCCCGGTCTGAATGTACAGTATTCACATCCCCATACCATTCCATTGTAAAGCACTTGACTTGTATAAATTTTAGGTGTCAAAATGCTGTATGATCTGGATCATTTTATGAACAGCTAAATAGAATGAAAGTTTGCAGTTCCATAAACTGTTGTTGTTGTTGTTGTATTAGGGGTTTACCGTCACTGCAATAGTATTTCAATCATATAGCAATGTCCAGCTAATTACAGGTGGAGGAAGACCCCGAGTACACAGAGGTACCCGGATAGAACCACCGACCTACCGCAAGCCAGCTGGAAGGCTTCCTCACATGAAAAATCCAAAGTCTCTACCGGGATTCGAACCCACAGCAGTAAGGGGCTTCCATAAACTGTTGACCATGCTTTATTTACTTCATTTCTATTAATTGATCTCCTAGTATATAATTATGTGTGTATGTATGAGCGTTATTGTGGGCATGGGTTTGATTGTTTAAGGTGATTGATTTTTTGAGTTTCCCATCGCTGCGACAGTATTTCAGTCATAAAGCGATGTCCTGCTATTACAGGTGGAGGAAGACCCCGAAAGCACTCAGGCATCTGGGTAGAACCACCCACCTACATTTAAGTTGATCAAGGGACATGTGTAACCTATAAATCAGCATTTTAAATATATGTAGCATTTGAGAAAAAAAAAAGAAGATTATCATATACCATTTTTCATGAAGTAATAAAATACTTACCAGTAAAATGTATATCAACCTTATAAAAAATTTGAACATCTCAAAGTGAAATTTACTGTTTTTTGTTGTTGTTTTTATTAACTTACCAAATGTCAAGTACAAAATAATGGTCATACAATACAATAACCTTAACCCTTTCCCTCATAGAGGACACCATGAAAAGACCTATGCGAACAGCATAAAACCAGATCAGCCTGCGAGTAACTCAGGTTTTATGCTGTTCGCTGCTCCTCAGTGGTCTGGTAATGAGGATTTTACAATTAAATTTGGTAAGGTTTAACTGTGGTTTTCTGCAGATCAGGCCTTATGTGATACCTATTGAGTGCGTCAAAATGAGTCTATATGAGGGAAAGGGTTAAGTCAATTGATGCTTGAACATTTCCGTGATAGAAGTACGATCATATACATTGATATTCACAAAACAACTATACATAGCATATATATAATCCATCACTTATCTATCAAGAGTCAATTATACTGGTTCAAGTCTCCCTCAAGTCTTTCTTTTAAAGAGTCACTTACATAGTAGGAAATGATCAAACTAAGTATCTACCTGTTTATATTCAAGCGAATTTATTTCCGTTATAAAGTAATTACATTCTCTGAGATTTAACCTAGCAATATCATTAGTTTAAGTAACTGAGCATATCTCAGAGCAGCCAGCTGGACAAGGGTGACATTTGAAAGCTTCTGTGGGCTTATTCCACTGGAAACCTGTATTTGTGGTTGTTGTTAAGAGTATTCTGTAATAGTTAATGTCATCCTTTTGTTTAATTTGAAATTCATATTTGTTTGCCGAAGATAGTGTCATATCCTTAGTACAAGGCAGGGTGTACTGCCTTTCTTTTAAATAGGGGTTAAATGACCTCTTGATGTAAAGATAAAAATTAAAAGAGACATTTTGAATTGCATCTTGAAATATTTGGGGGTTATTTCAACAATTTGAGGATTAATTCAAAGCAGACATTGTTGTCCTTTATGGAATACCAAGAAAGTGTACTTTTTACTCCTTAAAATTGTTACCATTTTGTAAAAAAAATTAAAAAAATTAATTAGATTCAATTTTAGTACCCCCACCATTATCACAGTACCCTTTACTTTACTGTTTTTGTTACATCACCAACTCAATATAACAAGACAAAAACCTATCACCTTGCATTTATAAGAAATGTTTCAAGGGCAACATTATCCATCACCTTAAACCTAAGTATCTAGACTTCCCACAATTCATGTGTAAGAAAACCTAAACACATTCAGGAAATAGGTTTCATAACGCCTCCACATGTAACCTCAAGGAAGTGATATAAGACCTAATAATCTGTGAGTAATTGTTTCCTTCTAATCACATCACTATGTGGCCAAGTTCTCAGAAATACTTAAGTATGATCCAAGGCTTGTACTCAAATATCTGCTCATCTCTGAAGTTAAGTCTGGGCATGATATTTATTTGAGTAGTGTTCACTAATTTTTTTTTTATAAAAATATTAAGTATTCTCAAACAACTTTTGACTTAGCTAAAAATGTGCTTGAAAACTGCTCATTGATAACACCAAGTTTCATGAGCATGAAAATCATACTTCAGAATGTGTTTTAGAATGAGTATGATGAGGCCTTATGTTTTTTAAAGATACATATAATAGAGGATAACTGTTTGTTTTGGTGTAAGATAGATTATTAATTTTACTGAGTGAACATAAAAAGTGATTATTTTTACAAATGGCAAAGCCACAAATGAAAATGCATATTTTTATGTTCACGAATAAATTTATGTATACATCAATCTCACCAAAACAAACAATTTTTTCTATTTATTTAATGCTTTAAAGGCCAGAAATTAGCTGTGTTATTCACAAAAAGGCGTCAAAATTAGTGGGATTACATCGCATGCGTGACGTTCATGACGTCATTTCTTGCGTAAAACACAGCACAATTGACGCTCCAATCAGTTTAAAACTTAGAGTCGGGTTCAAGTTCCTGATAATTTCACCGTTTTCCTGATATTAATTACACTGTTCAAAACAGTGAAATTATCAGGATATAATCCACTGTTATTTCTCGGTAATCCATCAAAAAGCATTAAATAAGAACATTACCTCACTCTCAATCTCATGTAACAAATTCAAATCTGGTAATGACTATTAGCTTGAGCCTGAAAATCAAGACTTGATTAGTTTTATTTATAGAACACAAGACCAGAAGTTAAGACTTAAAACTCTTCAGATTCAGGGCTTCTATTCATTTTTAAATATCCTTCCTGTCTGTACTCCACATATCAAATTACTAAAACAGTTAAACGCATTTAAACTGATCAATGTTCTTTTCCCAGAAAACTGAAGAGGAAAGGTCCGACCTCTAATCTGATCACCAATGACCCTAAATAACACAATCATGTCCATTTATGGCCATCAGCTGGCAGATGGGTCCAGACAAAGATCAGCATGTGACCCTGCTGCCCTACCAAACACATCAATGCCATGCTCCATTAGACAAGATTTTCCTACCACAGATCAGGATTGATTTTTTTTCAGACATCAAGTCTGTTTACTGTCTCTTTCATGGATGTTTTATGGCCTCCACAAGCTATATTTGTACCATTTGTGCCTAACGTACCATTCGATGTAATGAAGAAGCATTTCATCAGTGAAGCTTATAACAAAGTCTTTTTTTTAATGTAACAAAAGAACGCAAAATTAAATTTCAGAAGACAAAAGTTAATTTCTTTTCTTAGAATTCTCCTCTATGTTCAATCCTACAGGGTAAACAACACAACTATTTCAAAGCTAACAGTTGCTGATGGGATCAGTTAAACATATTCTCTATCCAACAGAAGAAATAGCCAACATATTTCCTTCAATCAACAACTTTTATAATTTATTAACTATGCCATTTTAATAAATGTATGCATATACATGTATACACATGGAATGCCAGAATGGTAAGTATGAAGTTTAATGAACGCAGAGCTTAGTCTGCCCCTATCTATTTGCCACATAAATTAATAAGATTTAATTAATAACATGTGATTCTGGGTAGGTCTAACTTCTTGTGCAGAAATATTGCTTTCTTCTACATTGTAGGTGCCTATTAATCAACAAAACCTGATTTTCTTTTTCATTCATTTCAATGATAAATAAGACAACCAGTGAAGCTGTTCATCCAAATTACCTCTTGGGTGGTTGTTAAAAACAGTTCTGGTAAATTTAATATCCTGTGTTTGGTGTTCAGCACATGAAAGTATTTCCAGGACTGGTTTGGCCGAGTGTCAGGATTATCAGTATAATGTGAGTGCCATGTCACAAAATTACTAACATATTGTCAGTAAATTTTACCTATCTCATTTTATGCTAATTTGGGAAACATGTTCTTATAACTTAAATTCTAATCCCTCTTGACAGTTTCTAGGTTAGACCAGTCCTGTGAGAATGTGCTGGAGAGGTCATGAAATATCCTTGCCCCCAAAAAGTGTTTGAACCCACAACTTTCAAATTCGCAGTCATGTATAATTACCACTGGTCTACTGTGCTTAAGACATAAATCCTAACCAAATATATTATAGTGTATGACTTATAAATGTTTGTTCATTTCAATAGTTATCCTCTCAATACCTTTAGAATGTAGCATTTTACCATAAAAAGAATTACACTCAAGCCATATTGGTTTTGGAGAAAAGGTGCCTAGTTCAGTTTTAATGAGAGGGTGAGCATTTTGGAGGGAATTTTAAGATTGTAAATAAAATAACAGTAATATGGGAAGATATTTTCTGAAGGACACGTCGTCACTGATCTAAAGCTGTGATTGACAACTGGTATCATCTTCAGGCATGTTCAAAGTTGTCATATCTAATAAGTTGCAAATTATGAAGCGTAAAAGAGAAGTACAGCCATGAAAGTACAGAAGTATCAAGGCCTTCGACCAACAGCTAACAGAAGGATTGATAAGTAATGTGATCAGGGGCTGTAACTGACACTTACCACTATAAGCGCACATTTGTCTGGTCTGGCTGCACCATAAATACCCACAATTCCAAACAGGAGAATGATGGCCCCGGTGGCTATGAAAATGTAGACGGCAATGGTGTATTTGGTAAGTTCATCGCTCGCCGACACATACTGATTGATCCAGTAATCTACACGAAGATATATAGAAAATCCTAGTACTGCTGCACCAACAACCTGCAAAATAATAATACAATTAATTGTAGTTTTACCGGGAAAGTTACATCATATATCTTTGTACATGGAGATGAAATACATACTTCAGGTCTAGGATACAGACTTGCAGTTAATACCTCAATGACATTCATGTACAAATTCATGAGGAATATCAATTTACTGAACCTTTTGAGAAACATTATGGATATGTATTTGCCATGCAGTCTGTATCTATATAGACTATTGAAGCAAACAGAGGAGCCCATGATTCAGCTTCTGGTATGGGCAGTCTGATCTAGGTTGGCTTTGTTTCTCAAGGCATCAAGTGATCAAAACCTGTCTCTATAAGGTGAGGGTTGAATCGTTCATTTGAGCAAAACTAAGTGTGGCAAAGAACAAAGATTGGCAACATGACTAACAACAGGTTTTCTTCATATTTTCAATTTTCATTTACCTATCTATCTTTTTACCCCTCCCCCCACCTCTCTCTCTCTCTCTCTCTCTCTCTCTCTCTCTCTATCTTCCATTTATGTCAAACCCTCACGGGGATGTAGACATCTCTGGGTTGTACAGCTAAAAATAGAATTCTATAAATAGAGATAGATGTAACTTCTGAAAGAATATTTCCTAATGAACATGTATCTCCAACTTTTTTCTTGTTAAAATTAAGGACAAGTAGATAGGTTTCCTCTCCAGGAAATCCATGAATCAATTGAGTGAAAAGAACCATCCATTATGGCTTTTGGAACCATTAACCAAGAAACCTTTCCATGTCACAGATAAAGAAAATGGAACCCAATCACCATAATTGCATTATAATCTGTCATCACAGTCCAGAAATCAATACCAGTCACTGGACATGGAGACGGAACCAGACACTGGGATCACTTAAATGTGCTTACTGCATCAATGGCTATACAAAAGGGCTGGTTACCGGCAATGGATATTATAAAAGGATATTAAAGAGCACATAAGACTGATTATCATGGCCATACACTTAAGATTATCCCTAAATATATTTTTGAAATGCACCTGCTCAAAATTCACATATATTTTACCTGTGCAGAGTCCATTTCTTTGACATGTCTGCAGTCTTCTTTTTTATTAAATAAACTGACATAAAATAGCACTAATATGGTTTATTTTGTTAGTCAGCGTTATAAAAATTAGAGAAAAAAAAGACAAATATGTAAGAATGTCCCACCAACCATATTTTGGTCATTTGGAGACTTATGTTTACTCAAGACAGATATTGTGCTGCCACAGTCAACAGTGCAGTATTACGCAAAAGACATGTGGCATGATACAACACCCAACACATTATCCTAACACAGAGCCAACCAGTCCTGAACCTTCCCTTTTATGTTGAGAGTATTAGGGAGCAATATATGTACCATTTGTTATACAATTTATGACTTTGGTATTTCATAGCTGGAGACTGAACCTAAAACCTTCTGATTCCTGGGCGGATGATCTAACCACTGGGCCACCAGGATGTTCAAACATACAATGCACCGACATGATACTGAAAAGTGAAACAATACAGTGTGCTGCATGTGGCCTACAGCAGGATGAACTGTACTGGAACCAACTGTGATTATGTTTTGCAGAACAAAACGATCAACACAGCTTAGTGTAGTCTGCCCTACAGCATAGACCATTGTTTCCATGTATCAGCAATTTGCATGACAGTCCTACAAGAACAATTTCCAATACATATTATTTATCATCCCTCAGTGACATGCATAACGACATGTTTTCAACACACGACAGTAATTATTGAGCTATAATAGAGCAGAGACTGTGTTCTTGCTAAAGACAATACCATGTCGCTGTAGACATCTTGCATATTCCCCGGATGCTGCTCCACAATGGAAACTGCAGACTTCAGGCCATTGCCTTATCATGACAACAATCCTTAAATCCACTTTAACATAGTATTACTTACCATGGCTGGGACATGATGCTAACCTTGTGAATTAATTGACTGAAGTGGAGTTTAACACATCCATTTGCTCATGAAATATATACAAGTTTTCTTCCATTTTTATAACAAATAGGCCAACTAGTTCTGGAATGTGTTGAGAGCCAAGCAGAGAGCTACGGGTATCATTTTTTAACAATTTTTGAAGTATGTCTGGATAGAACCCATGACCTCCCGCTCCCATGTCAGATTCTCTAAGTTCTAACCTCTCGTCAACACTGGACGGTTAAAAAAACCATTAAATTACCCCTGGGGCATTGCATTGCAATTATAACTAATTAAGGCTGCAAAATTAATCTCTAATTAAACCCTCCATCCTACTCCCATTATCCCAGATCAGACAGTTGTCAGAAGGAGCCACTGTTTCCTCATACAATATTGTAACTCAGACTCTACACAGTACCAACAGTAAAACTTGTTTACATAACACTACATATATTCATACCCACATGATAAAGGCTTTATTATCTAACATTTACTTGCAAGAACAATTGACTTCTTTCTTGTTTTTTCGTTGTTGTTTAGTGTGTGTGTGTGTATTTTTATGTTGGGATTTTTGGCAACTAGTGGTGATCTCATATTAACAATACAACAGCAAAATGGTGCAACTTTTTACTCAGTTTGCAGAGCTCTATAAGCTTAAATATTACATTTCTTATCACCAATCAATAAAATTATCTGGTTGGAAGAATCTTGCACCTCTAAACATCTCAACAGCTCTGGAATACAATATGCAGATTACTCTAACACAGAAAGGCAATTTAGACTAATTAAACTTTGACGCTGTAATTTACCTATATCTGTTCTTGAAAATTAACTCGGTGAAATGATACAGTTAATATGCATATAGAAATGAACAATTTACATTGCCTTACAGAATGGTCTTCTCAGAGACAGTAAAATTCAGATAAATGCAACTCCAGTCTCCCCTAAGTCTCCCCTAAACAAGACTTAAAACTTAATTTCCCCTGGGGTTTTATGTGTGTTTCAAGTTAACATGTCTGAGGAAGAAAGCAAGATGCATTCAAAGACCTACATTGGAACAGTATATATAATACAAACTTATCCAATTCACTTTCAGTTATACCATGATGAGTCATTGAAACGGAACTGAAACTAAGGATTTCCAGTCTTGACTTTTTAACTCTAGTGTACTTAAACCAGTAGTGCACAAAAAAAACCCTGATCTGCCGGCAGGATAGTATACTGGTTGCAATTAAGTTATTTCCTTGATGAAGCTCATGAGGCCAAGTGGTTATTGTCAGTGGCTAGTCATCAGTTAGCACCTCACTTCTGTGGGTTAAAGTCCCAGTCTGGTCACTCAAGACCAGCCTTCCTGCTGGCAGCTGCAGTTTGTTGGTAGTTCTAACCAAGTGTCTCTGTGCACTAATGCATCTACCTGTATTTGCTGAACATAGCAACATAAATGAAGTACCTTCACAGGAACAGTAAACTCTACCATAACAACAGCAACTTCGTGGCTTCAAGTGGCAAGCAGTTATACAATGCTTCAGTACAATGGCACCTTGATATTACCTAGACCCTATTTACTTGTATAACTAAGAGCTGTAAGTTTGGTGCCACTGGTTTAATTTGACTTAAAACTAATATGAGTTTTAATGACTCAGATGTGTAACTGTAAACAGTAGCAATTTTAACGCCTATACAAACAGAACAGAATCAGACAGATTCTCCTGGGTTAGATAGCTTCTTCCAGGCTGAACCTGTTTGAGCAGGATCTTCTGTTTCTGCTACAATATTGTAGCCCAGTGCACCAAAGAAAAACCCACTGATTCATATACATAAACCATTTAAAGTTCAGACAATTACATGAAAGGTTCATAATATCCAAAATGTGTTCATGGATATTCACAATGTAAACTGTTAAGGAGCGTGTGTAAGTATCATGTGAAAAGAATCCGTCCTATGATAAAACATAAAGGACAACAGAACTATTTTGTGATTGTTGCAAACAATACCCACAGTTGCCTGTGTTACCTTCTACTTCAAAAATAAAACAGACATAAGTTTCAATACCTTAAAATAAAACCAAATGGATCAATAGATGTGTTTTGTGTATAAAGTTTTAAAATGAAAGCAGATCAATGACTTGAATGCGACATAGACAGTTTTGATTACATATAAACAGTTTAACTTAATGCACATTGTGTGACTCGACATTTCCAAGTCCCTCAGCACTAATATGAAGCAATGCCTTGTATTACTGGTATCAGCAGAAACAGATCAATTGATACGGGGACATTATGTTTGGCTTAGAGGAACAAATTCTGCATTGCAGTGGTCTGGAATCTGGATATGTGAATTTTTGTGGGTGTACAGCATACATTTCCACTGATACAATATCAAGTATGAACTCCCTGGGATATTCAGGGCCTCAGTTGACACAGAAAAGATTTGACCTTTTCATCAGAGATTGGGACAGCTATTATACACTGGTTTGGATCCTACATAACCACTTAATGTACATATTGCAAAGCATTATAATATAATACTATATTCATATATTTTATCTGTACAGGCAAAGTGTGAAAGCACAACACATTTTTTTTCAGCAAAATTTGGGATGAAGCTTAGCTTCAAAGCCTTTCATTTTTTTGGAAATTTTAGAAAAACTCAAGAAAAATAATATGATGTAAATTAAAGCTAATGCTTATAAATACAGCTTTTACAATGTGAATGTCTGTTATTATTAATGAATTGAATATTAATTAACAAATTTTCTTTAAGATTTAACCCAACTTCAGAAGAGAGTACATGGGAAATTATTTTCCCTTAAATCTGGGGTGAAAAAATTGAGATGTAGCCCCTCTCTCTCTATATATATACAGTTGGTACTCGTTATCTCAAATTTGCGTATATCGAAATTTCGGCTATGTCAAATTAATTGACTTGATCCAGAATGTTCCCTTCTTTGTCTTATTACATTAACTTTGTGTGTCTCAAAATTTATTTATTTCAAATTACTGCTATCTCAAAGTGGAAATTTGGACCCTCGCCCTATAATACAATGCATATTTGTTTGTTGAAAAGCAGATGGTTGGTGCTGAAGTGTGGTGTTCTTTTATCCACTCTCAAAATGATATAGTAATATGAGAAATTATATAAATAATATATTATTACTTAAGCATTTCTAGCTAACCTTCCATTAAATTCATGTTTGTCAAGTTGAACTTTATCTTCCTATTTCTTATTTAGTTTGCTAGTAGGAGCTGTCTGATCAGTATTGTTCTGTTTGCTCATACAGTATTGTAACTAAAATTCTACATAGTCTGCAAGGCAAAGAAAGATCCAACGTTTAAGATCAGTAAATTCATAATTCATTGAGTCGTATGTTTATAAATATTCATGATCAGGAAGTAAAAGAATGAATAATAATTGAGGTGTATACCCAATTAATAGACATTACTAAGTTAGTTATACAAATATATTTGTAGACAAAAGCCCCCTCATACATCACACCAGTATAATTAATCATCAATACTTTTAGCATGCTTAAATCACTTAAGTTTCATATCCGAATGTACTGTTTAGAAAAATGGGGCAATTATTATTAGCCCAAAAACATAATAATAATTACACTAATTATTACCATTAAACATTCATAATTGGCTTGCATGAATGCCTGACTTTGCATTACAATTCAATTTAGGAAATGTCAACCAATTAATTAGCTTCACACATATGATTATCCTACTGCATTAGTTCTACCTCTCTATTTACCAGCAATGAGTTCCTCTGACATAAATGTTACAGTCACATCTTACAATTAATATGAACATGATGCATAATCAATCATCTAAGTACAGGTACATCTTTTAGTCTGATCTGGCTTTTCCGTGGTATAGAATGGCCTACCAGTATGTGTATCTGAATAAACTTCAAGGGTCAACATGGCCATGTCTGGATAATGGGAGTCAATTAAATTAACCCTTTACTTAATCTAGACTAATTTTGATGCATTGACAAACAGAGAAGACCCACTCCTCTCATGAGCTGCCTGATCTGGGTCTCCCCTGTGTGCTTTATATACATTATTGAAGCTCAGGTTCTACAGCCTGCAAGACAATGAAAAATCAATTGTTTCTGCTTTCATTAACCATGTACCATTTAAAGTTAATTAATATTCATCAAGTAATAAATTTGTACATAAATATTCATGAGGGTAAAGGATTAACCTACAACCAGGTGTTGTGTATTCACCAGTAGCAGTAATTATTCCCACACTAAGTATCCAGGCACCATAACATGCCTCATTACAATGTCATCTATGCAAAAATCTCATTAAATCTCCCATAACTCTCCATCATAAAGGAGCCTCTGGAACAATAACCCCATTGAACCTATACGTTCTCCCAGAGCATGCATCAACTCTTCAAAAGACATCATAAAATTCTCTCCCAAGTTCCACATTTCAGAGCTATCCAAGACACACACAGAGAAAGGAACTTGAACTAACTTGCAAATCATTATGCTCCCCACATTACCAGGGACAGGCTAATGAACCCAATTCAATACTGCCCAATATCAATCACAAAACCTCCTTGTCCATCATGCAGGACCGGTCAAACGAGTCACGGACTTTACAGATAACACGTGTAGTATGATTATCCTCCCGCTGGCCGTGTAATTTGGCCTCCTGTCTGAAGCAGATTGCACCTGTTAGTGGCATCTGATCGGAAACCTGTCTGCTAGGGATAAATATTAACCTGCCGGACTCCCTAACAATAGGTTGGAGCAAGATGTGAGGCTTCTTTCAATAATAAACCTGTCAGATGGCACATAAACTGTAAAACACTTTATTTCACAGGTGTAGAAGCTACACAGCACTTATCTTATCTTGCCGTTTTTATTTCTTTGCATCAAAATTGACATCCAATATAACAATGGTTTAAAAATCTCACACATGCGGTTACAATATCAAGATATCTACATACCCCTGATGGCTAAAAATAGGGAAATTTCTAAAAATGTTTATTACTGGGAACATATGTTATCAGGATATTGATACAGCATGTGGTATCATGCCAACATGTCATGAAGCACTATCAACTTGCCATGGCAAGTAATTAATGCACATCATAGTTCCAATTAGACAATGAGGTCTCCAAATGACAAATACAGTCATGAATCCCAGCAAACAAACGAAAGTCTCTGTCTCTACATGCAATAATTGTTTATATAATGGAAAAAATGATAAAATTTCAATTAAAATGTGGTATCAAGCACCCCACCAATATCAGGACTCACATGGGACCTGATTGTACTGCCAGTGTGCTGTATAGGTCTCCCAGCTGGCTTGTTATTACATTATACTCAGCTGCCCCTCATGAATATTCAATAGATCTTGTTAAAAATATAATGTATTGCAGACTTGCAGTGAAGCTATTGTAACTCAGCTTTTTGACATACATAGTTACAACAGTTCAGTACCAGGCTCGAAGTTATGCTGTTTATTATGAACGATTTTTATTGATCTCTAACCCTTAAAACATTCTAGAGAGATCATTAATTGTTGAAGAGGTTACTCTTGTAGTCAATTACTCAACAGGATAATGATATGGTTTTATTGGGAACATTAGAGATTAAACAAAAAGAGATCAAAGGGGATATCAGAATGCTGATACAAATAATGTATTTCTATAAATTATTAATGCTGGCATAATATTGTTTTGAACTTTTGCAGATCTGTTAATTATAGCTAGCATTAACTTTGGTGTATCATTAGGATGTTTTTTCCTATAAATAAATAATAAATGTCTTTAAATATAGAAATATGGAAAAACTAACTATCCAAGTAAAGGAGTCTTGCACCCTAAGTTACTGGGAAATGAGTCTCCTGTATTCCTGAGACTGCAACTCTTTTCAAGACCGACCGACCTACCTTCCAGGAGCTATATGATCAGTGTCTCCTCTGTTTCCTCATACAACATTGTAGCTCAGATTCTACAGTCTAAAGGTATTGTTTCATGCCATTTAAAGTTCAATAAATTGATATTAATTAAATCATAATTTTGTACAGAGTAGTTGTAAAGGATTATGAAAAAGATAAAGGATTACTTCATCATTATATAGTCTTTTGCTTTCAGTTCACAGGAGAGATATTTCCAACTCTTAACTTCAAATGCATAGGATTAGGGAAAACATTAAACTGAATTGTGCAGCATTAAACATTTTGTTTTATGAAAACCAGTTTATTTGTTTGCTTGGCTTATCATCCCATTGACAAAATATCAGTCATAATTATGGCCTTATGGGGTCTCCACCACCCAGTTCTAGTAGTACTTATAATTTGTATAAATTTGCATCAAATATTTGCTTCCAGGTATTGATTTTTCACGAGAACTTGATAGCACCTTTATCATAATTTTTACAACTACAACTATTGATTTATTTATGGAAATTGGCATAAACTTCCACTGAAACAGGTCTGAATAAAACTGTTTGTTATGCATGGAAATTATTCATATAAAATAGCCATTACCGATGATTATCCAAGTTTGCATGAAATCACTGCATGCAACTACATAAAAAAAAAGACAAGAGGGCCATGATGGCCCTGAATCGCGCACCTGATTATAAATGAGCAACATATGTTGAATTTTCATACTGACCTACTTTTTGACCCCACATGACCCAAACTTGTCCAAGATTTTATGGAAACAGACATTCCAACCCCAAGCTACATGAAGATATGGCCAAAATTATGGCCTCTAGAGTGTTTACAAATTTTTCTAAGATTGGACCTCATGACCTACTTTTTGACCCCACATGACCCAAATTCGGAATTATTCAAGATTTTATGGAAAAAAACATTCTGACCAAGTTTCATGGAGATTGGGCCAAAAATATGGCCTCTATAGTGTTAACAAGGTTTTACTTAGATTTGACCTTGTGACCTACTTTTTGACCCCACATTACCCAAATTCGAACTTGTCCAAGATTTTATGGAGAAAAATATCCTAACCATGTTTCATGAAGATAGAGCCAAAAATGTGGCCTCTAGAGTGTTAACAAGGTTCTTACAAGATTTAACCTTGTGACCTACTTTTTGACCCCACACTACCCAATTTCAAACATGTCCAAGATTTTATGGAGACAAACATTCTGACCAAGTATCATGAGGATTGGCCTAAAAATATGGCCTCTAGATTGTTAACAAGCCAAATTGTTGACGTCGGACGAAGGGTGATCACAAAAGCTCACCTTGAGCATGTTGTGCTCAGGTGAGCTAAAAAATAGAATTGCTCCAACCAGCTCTTTTAGTTACACAAATTCTATAAATTTGATAATAGATAGTTATTCTACATTTTTTTTTTTTGGCCTGGGCCTTCTTCATTCATAATTATAGGTGAATAAAACCCTGCAAACTAAAACTCCTAACACATGAACATCATAATATCAGAGTTATTACTGACTGTAAATTTGGGGAGCCGGACTTCAAATGTTTGGAAAATATGGACAAAGGTTTTTTGTCAAGTGTATTATTTATCTATACATACGAGAGATATCAACTTTTCAGATAATCTTTCTAAAGGCAGGGGTTTACTAAGGATTTGACTTTCACTTTTACTTTTAACATCTTCTTGCCCCACCCCCCCTTTGAAAACAGGTGACTCAATCTTGAAGTTGGTGTTTGTTAATGTTTGAAACAAAGTATGTGTAATATTAAGATTAATTACATTTAATAGTTAGTATGTATGAAACACAATGTGAAGGCAACTCACCCCGGATATAATCTAGAAAAAATTAAATTAAAGAAAAAATTCATTTACAAATGATAATATAAACTTGCCCACTGGGCTATCTTCTTTGAAAATTCACTATCCCGCTGTGAATTTAAACCAGCCTGGGCATCCACTTAAAAAAAAACCCCTGAAAGGGATCCCAAATGAGAACCCTGAACAAGCTTCAACCTTTAAACATCAAATTATGTGTGCTCCAAGAGCCCCCTGTTCATCACTTAATCATGCCTGTATGCCTGTGCACATCTGAGAGTGGATACAGCATGGGGAAAATACATTTGTAATCCCATGCAGAGGGGAACTGATATCTTCTATCTTCTTAACAGATATTCAGACTTCAATCAGTCTGTACATGTCGCTCACATGTAGTCTTTAAGATATTCCAAATGAAACATAAAAAATGAACTGTTTAAGGAAATCCTTAATGAGTTTTGAAAAGCAAAACTTGAAATCCTGAAAGCATTTCCTGGCATGGATAACAGCATGTTAATAAAAAAAAAAAGATTAATGATTACAAGCATGCATTCATGCAGCATTACAATATTAATACCACTTCTGCATTAACTTTTTGATTGATAAAGAATTTTCAATATTAAGTAGATGATTAAGTCGATTTTGTTAACTATTGAGGGTTGATATCTTTCTTTACTGTCAATTTATGCCATAATGTTCATCTTATCCTTGAATCCATGGCTATATAACATTATATATAAGCCAACTCTAGAGTTAGAGACTGAAGAATCAAAGCAGCCAGTAATAGCACTTATACCCTTTAGGCAAATCTAATTAATTCCCAAATGGCGCATGTCAAACCACCATCAATAGATAAACACTAGTAATGACATTTAAGTCAGAACAATTAACATCCCTCATCCAACTGACTATATTTTAAGGATAACTGTAACTGTATCATGAATTCATGTCAACTTCCCAGGAGAGAATTTCAGATAACAATTAATTTCTATCCCAACTGTGATTACCACATTACACAAGCATTAAGGTTTGTGTAACAACGTGTACCCAAGGACAGTAGCAAAATTACACAATTATTTTATTTTAATGCAAAGTAATGATGACCATGGGTTGGTAGCACTAGCAGAAAATAACTGATGATCTGCTTATATAATACTATTGCACAAGTTGTCTTCCCACAATTTTGTAGATTTGCATCATTTCTGCTGTAATCATTTCTGTAGATCACCTACATTTTTACACCTTTTTTTTCATTTGAATTAGAAGGTGTCAGTAGTTTCAGATTATTACTCAAACTATCAGCTTTAACAAGGTAATAATACAAATGCATGTGGATACTAAAGGTGTGAAAATAATCGCATTACACATGACTTGCGGGAGCAATAGACTTTTCCACCTGTTGTGCAATCAAACATCAGCAAAACAACCGCAAGTAAACAAGATGGCTACCTCCTCGACTTATGAAATAGAGATGCGAATTATAGAAAGGAAATCCTTTTTTCCAAGGTTTCGAGCCTCAAACTTGGGATGCGCACTATACATGGATGCACACAATACATGGCATTTTACAGTATATTATGTTTTCCCAAATGTTTATCAAAATGACAAGCTATCATTAAATTAAGCAAGACTTGAAGTATACATGCATTACCGTGAATGTAAAAGCTTTATCAGCCCAATAAATTACCGATTGTACGGTATGACACAGATAAAAAAAAAGCCATAAGGATAGGGTCAGGAGAGGGGAAACAACAATTTTTTTAAAGGTGACCTAAAGTATTTTTTTTTAATGTTTTGACAGTTGTCGATAATCAATGTAAAAAGATACAAATGGAAACCAAAGTTTGGACTTACCTTTTGTACTATGTAATTGTTTTAATAACAACATTTGCAATATTATGTGTAACAAAGTATTATGGGATAGGGATAGGGCCCAACTCGTTTTTTGTATTGATACTTATGTATTGAATGTAAAGGGTAATGTTTGCGTAATGCTTATCTCTACTGAGATCCGCTCCGGTTATTTTTTTCGTATTGGCCTCCGCTGGATCTCTACACAAGCCTTATATAAAAGCTTCGGGAAAGTTACACTGATACCCCTACCTCGTTTCGGCCGTTTAAATCAATTGTTTTAGGATGCATACCTAAAAATCCACTAAAGCTAAGACAATGATGTTGAATGAAATGGGAACAAAAATATGTCTTCTTACTACAGTACAACTCCGCTATATTGCGGACTGCTATTTCGTGTTGACCAATATATCGCGGTTGATCTATGGACCCCAAAAATATATCGCGTTATTTGCATAGGCTTACTGCGAAACTAATCTATCTCCTTCTTTATCTATGTGTATTTAAAAGAGTTTCGCGGTCAGTATTTAACATGCTAGTGCACTGACACGCGGAAGTGATAACAATTAAACACCCCAGGTGGTAAGCTATTGTGTTTGGGGGCAGTTGATGATTACGCAATCGAGTGTTAATGATCAGCAACAATGCAGGTTTGTAGGTATAATTATCCAACCACAGTAATCAGAATTTAATTGGTATGGACATTCAATACCAAGCAGATACTCGATAAAATACACAAACATTGTCTAAAATCCACTGCATAAACCTTAGTAATGGTATTTTTGTTTATTATGCTGGTGTACATAATTTTACCATGGATTAAAAAGTCCCGGAAAATAGCCAATCTTTTTCACCGGAAGTAAACAATAAATGATAATTAGATCAGCGTTACCTGGTAATTTGTTTCATTTAAACATTAACAGGGCTCCTCATATCGATACATCATAATAAGTTCACCTCAGCTTAATTTGAAATAGCGATGAATTGTAGTGGAATGGCAATTTTCACACCGACATTGTTTTGACAAACAATGAACGGCATAAATTTATTATAATGAGATATGCTGAAGAGTTTCGTAACCGCTTCACATCACCATACCGTACACACTGCTCTCTGAATCTGAATCATCGGCAATTATAGTGCAAAAAGAAAAAAAATCAATGATTATGGAATTATTTAAAATAAGTAAATAAGTCTATAAATAAAATAATGTTTATTGCTTTATATTAGGGTTTTTCAAGAATTTACGACTATCACAAAGACACATATAGCATTCTCAAACCTACTATGCGGTCCACTATATCGCGGTATTTGGGCTTGGACCCCAAGAACCACGATATAGTGGAGTTGTACTGTATATCTGCGTGGATTTTTACTATGCATCCTAAAACAATCAATTTGAATGGCCGAAACGAGGTAGGGGTATCGGTGTGAATTTCCCGAAGCTTTTATATAAGGCCTGGGTAGAGATCCAGTGGAGGCAAATACAAAAAAAATAACTGGAGCGGATCTCAGTAGAGATTAATGCTTATCTGTTCAACTTTATTAACATCCTTAATTGCAGAGCTTAAAATTAAATGATGTGGCATTTTTGTATAAAAAAGGTATTCATATTTTGACAAAATTTAGAGCCATTTCTGTGGATTAATCTAATGGATTTCTTATAACAATTTTACTAAAAAATATATATTTTTTTTTTTTTTTTTTTTTAATGTTTCAGATTAATTAATTTCAAATATGTTGTACCATGTCTCAGGTTTTAGAGCAACAATGCGAATTTACCTTACACACACTATCAACGAATGTAAACAAATCGCGCATTTGTTATGTACATATTTTAACATAAATACTAAAAAAATCCGATATTCAAAGAAGTCTGCTTCTACACTTAAGATTGAAATTGCACTTGAAAACTTACCCAGATGAGCAATGTAAGAATAATGGTAAGTATCCGAAAACACAACGCTTTCTTGGTAGTATTCATCCTGCTTATGTATATGAGTAGCACTTACTCATTCTTTAATAAATAGTCCAGTATAAAAACTGAATCATTCACTTGCGTTATTGTTTGCGGATATCTATTATTTCCGCTTTGACACGAGACTGTCCGCAAGATGTCGCCTCGATAGACTATTGATCAATTCCTAACCTGTCCATCTCGTAACCATAATTTTCGGTCAAATCGTAACCATCTATACAGCAATTATATCAAGAAATATTAAGATAGTTGAATGGCATTGATTGGTTAAAATATTTTGATTATAAAATATGTTTTAGATGTGGATTAGATAATGATATTTTTCACTTCGGACAAAAGATCTAAATCTAACCCGCAATTTTAGGGTCCGAAAAAAAAAGGTTACGAATCGGCGATACTACGAATTAACCATTGAGTCACCCACACAGGCGGTGTTCATGTAAACATTGTATGCGAGACGATCATATAATCTGAGTGGACACAGGTGATCTGGTGTATTTTCGGTAATTTTCATTTCGACTTTCCCAACGTCTCATATAAGCATTGTCTGAATGCAAATACATTATTCTGCAACTATCGGACGATATTTTACGTTTGATCTTTCTTTCGTCTCCGCATGATTTTAGGCGGTGTTAGGATAGAAAATGCCACGTGCGAATTTTGCAATGCCTGTGATGTACCATAGGTATTTGACTCGTATGTCCAAATCCCATTTCCAATATATATATATATATATATATATATATATATATATATATATATAAGATATGTAACTTGTCTGTCCCATATTTTCAGACCCCGTGAACATTCTGCTCTACCGTCTTCTAAATCAATAACTTACAGTCTAATATGTTTCCCGTTCGTCCCTATTATCGGGGGATTAACAGATTAAAAACAGTTCAGCAATGCATAAAAGAATAAAACTTAATTAATTTGCCATACATACATTAGAAAATAATTATTCTTCATTATAAAATCATTTTAAATAATTGATGGACTCAATGGACGCTTTCTCATATATTCGGGGATATTAATTTCCTGAGCTGCTTTACACGCATCAGAGACTAAAGATTTTGCAAGGGGAAGCACTCATATTCTTTTCAACTGTCATGGACCTCTAGTGGATCTCTACCAAGATTGTTCAAATCATGGCCCTGGGGTCAAAATTGGCCCTGCCCTGGGGGTCACTTTATTGACATAGGCTTATATAGGGAAAACTTAGAAAAATCTTCTTCTCCGAAACCGTATGGCCTAGAGCTAAGATATTTGGCATGAAGCATTGTCTAGTGGATCTCTACCAAGATTGTTCAAATCATGGCCCTGGGGTCAAAATTGGCCCCGCCCCGGGGGTCACATTATTTACATAGGCTTATATAGGGAAAACTTAGAAAAATCTTCTTCTCCGAAACCGTTTGGCCTAGAGCTAAGATATTTGGCATGTAGCATTGTCTAGTGGATCTCTACCAAGATTGTTCAAATCATGGCCCTGGGGTCAAAATTGGCCCCGTCCTGGGGGTCACTTTCTTAAACACAGGCTAATATTGGAACAAATCAAGAAAAATCTTCTTCTCTGAAACCATATGGCCTAGAGCTTAGATATTTGGCATGTAGCATTGTCTAGTGGATCTCTACCAAGTTTGTTCAAATTATGGCCCTGGGGTCAAAATTGGCCCCGCCCTGGGGGTCATTTTCTTTAACATAGGCTAATATAGGAATATATCTAGAAAAATTTTCTTCTCTGGAACCTTATGGCCGGGAGCTTTGATATTTGGCATGTAACATTGTCTAATGATCTCTACCAAGTTTGTTCAAATAATGGCCCTGGGGTCAAAATTGGCCCCGCCCAGGGGGTTACTTTTTTCAACATAGGCTAATATTAGCAACTGTTTATCAGATCTGAATGATACTGTGCACAATTACTCATCTTAACATGTACATCACATATCAACAAAAAGGAATTGCTTTGTACATTCAGATAATTTTTCAACCATTTAAAAAAACACCTTGTTACCTTGATCTTTAACCTATCTTTTGTAACTTTATGGTGGGACATTTTATCTTTACCTCAGGCTCTTGTTTATAATTGTTAGTGAACTAAAGTAAATATACCTTAATTTTCATTAAAAAAAATTAAGAATCCGTGAAAACCCATGACATTATTGGTAAACAATGCACGGGCAGAAACTTGTATTTTTAATGATACTTCCAATTGCCTGTTTGCTTAGTTAGGCATTTTAAGGTAGGGTTAGCCCTTGGATGGGTGTCATGCTATGTGGTAGCAGCTGCAGAGTACATGGCATTCCTGCATGGTTGGGTAGAGTCAGTTCTTCTTCCTAATAAATGTTTATAGATCAAAGTTCTGGCTTAGGATAGGAGACATTTTTACCTTGTACACTCAGTGAGTAGATAGGCTATCTTGACTTCAACAATTCTTTGATTGGCTATTTGAATATGGCATAGATCTTTGTTGTATTGGGGTTTACCGTCACTGCGATAGTATTTCAATCATATAGCGACGTCCAGCTAATTACAGGTGGAGGAAGACCCCGAGTACACAGAGGTACCCGGGTAGAACCACTGACCTACCGCAAGCCAGCTGGAAGGCTTCCTCACATGAAAAATCCAAAGTCCCTACCGGGATTTGAACCCACAGCGGTGAGGGGCTGAGAGATTTGTAGTCCACGACTGTAACCGCTCGGCCACGGCGGCCCCCTAATATGGCATAGATCTGGAATTGATGTAACACTTCTTGTCTTTCTAAAATCAACCATGCTATATTTTGCCACTGTGCATTGAACTATTTTGATTTTGGTTTGGTTATCCTTTGTATGAGGATCCCATACCACTCTGGCATACTCTGTTATGTTTATTCTGTTAAAGGTCTGATTAGAGTTTCTTATTTTTTGGCAATTTTAAATGTTTTGCTGTAAAAAAGCTCATGTGGAATTTGCTTGATGTACTATCCTATTCATACGAGTGTTCCAGCCTAACATTTTATATAAGTGTACTCTCAAGATATTTTTCACTGTCTACTACTTCCAAGGTGTGTTAATGGATTGTATATGATAACTATTGTGACTATATTATATCAGTAAATATCAAAAGTATTTCTTGCCTTTGATCATAGTTAATGATATTTCGATATAACTAACCTTGTGCACTGTAACTCTACAATACTTAAAGTTACTTAGGATGCTACCTTGAATCATTATCTTCCTGGTTTAACACGGTGTCCCCATGGGTCTGTTGTCTTTTTGTTTTCTTCCAAGAAAAGTGCATTTGTAACTTGACTAATCGAAGAATATAAGAGCTATAGATTGTTGTCACCCTTGCGTCAGCATTGGCACTGCAGCTTTTGGTTAAAGTTTTGCATGCAAGTTACTATCAACCTTATATCTCGGTAACCATTTATGATATTGACTTGAAAGTTTATGAATATGTTTAGGGGCATCAGACAACTAAGGTAGATAACTCTTGATGGAATATACTACAAATTATGGCCCCTTTCTTAACTTAAATCTTGGTTAAAGTTTTGCATGCAAGGTACTTTCATGCTAATACCTTAGTATCCAGGCATGGGATTGATTTGAAACATCTGTAATATGTTAGGGGTATCATACTATCAAGGTAGATAACTCTTGATGAAATATATTACAAGTTATGGCCCCTTTTTAACTTAGAAGTTTTGGTTAAGTTTTGCATGTAAGGTACTTTCATGCTTATATCTCAGAGTCCAGGCATGGGATTGATTTGAAATATCTTTAATATGTTCAATGGTATCATACTATAGTGGCAGATAGTTTTTGACTGAATATGATGCAGATTAGGACTGCTTTTTTACTTAGAATTTTTGGTTAAAGTTTTGCATGCAAGCTACTATCCAGCTTATATCTCAGAAATTATTTATGGTATTGACTAGAAAGCTTAAGAGTATGTTCATGTATACGGTATTGACTAGAAAGCTTAGGAGTGTATTCAGGGGCATCAGAAAACCAAGGAGGATAACTCTTGGACTGAATTTTATGCAAATTATCGCCCTTTTCTAACTTGGATACTTGGTTAAAGTTTTGCATGCACAGTGTTATTATGCTTATGTCTCAGTAACTAGGCATGGGACTGATTTTAAACTTCATTAACCTATTTAGGGGTATTAGACTAACAAGGTATATCATTTTTGACTATTATTATATACAGAGTATATGAAGGGAAAGAATCGAAATAGATTTCATTTGATTTACCAACAAGCATTTTGAATAGTCGAGCATGCTGTCTTCTGACAGCTCTTGTTTCATAATTTGCCATTAAATCCACTTTTTTTTTACAAACATCACCTTCATGTTGTCAAAATATCAGGTTTCCGTATCTTCACAAAGCTTTATATTTGCTTTTTCACCACAGGTCATTTAGAGGTATTTCCCTCTCAGATTTTTCCCCCAATCCTGCTAAAATTGTTCCTTTATTTCACAAAGCATGACGTTAAAAATGCCTGCTGCATATCATTACCTACAGACCTGTGAACCTATAGGCTATAAATCTTGGCTAAGTTTGGTTTTGGCATACATTGACCAATTAGGTCTGGAGTTATGGCCCTTTTAAGAAAAAAAAAAACAACAGATTTCACTTTGTTTACACTCTAGCATCTTCATGTTTTCAGCAATCATTGTTTGGTTATGGCCATAATCTCTCAGCCAAGTTTGATTATGGTTGTTATCAGCCAATTAGGTCAACAGTTATGCCTTTGAATTATGAACATCATAAAAATTTGCCATTTATAACATTTTCATTTTTTAAGCAGTGCAGGCAATGAAGGCAATGTTTCTCAGGTGAGAGACTTCAGGGCTACCTTGTTTATAATCAAATTAGTCCTCTTGAAATGCAGTTATTGAAAAAGCTAAACTTCCTAAGGAATATTGTTTTTCATAGGTCATGTATTGATTCAAATTACAGTTCAGTTGTTTTGCTGAAAATATGATTTAATGCAACATCAGTTGCCTTTCAATTTCAGTGTCAAAGATGAAAAGCTGAAGAGGATAGACAAATAAACAAAATATGGCATCATTCTGCAGAGTAGCACATTTTAGGAGAGTTATTAAAACCCTGATTACTGAAAAATCAGGGTCAGTGTTTAAAAAGCAAATTTCATTAAACTTCATAAAATGTGAACACTTTACCACAGCTACTTGTCTTTACAAAAAGCCTGTAGATGCTTCAGAGGGGGATTTAGACCGCTTGGAACATTTAAGAGATGATGGAGTCAGTTTGGATGTGATTGAGAAGGAAATTGAGAAGCTTAAACAGCAGCAGAATAGATTGGATGGGAAGAAGGTTGTTGGAAGCAAGAAGACACCAGACAATGTTCTTCATGTTCCAGTCATGAAACAGGAAGTCTTAGAACACCTTGCACAAGCAAAGGATTCGGTACACTTTCTCCCCCTTCTTAATTTTTCATATTTCAAAGTCCAAGCTACCTGCCATCTCTTTCTATTTATTTTGCTTTTAGTCACTCAACATCTCATAGAAAGTTTAACAATGCGTTAGACAAGTCAGTTTTCCCATGTTATTTTCAAATGAATTTCAAGTGACCTCTTGATATATAGATAAAATAGACAAATTCCGAAAATTTGGGCATTGTTAAGGCAATTTGAGGGTCAAAATGGACAATTTATTTTGTGAGGAAAGTTTAATCTGGATCCTGCCTTCTATGAGGTTGATGTATCTTCCCAGTCTCAGAGTTTTTCAGTGTTACCTTCTACAAATATTACTAATTCATCTTGTTTGTTCCTGGATTGGACCAGTTTTTTGTGACTTAGAAGGTCATTTCATGAAATATTCTTGCCATGGCATCCAAAGGTTAAGATGAACCCAGAAACAATCCACCAATAATACTTCTTGATTTGCACTATTTGCTATTCAGCCAGTTAACTTTCAGTAAGCACTCTTATAAACAAGTAATGGAACAGTCCAAAATACAAGAAGGACAAGTCCAATTATGAAATTTAGCTTGTTAAGAGTAATAATGAACAGATGTTAAGAAATCAATATTTGGGTACATATATATTTATTATAGAAATAAGATTAATGAAATTCCCTCCTAAGTTATTAAGTTTTACTAAGTGTTAATGGTTGGTGGAATTTAATCAAGCTGACTGACATACAGTTTTAATCCTATACTTCATGCAAATGATATGTTCAATAAAATACGGTACTGGCTATTTTCCCAAAGAACCCTGAGTCTAGCTTTTCAGGAGAGACAGATAGATTACCAGTACATTTTGAACCAGTTCAAGTATTCATCGTTGCAGACTCTGGTTAAAGAACTCTCCCAGATGAGTATCAATATTGAAATTTCACACTTGTAAGGAAACTTAGTATTGATTTCAGTCCCAGCAAGTGAGGACTCTGGTAAGAAGATGAAAGTTGATTTGCAGAATTGATTTAGAGAATGTATTGTTAGACTTACACTGGTTTGATAGGGATTTCAAGAAATTTATTAAGGCTAATATTGGTATCAGTGAATGGATTTACAGATATTGCCATAATATTGGGGAAAAGAGAATATTGAACACAATTTTCAGAACAGCTATATCCTAACCTAGTTCCATTTCCCACAGTCTCTACTAGGGGCTCACCTCGGCTGCAGAAAAGTTAGATCCAGATTTAAGAAGTTGCTCCAATATATTTTTGGATAACTTTAGTGTTTTTATATACTGATATATGTATTTGTTATATTTGAACTGTCAAAGACATTCATTCAGTGCATAATATATTTAAAAAAAAAAAAAAATAAAAATATATGATATAGAAATAAAACCATTACAAATAGTCATATAATTTTATTTTTCAATTTAATCTCAGGGTGCTACAGTTGTAAATGGGCATGCCATAATTATGTAATATTCAAATGCAACATAGCATATTAAATTCATCTGGTCAAATATTTTTGTATAATTTACAATGTTACTGTTATTGCATTATTTGTAATGCCACTGTCAAAATTTTACCAAACCTCCAATGTTATTTCTAACTTGATATTTATTTTTAATATTTACTCCTTAATAGAACTACAAATGATTCATAAAGCTGGAGCATCCACATTCATATAAGGAACACACACTTACAGATTCAGTCGTAGTCACTTTTGATTTCAGTTGTTAATGGTTAAGCGATTAGTATCGAGTCATTTGTATATATCATTACATCTATGTAGCTATCTGTTGAAATCTAGTTAGGTAAACAGATCAATTAATTTTAGCTGATTTCTTCATCATGAATGGGTTCTCGTATTCTCATATGCTCCAAACAAATTTGCCAATTAGAACAACCTTGCGCCAGTTTCATAATTTTGCTGCATTTGGCGACCGACAGCGTGAGCCCTACTGATTGAATAAAGACATTAAGTTTTTCTTTGTGGACCCTCACCTTGGAAGTTCTCTTTTTTTCTAATATCTAGCTATAAGTCTTTCTAAAATTGTGCAAAATTGGCTCTTCATGTAGTCAGGTACATTAAAAAAAAAAAATGGCATGTCAAAAAGGTCATTTTATTTTTTTTGAAATTTTAAATTTGCATACCCACAATTTCATCAATGGGTAGGTAGGAAGTGTTTTTTTTTTGGTTTTTTTTTTACATAATAAATACCAGAAAGAAAGGCAAAACAAAAATCTGCTCCCTCCTTTAAAAATGAAATGAGTAGGGTCCTTCTTGTTTTTATGCTCACCGAAGGTGACGCATATAGTCGCCGCTTCGTCCGTCCGTTCGTCCGTCCGTCCGTCCGTCCGTCACACTTTCCTTGTCCGGACTATTTCTCAGGAACTAACGGCTTGAATTCAACGAAACTTTATGGGCAGCTTTATTACCAAGAGGAGATGCGCATATCGTCAGCATGACCCGATTCCTAAATTTTTCACAGAGTTATGGCCCATTGACTTTTCGGCCTATAGTACATATTGCATGATTCTTGTCCGGGCTATTTCTCAGGAACTAATGGCTTGAATTCAACGAAACTTTATGGGAAGCTTTATTACCAAGAGGAGATGCGCATATCGTCAGCATGACCCGATTCCTAAATTTTTCACAGAGTTAAGGCCCCTTGACTTTTTGGCCTATAGTTCATATTGCATGATTCTTGTCCGGGCTATTTCTCAGGAATTAATGGCTTGAATTCAACGAAACTTTATGGGAAGCTTTATCACCAAGAGTAGATACGCATATCGTCGGCGTGACCTGGTTCCTCAATTTTTCAAAGAGTTATGGCCCATTGACTTTTCGGCCTATAGTACATATTGCATGATTCTTGTCCGGGCTATTTCTCAGGAACTAATGGCTTGAATTCAACGAAACTTTATGGGAAGCTTTATTACCAAGAGGAGATGCGCATATCGTCAGCATGACCCGATTCCTAAATTTTTCAAAGAGTTAAGGCCCCTTGACTTTTTGGCCTATAGTACATATTGCATGATTCTTGTCCGGGCTATTTCTCAGGAACTAATGGCTTGAATTCAACAAAACTTTATGGGAAGCTTTATCACCAAGAGTAGATACCCATATCGTCGACTTGACCTGGTTCCTCAATTTTTCACAGAGTTAAGGCCCCTTGACTTTTTTGCCTATAGTTCATGTTGCATGATTCTTGTTCGGGCTATTTCTCAGGAACTAATGGCTTGAATTCAATGAAACTTTATGGGAAGCTTTATTACCAAGAGTAGATACGCATATCGTCGACGTGACCTGGTTCCTCAATTTTTAAGAGAGTTATGGCCCCTACTACCATGTTGTTGACTAATATTCATGTCATTTGCCTAATTTAACAGGAGATATCATTTAAACAAAACCCCACAAAATTCAATATGCTAGTAATGTCAATCATAATCATGTCAGCTAATTGTTGTTTAGGCCATTATACACTATTTCAAATATCCAGTCATATGTCAAGAGTGTTGGTTAACCTCTTTGATATGAGCACACATTGAAATGTATGACTTAATTTTTAGTAGTATAAAAACTTAAAAAAAATCAATGAAAGATCTGATGAGTAACACGTATTATCATATTAAATAGTAAACTGTTACTAAGTCTCCAAATAAGAGTTGGTAAAACATCTCATCTGATGAGGAGAATAGATATGATTTAGGACTGGGGATTTCAACATATCCTCCCACCCATTGACCAAGGCCTTATTTGTAACAATGACGTTCTTCGGGGAGCATCTGTCAGTTTTACTGACTTTCTTGTTGTTAAATCAGGAATTAGTGATTTTTGTTTTCTTATGAGGACCTGACTCAGAGTACAGTAAATTCAATGTTCCATTAAGAGTTTAGTCAGTTTTATTTTACATAGAATTAGATAGAGAAACAAGTTCTTGCAAGTTACTAAACAGTTCCTGGGTTGGACCAGTACTTTGTGTTTGGATCTGTAGTCATATACGTTACCACTATACCATGCCTGCTTTTCTACTTTAAAAATGACTATTTCTTATTTACATTTGTATTATCCATATTTTATTCATTAAACTTAAAAAATATATAATAATTAGGGAATAATAAAAAAAAGTTACATTCCAAAGTCCATCCCTTTACCTGGTGATTTATTTCTGTACATTTACCTATATTTAAACATGTAAATGCATTTACATAGGTATACATGTATTAACAAATATAAAGCGGGGTACATGTATTTACACTAAATTTGGTAGGTCATTCTTGACATGACCTTTGGAGCTGGAGGTCACAGCAAGGCTATCCTGGATGCAGTACCTGGCTGTCATATTCTGGCTCTAGACAGGGATCCAACAGCATACAAACTGGCTCATGATCTAGCAAGGGAGAGGTAAGCTTTTCAATGTTCAACTTGGAAGGCATTTTGTCCATTATGTATAATTCATGTATACACTTTGTGGACTGCCCAAGTTTTGTAGTGTTCACTACTCATCAGTTATGTTCAGCTTTGCTGTGAGATTGTCTAAGAATTTCTTAGTTGAAGAGTGGGGTGTGCCTTTTTTTAGCTCACCTGAGCACAATGTGCTCAAGGTGAGCTATTAGGATCACCCTGCGTCCGTCATGCGTTGTCAGTCATCAACAATTTGCTTTAAATGACATCTCCTCTGAAACCACTGGATAGAATTTGATTAAACTTGGCAGGGATGATTCTTGGGTGAACCTTCACAAAAGTTGCTAAAATAAACTTGATCCATGTAGAACTCTGGTTGCCATGGCAATGGAAAGAAAAAAAAAACTTTAAAAAATGTTTCAAAATGTTTTAGTACAGATGTTCCTTGGGTAACCCTCTACCAAGATTGCTAAAATAATTCCGATTCGTAAGAAAACATGGCTGCCAGGGGAGGGGCTAAATTGCCTTATATGTTTATAGGGAAAACTTCAAATGACATCTCCTCTGAAACCTTTAGACATAATTTGATTAAACTTGGCAGGGATGATTGTTGGGTGAACCTTCACAAAAGATGCTAAAATAAACTTGATCCATGTAGAACTCTGGTTGCAGTGGCAATGGAAAGAAATGAATTATGAAAACTTTAAAAATCAGCTCCTTCAAAACTACTGGCCAGATTTCACAATGTTTTAGTATGGATGTTATTAGGTAACCCTATACTCAGGTTAGCAATTCAGGGCCTCTATGGCCCTCTTGTTTTGGCCCAATATTCATGAAACTTGGTCAGGATGTTTGTCTACATGATATCTCAGAAGAGTTCAAAATTGGGTCATGTGGGGGTCAAAAACTAGGTCACCAGGTCAAATCTTAGAAAAACCTTGTGAACACTCTACAGGCCACAACTTTGGCCCAATCTTCATGAAATTTGGTCAGGATGTTTGTCTACATGATATCTGATGAGTTAGAAATTGGGTCATGTGGGGTCAAAAACTAGGTCACCAGGTCAAATCTTAGAAAAACCTTGTGAACACTCTACACGCCACAGTTTTGGCCCAATCTTCATGAAATTTGGTCAGGGTGTTTGTCTACATGATATCTGATGAGTTAGAAATTTGGTCATGTGGGGTCAAAAACTAGGTCACCAGGTCAAATCTTAAAAAAACCTTGTGAACACTCAAGAGGCCACAGTTTTAACCCAATCTTCATGAAACTTGGTCAGGATATTTGTCTACATGATATCTTGGATGAGTTCGAAATTTGGTCATGTGGGTGTCAAAAACTAGGTCACTAGGTCATATCTTAAAAAAACCTTGTGAACACTCTAGAGGCCACAACTTTGGCCCAATCTTCATGAAACTTGGTCAGGATGTTTGTCTACATGATATCTCGATGAGTTCGAATTGGGTCATGGGGTCAAAAACTAGGTCACAGGAAATCTAAAAACCTTGGACACTTTTTCCCGGCGAAATTGGGTCACATGGGGTCAAAAACTAGGTCACCAGGGAAAATCTTAGAAAAACCTTGCGAACACTCTAGAGGCCACAGTTTTAGAACAATCTTCATGAAAAATGGTCAGGGTGTTTGTCTACATGATATCATGGATGAGTGTCGAAAATGGGTAATGTGGGATCAAAAATATGTCACCAGGTCCAATCTAAGAAAAACTTTGTGAACTCTCTAGAGGCCACAGTTTTAGCCCAATCTTCAATAGATTTGGTCAGGATGTTTGTCTAATTGATATATTGGATGAGTTCGAAAATGAGTCACATGAGGTCAAAAACTAGGTCACCAGGTCAAATCTTAGAAAAATCTTGTGAACACTCCAGAGGCCTACATTTTTGTCCCAGTCTTCATTAAACTTGATATGAATGATGACTGCATGAATTCCCAGTTGAGTGCAAATTGAGGTAGGATCAATATGTAGGTCACTTAGTCAAATGTTACAAAAAACACTTTAGATGCCAGATTTTTTGTCATTATGCCTAACACAGCCATCTTACTCAGGTGAGCGACACAGGGCCATCTTGGCCCTCTTGTTTTTTCAACCAGTGGATGTTGATTTTTTTGTGAATCTTAAAGTAATGTGAAAAATGTTGATTGGTTCACCTTGAAATATTGATCAATATTTAACAACCATAGATAGTCCGTATACTGGAAATCAAGGAGACCGCATAGGGAAAGAAGCACTAGTTTAGTTATCTAAGAAATTTTTTTTTTTTTAATTTTATTTAAGAGTCAATCAGGGAGCTGTGGTCCTGTGGTAGGATTTGATAACTGTGGATCACAAGGTTGTGGGTTTGAACCACCTTGGGGGCAAGAAATTTTCATGTGCCTCCTGGGCACATTGTATCGGTTCAACCTAAGAACCATCTAGAATGATAAGCATTTGTTGTATTTGCTTCCCATGCTCATTGAAATAAGTTTAAATATGTAATATATTAATGTTGATGCATTTATTTTTTTAGAGGTACTAATCAGCAGTGTTAAATTTGTTTTTCTACTTAGACCAGGGAAAGTTACTCCTCTCCTGGGAAGGTTTTCAGAGTTGTCCCACCTTCTTAAGAAACACAACATACAGCCAGGCTCAGTAGGCGGAGCTCTTATGGATCTTGGCTCTTCCTCCATGCAGTTTGACCAATCAGAGAGAGGCTTCAGCCTGAGTAAAGATGCACCCCTGGATATGAGAATGGATGGAGAAAGGTAACATTATTAACTGTTAATCTAGACTGCTCACAACAGATAATACTGTGCAACCAGGTCATTGGTTTAATTCCCAGCAATGACATACCTAAGTGATGAGAAATGGTCATATCTCCATTGATGCATTGATCCATTGTGATGCTCAGCATTAATGTTTCCCTTTGAAGCAGCATTATATCTGTCTCATGTAGAGAGCATCCCCTAAAAATGACAAAATAACTGTCAGTTTGATTTGAAATCCAAGTAATCAAATAAACAAAAAGTTATCTTAAGATTGAATCTAGAAAGAAGTCAAATAAGGATTTGCTGTCATTTGCTGTCTTTTTCTATGAGAACCATAACCCAGGAATTCATAAGGTGTTTATAGGAGAAAGGTCCCTCATCACAACAAATTCTTCTCAATTGTTCATAAGAGTTTTCTCCCTTTATTGTGTATTTTTCCAAGGGCTTTACATATTTGAACAGAGCAGTGCATAGAAATATGAAGTTGATCCAAGTGGACTAGTGGTTATAGTGTTCACTTTGTAACCAGGACGATGTGGGTACGATTCCAAGCTGCAACATAGCAAAGTCTTTGAAATTTCCCATAATAGGCGCTCAGGGTAGTTCCAGGATTGGTTAAAACATGTAGGCTTTCAATAGTGCATTATCAAAAATCGTGCAGATGACATCTGTCAGTCTGTACCTTTAAAAAAACATCATGATAATATGGTCTTGTGTACCTTTCCAGTTATAGCAGTGAAAATTTGAACCTGCCTTTCATATCCATGGCTTGGTCAGCTGCTCACAAACAATATCACAAACAAAACCATGTGTTCTTTTGTGTAAAAAAGTAAAACAGGTCAACAATTACCTAACTTTTATCCCAGAATAGCTACAGGATAGCCTGTAAGTCGGTTCGAAATGAATACACTGGAAATATCCATTGTTACAAAATATTAGATTTGAAAAATATTAATGTTCCCCATCTTGTAGATTTCCAGACCAGCCTACTGCGGCCGATGTTGTGAACCACCTGGACGTGGTTGACCTGGCCAGAATACTGAGGAAGTATGGAGATGAGAGGCGGGCCAAGTTGATAGCCCAGGGAATTGTGGAGGCACGGTCAGCCTTTGGCCGTATCAGCTCCACCCAGCAGCTGGCGGACATTGTGGAGAGTGTATGTGGAGGGTAGGTGGTGTGGAGCATGGGCCTTGCCCTAGTGTTTATACACAGTACAGTAAAACTCCAATAGTCAAAGGAGTGTTTTTCCAAGCATCATGCCGCATGTGAGGTAATTCCATGTCCCTGTGCAGAGAAACTTAGGGAAAACTCAGCCTTGGCAGCTCCACAGTTATTCAATCCTTCCAATTTCCCCAATCAGTCGTTGAAATAATTGCCATTCCAAGGTAGTTTGTCTTTGCACCTGTTGATATACAGATCTGGTCTTTACAGTTCCTGGATTGGACAAATATTGCTGGACCAGTACTTGGCAGTCTCTCAGTAATATTGTCATAACTACCAGATCTGTACAGTGCTGCTCTATTATAACACATTGTATTACAATGTGGAGTCAATATAACACTGTTCATACCATGGAGCTTAAATCTTTAACCCTTTCCCTCATAGAGGACACCATGAAAAGACCTATGCGAACAACATAAAACCAGATCAGCCTGCGAGTAACTCGCAGGCTGATCAGGTTTTATGCTGTTCGCTGCTCCTCAGTGGTCTGGAAATGAGGATTTTGTTATTAAATTTGGTAAGGTTTAACTGTGGTTTTCTGCAGATCAGGCTTTATGTGGTACCTATTGGGTGCGTCAAAATGAGTCTATATGAGGGAAAGGGTTAATGTGTTCAGGTTGTCTTACACAGTAAAATTGAGGTAGTCTGAGAACTCATCAGAATAAAATGCTTACCACTAATCCTCCACTATTTATCCCTAGGCGCGACACACACTCAGTTGAATTCAATGAAACTTGATTTACAGTCATGTTCTCTCGATTGTACCCTGGTACCATGATTACAGCATGGCCCAACAATCTACCTATGTTTAGACTCCCAAACACAGGGTTATAATGGAGCTGCAATATATTCGATACATCACTACTGGACAACAGGGCCCTTGACAAGAGATTCAGGGCAAGTCCCCCATCCTGTCAAGATATCTAAATTTTCTACATTAATATTCTTATCCTTTGATATTTTTTTTCTTATTAAAAATGAAAAAAAATCCAATGATATACAGTTAATTGCATTAATTCAAGAACAGATGAGGAAAAGTAAGATGCCTAGAAAATCACAAGGCTTGTAAAACCATGAGAATTTCCTCCTTGAGCTTATTAGTTCTTGGATATAGGAATATACCTCAAATAATGCATCAGGCCATTATAAGTATTCTTCATATTTTTATTGAAAAACAAAATGCTCAAAAGTATTCATTAGAAATTGTTTACATTGTAATAAAAAGTTATAATGCATTGATATTGAGGATTTAGAAATGAGGTGGTCTTAAATGGGGTAGTCTTAATAATATGGTGTTTTACTGAAGTGGTCTTGCTGAGGTGGTCTTAATAATCATGTGGTCTTACTTGAGGTGGTCTTAATAATGAGGTGGTCTTACATGAGGTGGTCTTAATAATGAGGGGGTTTTACTGAGGTGGTCTTGATTATGAGTTGGACTTACTGAGGTGGTCTTAATAATGAGGTGGTTTTACTGAGGTGGTCTTAATAATGAGTTGGACTTACTGAGGTGGTCTTGATTATGAGTTGGACTTACTGAGGTGGTCTTAATAATGAGGTGGCCTTCATATTAATGAGGTGGTCTTATAAGTTTTTCTGTTCGTGTTTTTGTTATTGGTGTATTTTAATCCCCTTTCATTTGTGAACATTTTACAGAGCATATGGAATGGACAAACTTGGACGTCGCAGCCATACAGCCACAAAGACCTTCCAGGCTTTGCGAATCTTTGTCAACAATGAAATGAATGAACTAAACTTTGGACTGAAGCAACTGAACCATTATCTTTATGTTGGGGGAATCTGTGTCACTATCTCATTCCATTCATTAGAAGACAGAATCATTAAACGTCATTTTCATGACATCGATTTGTACGAGGGTAACAATTTGACTTTATCACAGAAGCAAAAAATAATGGGTGGACAAAGTTTGGATCCAGAAGTGGCCTCAATTCTAAGCAAGAAATGGGAACCAGTCAATAAAAAAGTGATAATGCCCAGTGAAGAAGAGGTAGAAAGCAATCCAAGAAGTAGGTCGGCAAAATTACGTGCTGCCAGAAAATGTGAATCCAGCTGAATTTGTACCACATGAAAGTTAGCAAAAAAAATCACCTTTGTGACCAGTATAACAGATTAACCTGTGTGTAACTGGCATATTTTTGAGAGGGTCTGACATGGTAACTTTATCTTAGGTAGAAACTGCAACATTTACTGAATAAAAACAGTGTTGCTTCAAATGAAGAGGAAGGGCCTGTGTTCAGCTTAGTATAATTGAAAAAGGATATTAAAACAGCACTGCATTTTAATGATACAGTAATCTCTACTTATAACGAACTCCATAAGACCTAGCTAATTGGTTTGATTTACCCGAAGTCTGATATATGCATGTGTGAGTATGTATGTCAGGCTAGAAAAAATTATCACCATACTCAGGTGTGTTAAAGGTGGAGTTAACTTTAATGTTCATAACACAAATGCAATGATTTCAAGTTGATTAACAATGTTTTTAGGTCTTCCAAAATTAAGATTTTGCTTAGTAGAGATAGCTAGCAACTGAGAAGTTGGCTTATATATCTTATACAATTATGGAACAACTGAAATGCATGCTTTTAGTGAAAAAAATACATGAATGATAATTTATCTTTCACCATTGAAGATAAGATGTCCATAAAAATAAATTTATCCAGCATGTCTATTTTAAAGTAATGT
Source organism: Solen grandis (assembly GCA_021229015.1). Taxonomy (NCBI): domain Eukaryota; kingdom Metazoa; phylum Mollusca; class Bivalvia; order Adapedonta; family Solenidae; genus Solen; species Solen grandis. Next base: position 29,824,776 of record CM037790.1, on the reverse strand, counting down.
CATGTTGACTGAGTCTGGCTTTAGAAAGAAAGAAAGTGATGTCACATGGTATTATTGAGGCTCCCCATGGAGAATTTCAAAAGAAAGAAATGAAAATAGGGAAAATGTGTTAAAATGGCATAAAATAAATAAAACATTTGTTGATTTTATTGTAAGATTCTCCATTGTTTTATTTCTTTCATTCTCCCATGTTTCTTGTTAATGTTGCATTGCAGTCATATATTACATAAATATGGGTTTACGCAAAAATAGAGCACAAAAATGTATCTGGGCTGTACATGTATGTTGCTGTTGTTTGTTTTGGTTTGACATCCCACCAACATTATTTCATCTAAATTGGGACTAGGGAGATATAGTGCTGCCTCACTCCGATATCATGCATGATACCAAACAATCTACAGTCCAACCAGTCCTTGAACTACCCTTATATGCAGAGTGTTATGTGTTTTACAGTTGTAATGAGAACTGTCCATTATAATGTAATCATCTATCAATGTGTAAACCCTTTCCCTCATATAGACTCATTTTGACGCACTCAATAGGTACCACCTAAAGCCTGATCTGCAGAAAGCCAAACTCAAAAGTTACCAAATTTAATTGTAAAATCCTCATTACCAGACCACTGAGGAGCAGCGAACAGCATAAAACCTGATCAGCCTGCGAGTTACTCGCAGGCTGATCTGGTTTTATGCTGTTCGCATAGGTCTTTTCATGGTATCCTCTATGAGGGAAAGGGTTAAGACATGTTCAATATTAACTACCTTTATCAGAGGAACAGAGTAGCTTTTTTATTTTAGTATAAGCTTTTACTTTCAATACTAATTAGATATCCATAAAAGATAAATGAGTAATTTCTTAAATGTTACCCTGTCATTTTTATTTATTTGTTTAATGCTATGTAAGTAAAAAAAAAATTGGTCTGTTCTTCTACCTTTATGATGTAATGGGGAAAAAAAGTTGAATAGTAATATTGATGTTTTTGCTCGATGTTCTATAAACCCAGTAGTCATGCATGAATTATAAAATTATGAAAAAGTTAAATATAACATGTAATAACGCCATTCAAACTCTCTTGACCTTTTTTTTTCTCACTTGCTGGTCTCCAAGAAAATTTTAGAATCTTTTGGAATATGCTTATTTTTTCCCCCTCAACCTCAGTATATCCTACATGTTTCTTAATTCAACTGGCATTCCATCCAACTTAACACATAATGTACACAAGTGTGTTTTGACGCCTCAACAGACAGCCGACCCAGATCGAAAAGAGCTGTCTAAACAGTCTCTGTTGTCTGCATGGCAAAGAAAAATCCATTGTTTCATATCATTTAAAGTTAGTGAGTTAATATTCAAGTCATAAATTTGTATATGAATATTGAGGAAAACGGTTAACATTTTCTAAGTATACTCAGAAATACGGAACTAACGCATATAGTGGTATGCTTAACACCAAGCAAGAGTACTATACCGGTATAGTATACAGCATTGATAGGTCAAGGCCAGAGATCGTACTACAACTTCCCGATGTATAAATCAAGTGAAAATGATATATTAGGAAACCTTATACATTTGTATTTGGTATGACATGAATATCCCCATCTGCTATATTATTTTTCAAAGAATAAGTTACAAGAGTGCTGGTTACCACAAATTATGCCTGTCCTTCAATTTTATCAATTCAAGGGCCATTACTCTGGTTATCTAACTTGGCTGAGATATTGTGTCTATACACATTGTGACCAAGTTTGGTAGAGATTGGTTCACATTTATCAGTGTTGGGAGTGGACGCTGTAAATTTAAAAAAAGAAATAATGACCATAACTCTGAAGTGCCTGGGACATTCTGAATGGTTATCAAACTTGTTCAAGCAATTGTGTCCAGATTGGTGAATGTTAAGTTAGAAAGCTGACAATGTTTATTTATTTATTTTTATTAATGAACTCAGGGGCCGTAACACTTGAGTGCCTGGGACACTCTGGTTAAATATCGAAATTGGCAATATATTTTCCAGTACACATTTTGATCATGCTTAGTAAAGATCGGTTCTCGTTTGTTAGAGTTGGAGAGCTGACAACCTGGGTGGATGCCACCTTCCCTTCGTAGGTAAATCCAAAGTACCGTGGATAAACGAAATCACTGTACCATGTCTTGGCAAGCATATACAATTCATTGTATATTTTGTCTTGCAATTACAAGCACTTACTACTTCCGATCACTGTACTTTTCTTGGGAGCCTATATATTTTAAATTGTACCTTTCTTGCGAAAACAGGAAGTAGACTTGTTTATCCACGACAAATGATTCAAATTTTCACACCCAATTTCCGTCATTAGGGTTGAACAGTATTCAAACACTATTTGATAGTTTTAGCAAAAGGGGGGGACCAGTACAAATAAAACTCATCCAAATATTTTACACCTGACACCTCCACCAAAGATTGCATTTTTATCACCATCTTTGAAAATACTATAGCAGCCTATGCTGTTAATATGTTTATATAATTTCTTTACTAGTCTGCTGCCGTTTTCACAAAATATTTTAAAATTGTCTAATAAACTTTGGCACAAATTTATAAATCCTATATTTTCTATCAAACTGAACAGCTACTTTACCAGATGAAGAGATACCTCCGATTGTAGGCATTTTATCCAAATTCAGGAATTACACTTTATCAGAAATAATATATTTTTTCGCCTTATGTCAAAAGTTATTTTGTGAATATGGCACCTTGACTCTAAGTTTTTTGGGGGAAATGAATAATTAAAGAACAGCTATCCTAATTCAGTAAGGTACACAACTTTACAGCTGGGTGTCTGGCAGTTATGCATTTCGCTTCTTAACAATGCGTCACGAATTCCATACCTTGTTACGTGAAATGGTAGGTAGTTGCTTGTAGGTTTTCTCCGCATGCTCTGGTTACCTCCTAAACCAATGGCCACATAGGCCGACTGATATAAGGAAACATAAAAAGGGGCCTTATGAGAAATTTAATATATAGACAATAAAAAAATAACATGCTGACAGGACGTCATATAAAATAGATAAATACAAACAGTTACGCTTTGGAACATTCAGTTGCCAAAAGGACCAACTAAGAATAGCTATCTGTATTATTACGTCTACAGACATATGGTCACTCAATACAACATTCCGTGATAGTTAAAAATGGGGGTGGGGGGGTCTCCATTAAAGGCAATAGTGCCATGAACGGTATTGAACCTATATTTAGAATTATAAAACCTGTATTTTTTTTTCTGTGACTGATCACACTTCGCGCATGCGATCATTTCGAGGCTGAAAAAAATACAAATTCGCTACCCAGAACTTGTGAGGATGCCATGTTACAAAATGTCACTTGTTACAGCAAGCATCTGTTTTGGGGATACCATATTCTCTATTTAACTGACTTCCCTGAAGTGGGTGTTTACGAAAATAACATTTTCCCGTGCAATGTGACCTAAACTTGCTGAATTTATTCGTCAGGAAACAAAGATTTCACCATCAATAACAAGGGAGAGAAGAAGATTTTTCTTGACCGATCATATCTATTCATTGAATAATTTTTCACTGCACGGATTTCCAGATATTGTTTTTTTTCCTAAAATCAACATCAACAAAAACAAAAAACAACAATAAAAAATATCTTGGTTATATATTTAAAGACAAAATCTCTAGAAAAGTCCATAGTGGTCGGTGACAGTTGCAGTAAGTCTGATAATGATGATGCAAGTCTAGAAAAGCAATATTAAAATGTTTATTGTTGTGATTATTGATTTCAATATAAATTACAAATTTTGTACAGCATTATATTCTAAATGAGCACCCGGACGTATGGGTCTATAGATCACAGATTAAGTATACCATATAGCAACAGACAGTCCTTGAAATAACTTACTGGTATATTGATAACAAAATAATGAATTACATTACTGGAAATAATTGATTAACTAGAAATATGAAAATATCACTGAAGCTGATTAATACCCTAACTCAGCATATGAAATCTTATCAGTCGGACAAGGTATTTTTATAAATCTAATTCGAAAACGGAGGCGATACCTGAGTAAAAAAAAACAAAAACGGATCTTGCCCCGTAAGTTCGACTTGGCCGTAAATCATTCTATTGAGGTTATTGAGATGAATATGTGCCCCCCCCCCCCCCCCAAACAACGTTATCTTACCACGGTTAAAACAATCATACGATGTTTGGTGAATACGTAGGTTACACATGTACTGCATACCTATATTACTGATACAGTTACTGTAATATCAATCTTTGTCTTTCATACATAAAATTTTGCCTCCTTTCTTTTATTAGTTTAACTGAGATCGGCTTTCTTGTCCGTGCATTTATGAGAATGATTATATATCTTAAACTGTTTCAGCACGTGCGATCAACAATAAAAGAAAATAATAACACACACACACACACAGAACAAAACAAAACAACAAAAAACACGATGATATGTCAGTTCTTTCTGGTCTTTGATTTTATTAACATATTTTCTATGAATGAGATCCTAAGAGTTAGAGACTATTTCTTGATACAGAGATATCAGACATGGCATATGCGAACAAGGAAACCCTAAGTTTTTAGCCAAACCATTTTTCCATATTTTTATAGACATCTGAAGAAAAATGCGGGTATGTGACAGTCTTATTTTTTTTCTTTTTTTTCT
>CM037790.1:29770000-29820000 GCA_021229015.1 Solen grandis | reverse complement strand
AGAAAAAGCAGCAAGCTAGCAAGTTTATTTTAGCATTTAAAAATATGCCTAAGAAGGACATTGTTTATGAATTTTATATAAATATAGATATCTTTTTTTATTTCAAATGTGCCCTATCACTTACACAGATTAATTTACAGATCAACAGATAAATCCACAGGAAAGTATCTTAATTAATTCTTGTAATTGAATTAAATAGTATTTCTATTAAATATGAAAATAATTTTGTCAAAGAACATTGGTCCCTTAATCTAAAGCACTTGATAAGCAAAATATTCCATTGTAATCAGAAAATGTTTAAGACATTTTCAACTTATATTTCAAATAGCTGAAAAATACTTTATATTGAGCCTTTAGATAAAAATAAATTGATATGGTGAAAAAGTGAAACTAACCTCTCATAATGAAGCCTTATTCTAGGTACCCAAGACATTCTCAAGATAAAACAATATACATATATTAAACATTCTCTTTCCTTTCAGGTTCATAGCTTTACAACAACAAAAATAAATTTTATGTTTAGTTTAACCTTATATATTTAGTTAAAACTTCATTTTACGTTGATCAGGAAACAAGTTCTTGCAACTTATACAAATCCCTCTAGACCCGATGGGGTTCCAACCATCAACCTTCAGTTCCACAGTCAAGTATGTTACAACTGGACCATGGCACCCTTTTCTAATTATTCCACAACAAATACTTTGCTTCAAGGCCTATCAGTCAAAAAATAAAGATTAAGAAAACCATATTAGTTCCATATATATGTTCCAAAATAAGATAACATAAAAATAAACACATCCTTGTTTTCATACAAATAAGATAATCTGGAGAATAATTAAACTTACTTCTTCTTAAACTAAATTGAAAACAAGTTCTATCAACATACTACTACAGTTCCTGGGTTGGACCAGTACTTAGCTTCTGGGAAGGTCATCATAGATTCTCTCCCCAATGGAGTTTCAAATGATACCTTAAGATTAACACTTTTGCATGATTCCTCAGGTTCATGGTGCTCTTCAAAAATAGTTAAAAGATTGAAAAACATCAACCTTAACATTTCTGTGCTTAGGCATTGTATATTTAACATGTTTGTGTATCACAATGACACTGATACCTCTCTGTATACCAACACTAAGAAAGGCTAGGTCAGATCCAAGGGGAGATAATGTCAAAAGAGAATTGCACAAACCTGCACTTATGACGATACCGTGTATCAAAGTCCATGGCTTAATCCATTAGGACTTAGAGATACATGGAGTATAGGACACAAATACCCCATACACCTTTGAAAATAAATTCATATAATGAAACATGGTGAAGTATTTATTGGTTTTCAAAAAAATAACCATGCCAGACATATCTCATATTCTGGGGTAATCCTGCCTGTTCTTATTTGGCCAAAATGAATAAGAAATAGTCAATATCCAGTGAGCAAAAGAAGTCCCATGTTTGACTGGTTTACATTTCTCATGTGATTTTTTTCACATCTAGTTATTTTAATGAGACTTATGGTACAGCAAATCTCTCAGAATTTCGCCCCTGCATTATTCCTACTTTTTTGTGTAAGTAAAACCATACTGCATTTCATGGGTACAGTTATGTAGGATCTATATGAATTTCAAGTGTGTGTGTGGATTTTGTTGAAAGTTGTACTACAACTGTACAAGCTAATCAGGGTTTTAAATTTTTAAATATTCATTAATACCTTTGACACAAGAAGATAGAATCGTAATTCATGTTCAAACAGAAGTGTGTAAAGGTATGTACATTAAACATTTGCTCTACATGGTGATTCGGTACTCATCACATAATATAAATTAAAACACTGTGACAATCTTTGAAACTGCAGATACAGTACCCATTCTTTTGCAAAACATCCATTTCTGACTATAATTTTTTTTTTTTGATAACAGATAAAACCCACGAATCCATTATTACTGAACAGGTAATGTACTTGTTCACTTAAAGAGATATGCACTGATATGCACTACATGTAACCACCTCACTTCCTGTGCACACACTTTCCCAGAATTCCCTGCAGATCACATGACTAGAGTTATCCAATGAGACAGCATCAGTCTGGTGCACCAGGGGGCTCTGCCTCCAGTTCCTTTTCATACTGGCATAAGGCTTGGTGCACAAAGTCGTACTGTTCATGAGTCTGTATCATTCCACCCCTGCAATGGAAAACATACAACCATTGTCAGCGGGGAAATATTAGCTGATTAAAAGTTATACAAATATTTCACTGACTGTTGTTGTAAAAGCTCCCTGGCAGATAAATACTGACTGTGACTTGATGGCAATGTAGCTAGACTTAAACCTAAGACCCTTGTGTGTAGAGTGAATGTTCTACCAAATGAGCCACTGGACCAAACACACAGATCTTTCACCGATAAAGGTTACTTTAGGCCATTATATGAACAAACACTGACTGTGACAATACAGATTGTGACTCGAGACATTTTTATGTCAAATGAGTTCTTTGACAGGAATTTCATCACAAAATATTGACTTGACACAACTGACTCAGAGGTTTAGAATGATGGGACAGATAAGGGCTCAATTTCAAGCTTCTGTGAGTTTAAATGTGACAAATATTAGTGAAGGTTAAAATTTATCTATTGTTGATGGTTTGAAGCTATGTTGTTTATGAAAAATGTCTCAGTGACACTGATGGTAATATTGTATGGTCCTTGATTTGGGGGAAAATTAGAGTACCCAGAGAAAACTGAACAGGTGACCAAATATGTTTTCACATAATAATATGTGATACTAACTTGGAATCAAATCTAGGCTGTGTGTTAACCACTACACTATCTGGACACCTAAGATTGATTGAAATTACCTAGGATAACAGAAGGATGTTTGACAGCAGTTAACCCTGACCACCTCATGTGTCATACCCTCAAATGAATTAGCAGGTTTGCACATATGAAAGGTGATCAGTCTATAGTTTGATGAGAGAATGTTGTCAACATAGTTCTAATCCCCATTAATACAGTGTCTCTACATAACTCATTCTTGGAGCCAGTCTAACCTCAATAGCAAATGTTAATAGTTAAGATGTTTCAAACTGAGTACTCACCTGTCTACCCTCATGCTACACACAATACCCAGGACATCCACTGAATGCTCCTCTCTTAGCTGTCTTATTCCGATACTGATGGCTATAAAACATCCCGTCCTGCCAATACCAGCACTGGAATATACATAGGCTTTGTTATGGAGTTAACCACTGCCATGACAGTATCTGCCATTTTTGACACTCCAAAACAATTAATGGAATATGCTACTCTTCTCTTGCTTTAATGAATTAGTAGAGAGTAACTGAGACAGGATGTAGGTCAGGGGAAATGCAGAGGCCTCAGTGGCCAAGAGGGTAAAGTCACTGATTTTAACACTCACTCAGCTCCTCACCGTGTGGGATAGAGTCCCGGCAGGGTTATTCAAATATTCATGTGAGGAAGCCTTCCAGTTGGCTTGTGGTAGGTCGGTGGTTCTACCCAGACGTGTCAGTGCATTCGAGGTCTTCCTAAACCAGTAAATAGCTGGAGGTTGCTATATGACTGAAATACTGTCGCAGAGACAGTAAACTAAAAAATCAATCAGGGGAAATGCTTATCACAATGTTTCAATACATTAAGTTTTCTGCATTGCTGTTCTTCATAAAGACTTGCATCATGCTGTATGTCTAGTACATGTATTTCATACCTTCATTGTTTAAACAAAACTGTCATATAGGTACATCCAGGGGGGGAGTGTAAGGGGAACCATGTGCTCAAAAAGCCACTTGGCTAAAATAACTACAAACCAGCTGGACTAAGACAAATATATTTTAAGGCTTGGAATTGACTTAACTTGATGTCAATATTATGATTTTAAATGTTCCTAAATAACTTCTGCTAATCCATCTTGACACTTCCTGAAGGACAAGTACATTGTCTAAGACATGATATCGCAGTAACATATTTTGTCTGTCTGTAGAAAAAGTTTCCAAATAACTGAAATGATGTAAAATCGCACAAAGAATTTAAATATTACTTCCTGCAAAACTTTGCTCTTTTGGGGTACATTCTTTTGGGGGAACATTCTTTTGGGGTACATTCTTTTGAGGTACATTCTTTTGAAGTTTTGAGGTACATTCTTTTAGGGTACATTCTTTTGGGGTAAGACAAGATCTGGATACCATACCATTGATTCAACTTCAGCTTAAGCTGTTTTACTGTTAAACAATGTATTCAAACTGACTTACAAGACTATCTTGGGATAAATGGTAGCCAATGATTGACCTGGTTTACTCAAAAAAGCTTTTTTTTGTGATTCGTATTGTGAGTATTTAACATAGTCATGAATTGCAAATAGCGGAGAATTGATTTTTGCTGCTGAAAACTGGAAAGGTGCCTTACCTGCAGTGCACGATGACAGGGCCGCGGACACGTAGGCTGTTTTCTGAATATCTGCGAGTCTCCACCTCCTTAACAAGCTCAACTATCCGTGTCGGACATTCAGGGGGCTTGTGGTCTGGCCAGGCTGTGTACCAGTAGTGCAACACATACTGACATTCTCCATTACACTGAAATCACATGATATATACAGTTTTCATCTCTAATCAGCTCATATGCTCTTTATATCATAAAAAAATGAACTTTATCTTTTTTAAACTGACTGAAAAACTACATTTAGCCCTTACCTCATAGATATGTTTTGACATATTGTCAAACAGAGCAGACCCAGATCAGACAGCTCCTGCTTATCAGAATCTCCTCTGTTTGCTCATACATTTCTGTACCTCAGATCTACACAGTCTGCTCAGCTAAGAAAAATCCATTGTGTAATGTATAATTTAAAGTTCAATATATTAATATATATTTATCCAGTCATTAATTTGTCATGAACATTCCTGAAGTAAAGGGTTCATCACTCCCATTGATACAGGTGGTGATGTATGTAGCCATTATTTTGTGTGTGTGTGTGTGTGTTTTTCTTTAAATAACAGTATGTGAATGCATGCATGTTTGATGCTTTTGCTTGTTTTCAATGAATAATTATATTTAAACAAAAGAATGGGACAATTATCCCTTAGTATTAGAGACTAATTATTAAATATACTTGTCTAATTAAGGCAGATTGTAAATAAGCAATTTTTGGATAGTTTGTAATAACAATATGTGAATGCATGCAAGTTTGATGCTTTTGCTTGTTTTCAATGAATAATTATATTTATACAAAAAATGGGGAAAATATTCCCAAGTATTCAAGAATAATATACTTGCCTATTATTATTTACAGAACGTAAATAAGCATTTTTTTACGTAATATTCATACTATTAAAGTTATGAAACCAATCTTTATTTATTAATTTTTCATTTGCTTTTTGTATAAGACACTTCATTTAACTTGTTAGCAAAGAAAAATACTATTTGAATATGCTCTTTAAAATATTAACTATAATACTCACCTTTTCAACAATATCAAAGAATAATTACGTCTCCTGAATATTAATTATCTCCCCTTTTGTAAATTTTGTGTATTATTATAAGATTCTCTTTAAATGACTTATGACTGATATAAAATTAGTAATAAATTGTAAATATAAAGATCTATCAGGCTTAAAATGACATTATTCCAAATTTACTTGATATCATTATGTAAGAAGGTATCCAATAATTCTGATATGTTATGTACAAAAAAAAATAAAATAAAAAAATAAAAATATTTTTCGAGGAAACCATAGTACAGAAACGAATGACAACAATATCACCAGGAATCAGATCCGGGATATTAAAGTGCTATACCACTTTATCACCAGAAAGATGACATCATTCTATACTTTACCACTAAGATTCTTTACTTTACAACTGAATTTTATACTTTACCAATAAATTCTATAATTTACCATTAAAATTCTACACTTTACCCTAAAATTCTGTATCCTACATCCCATAACATTGAAAACCCCAGATATATATAACTGGAAGACATCCTTATTCTCAACTGAAAAGTATATTAGATTAAAGCACCTGGTCTGCCTGGAGTTATTTGCTGGCTGGTCTAGGTTTATAATGGTTGATGAGGTCATGTCTTCAATATCTCTCATATGTTTAGACATTTAGCTTCAACTACTGCAGTCACTCCCTGTTATTATGTGCTTTACTCCCACACAATCAAGATAATAGTTTCCTTTGTATATCAATCACTTACCCTAAGTGTCCTAGCATCCTTATTGTATGTTTATAATACAATCATCCATGTTAATAAAGAGAAGGAAATTAAACACCTCACCATGTTACTTGATACACAGGAATAACACTATCTGAACAAAATCATAAGAAAAAAATCTCAATGAGAACTTGATCATGTCCTGCAGTGAGCGGTCTGAGTATGTATGACTGGTTTTCATTTGTTTAAGTTATTTTTCTATTACTTAGCAGGTTTATAAAAGAATTTAACCCTTTCCCTCATATAGACTCATTTTGACGCACTCAATAGGTACCACATAAAGCCTGATCTGCAGAAAACCACAGTTAAACCTTACCAACTTTAATTATAAAATCCTCATTACCAGACCACTGAGGAGCAGCGAACAGCATAAAACCTGATCAGCCTGCGAGTTACTCGCAGGCTGATCTGGTTTTATGCTGTTCGCATAGGTCTTTTCATGGTGTCCTCTATGAGTGAAAGGGTTAAGCAGAAAATGGAACAAATCTCTCAAAATCATTTCCCTGGATAATATCTTGCAAACAGAGTATTTCTACAGGAAACTAAATTTATCATTGGAGGTAGTTAGTGCCCCAGACTTGCAATTTACAAAAATAGCCTGGGGAAATAAATCTGGTCAAATACACATTCAGTAAGTGGGGATTGCTGGAGAAAGTTGTGTGTGTTGTACTGGTAGTGCTTCTTCACATATTAAAAATAAAGCCAAAAAAGGGCAATAGACTTTAATGAGATGTGCTCATTTTTTGTTAAGGAATAACCAAGCAAAGTTTCATGGATGTCTATCAAAGGAGTCTTAGTATATTGAATAACCTTGTTTTAAGTTAGACGGATGTGATACAGCAGGATGGGAAGAGACAACACTTGTGGTTTCTGTATGCAGCCTCTTAAACCTATCCAAAGGATATTTCCTTTCCCTAATTGCAGCGAACAATATCCATATAACTGAGTCATTTGACATGTAATTGAAGCGCCGGCAATCAAATGTTACTCATTTTACCAGTTACATCTATCATAAAGATACGCTGTATCTTGATACTGCTTATTAAAGTTCTTGATTTTTAAATTGAAAGTTCTGTCTTAAATCGTAAGAAAAATTCTGTTTTTCTGCCAGAATGAGGTCTTCAAGGTCCTCATCCTTTACCTCGTATTTGCTGTGCAGACTACAGAATCTGAAATACAATATTGCATGAACAAACAGAGGAGACCCTGACCAAACAGCTACTAGAAGGATTTGTATGAACTACTCTGACTGCCAAGTTCTCAAAACATAGACCCTGACCAAACAGCTACTAGAAGGATTTGTATGAATACTTGATGCAGTCTAAAATAGACCTGACCAAACACTCTAGAGATGTATGAATACGATTGCCAAGTTCTCAAAACATAGACCCTGACCAAACAGCTACTAGAAGGATTTGTATGAACAGCCCTGATTGCCAAGTCCTCAAAACATGTCTATATGAGGCCAAATCTTAGTACTAAACACAAAGAGCATCTGTCATTCATGGTTTCAACAAAGTATTCCAAACATTAAGTATAATGCCAAATAAATCAAAAGTCAATGTTTAATTATCTAAAGAGAAAAGGGCTAAATTGGGAGTATATGTATTTTTTCTTTCCTTTTGCATCCTAAAAAACAGAAGGGTAAGGTTGCCTGGATAGCATAGTGGTAACACTCCTCACTTCAAATAAATCAACGGTTCGATTCCTTGTCCCATACGTGAGAGGGTACAGTGCCGCAGGTGGCGTTTCTTCAGGTCTCCGATTTCCTTTCACATTAACAACCACAAACACCATCACCAGAGCCATTGAGAGTGATTAATTTAAGTTGTAACTTGTTTCATAATCAGTGTAAAAAAAAAAGTTTAATCTTTACAAACAGAAAATCATTTCAATTAACACAATGCCATACAGGTCATATATCCATCCCAAACATTTGTTGAAAGCTGCTAAATAAAAGTCACTATTGATAGCAAGGTTTGCATGCATTTGCTTATTAGGCTTGTGAACAGTTTTTTATATGTTAAACCACTATTTATTTTAGGCTGGTCTGCTGACATAATTCTGAAGGTTTATGCCATATTTGGGGAGTAAAAACCCTTTGTAGAAGGTAAACTGGTCCAGTCGTGCTACACTCACCTTTAGAACCAGGTTCCTGATCGTATACCCATTTCTGCATATTGACCTTTCAACTTTGACTTCTATATCACCAAACGTACAGGTACTGTAGTCCTCCGGCAGGTAGTTCTCGCACTTCACCTAGAGGTCGGGAACCAGCCATTATTATGTCATCAAACTTCTACATGTCACATAGCATTAATCACCCCATCAGTTTAACTGCAACCTATTTCTTGATTTTTTTTCCCTCCAATTTTTAAACATCATTGCAAATAAATTCCCAAACTGAAGTATATGAGTCATCTAAAAAAAACAAAAAAACAGCCACTCCCCCCCCCCAAAAAAATACATGAATTTTGTAAGTCAATCAGTTTATAAAGGCTATGTTAAGGACACAGACGGCAAGTTCTACCTTGTTTTTCTCCTTCAGGTTGGTGATCATGACGACAATGGGAGCCTTCTGGTGCCAGACCATGTGCCAGAAGTCCACGATAGAGTGGGGCAGTGGCCCCTGGGTGGCAATGTAGGCCCGGGGCTCTCCCTCATACCCCTGAAACACAGACAGGGGCATGTATGGCAAAAAGTGAGAGAGAGAGAGAGAGAGGTTCTTCAAAGTAACTAAGCACACAATTTACTTAAGACAGCCTTACTCTCAGACTGAGGGGATGGGCCTTTAGCACTAGCAATATGTTTAACCCTTTAAATCATGAGTATTCATGTACAAAATTATGACTTGATGGCTTGAAAATTCCTTGCATCCAATAGAGTTGGCACCCCAAACCTGCAGATCTGCAGTAGAGTATGTTTCAAGTTACTACTGTCCCACGGCATACTTAGTTAATTCTCTGTATATGTAAAAGTAATCACTACAACAGGAAACTATGGCATTCATTATTGAAATCAAAATTGACTATTTAAATTCAGGATCCTGGGTTTAAAATACAGATTGAGGAAAAAGTTAATATGATGAGACTTACCCGGACATAGTTGGCATTGATGTATGATGACAGGGGGTCCCACTCACTGTCCGGCAGAATGACCCGGCTGTGCTCAACTGTAACACACACCCGCATTTACTATCAATTATTTTAATACAAATTTTATATATAGCTGATTTAATTTACGGTAACTGGATAACAACCTTTACTCATCCCTCTCAACAGTTACTGTTTAGGTTCATTACTTTGTGCCTGCTTGCACCAAACAGGGATTGAACTCACAACCTTCGAATATAGAGTCATATGTTACCACTGGATCAGGGCTTTGGGTTAGGGTTAACAAGGGTTAGTGGCATTAGAGTTTGGGATCTGAACCTAATAGCAATGTTATACAGGAACTCACCTAATCACTTACTGTATCAAAATGTTGATATACAATCATAACCTGTAGATCCATTATAAGAAGACTCTTTAATAATAAGATTGATTGCATTTACCGTCACTGTGACAGTATTTCAGTCATATAGTGACGTCCAGCTAATTACAGGTGGAGGAAGTCCCTGAATGCACTGAGGCATCTGAGTAGAACCATCGACCTACTGCAAACCAGTTGGAAGGCTTCCTCACAAGAAAATCTGAATGACCCTACTGGGATTTGAACCCACGTGGTGAGGGGTAGAGTGAGTGTTAAAGTCAGTGACTTTACTCTCCTGGCCACGGAGGCCCCTCTTTAATGACATGAAAGCAAATAAACACTGAAAAAATGGTTCAACATAATGTGATTAAAAAAGTTAGATATGGCCCCGAAAGGCAGAGTTAAAATGGGTCTGAACAATAGAAAATTTCAAAACTGAAAGTTGATGACATATAAACCACTAGCCCATACACATTATATGTATATATAATAAACATGAGTATTACAATCTGCATCATAAAAGGTTTATTGGTACACATACTTATGAGCACCTATATATGATATACATTATGTATATATATGCACCCATTAATATGTAACAAAACTACATACCGGTATGCATATATATTACTTATAATTTACAAATAAATGTTACAAGTATTGATTTCTTGCTTTAAATGCATAGAAGATATCTGTAATATATTGCAAATTGTTTTATGACATATTCATATCTGCCTGACATTAGACTATAAAACGTTTTAACATTAACTGTAGTAAAGATGGAACAAATATTTGCATTTAAGATAAAATGGAGTACATAGTAATGAATTGTACTGTATTTGAACATGAGAATACCAAAATTGTCTTTTCATTCTAATTTTTCATCTTAAGCATATTTCCTAGAAAGGTAAAAAAAAAGTTAAAGACTAGAGTCACTTTTCCACAAGTAATATTAACAAAAGGGCCATAAAGGCCCTTTTGCTCACCTGAGTATAGGCTTACCAAAGGAACATCTGTACAAAAACATTTTGAAATCTGGCCAGTAGTTTTAAAGGAAATGATTTTTAAAGTTTTCATAGTTTTTTCTTTCCATTGCCATGGCAACCTGAGTTTTACATGGATCAAGTTTATTTTAGCAACTTTTGTGACGTTCACCCAAGGATCATCCATGCTGAGTTTAATCAAATTCTGTCAGCGGTTTCAGAGAAAATGTTGTTTAAAGCAAACTGTTGACGATGGACGACGCACGACAAACAACACCAGACACAGGGTGATCACAAAAGCTCACATTTAGTACATAGTGCTCAGGTGAGCTAAAAATAACTTAATTTTGGCAACAGAAATCCCCAAGTACATGTAAACGAAACCTGTATTGTGTTGTGTCATAGAAAACACTGTTAGAGTAGGAGTGGGGGTAAAAACTACTGTATATTATTGGGTAGAATATCCCAATATGGTACTGGGAATGATATCACTATAACTTACTGGGTATAATATCCCAAAATGTCACTGGGAATTATATCACTATAACTTATTGGGTAGAATATCCCAATATGTCACTGGGAATGATATCACTATAACTTACTGGGTATAACATCCCAATATGTCACTGGGAATGATATCACTATAACTTATTGGGTATAATATCCCAATATGTCACTGGGAATGATATCACTATAACTTACTGGGTATATCCCAATATGTTACTGGGAATGATATCACTATAACTTACTGGGTATAACATCCCAATATGTCACTGGGAATGATATCACTATAACTTACTGGGTATATCCCAATATGTCACTGGGGATTATATCACTATAACTTACTGGGTATATCCCAATATATCACTATAACTTACTGGGTATATCCCAATATGTCACTGGGGATTATATCACTATAACTTACTGGGTATATCCCAGTATGTCACTGAGGATTATATCACTATAACTTACTGGGTATATCCCAATATGTCACTGGGGATTATATCACTATAACTTACTGGATATATCCCAATATGTCACTGGGGATTATATCACTATAACTTACTGGGTATATCCCAATATGTCACTGGGAATGATATCACTATAACTTACTGGGTATGATGGTACGGTATCTGTTCTTCATCCCAGATCCTGCCACGGTGATCTTGTCTGGATGGTTCATGGGGATCTCCTGCAATTTACAATAGAGCTGCTTGTAACACAGTGTACCAATCCATCTTACTGGGAACATTAATCTGGAATCCCTCATTACATGTTGGACTGCAGTCTCTGCAGCTTAAAGATGCTAGTCATTATGGATCAAACTTCTGTAATACTTGAACAGTTTGGAATATATCTAGTATAACTGCTTCCAATAGTTTACACTGATTTCTGCTGATGTTGCTGTTACTTTCTTGCACCTATAGATTTTCCACAGCTAACCCTTTCCCTCATATAGATGTGTTTCTACATCTCGGCCAACAGAGCAGACCCAGATCAGACTGCCCCTTCTGGGATCTGGGTCTTCCTCGTTTTGCCCATACAATATTTTAGTCTAGGTTCTACACAGCCTGCATGGTACAGAAAAAATCCTTTGTTTCATATACAAGTACCACTAAAAGTTTGGTTGATTTATATTCATCAAAAATGTTATCATAAATTTGTACATGAATATTAATAAAGTAAGGGTTACTTCACTGTATCTGTGCTAAAAAACTTCTAAACAACTACTTCTAAACAAGAGGGCCATGATGGCCCTATATCACTTACCTGAGTACCACCACACTAAAAATTAGTTGCAGAGTCACCCAAGGAACATCTGTGCCAAAGAAATTCTAAAATTTGGCCTGCAGTTTTGGAGAACAGGTCTCTATTGTTTTCACTATATACATATAAGGTAAATTAGTCCTGCCCATGGCAGCAATGTTTTTTTTACTGATCAGAATAATTTTAGCATCTTTGGTAGAGAGTTAGCCAAGGAACATCTGCACTAAAACATTTTGAAATCTGGCCAGTAGTTTTGAAGGACATTATTTTTAAAGTGTTCATTTTTTTTCATTCTGTTACCATGGCAACAAGAGTTCTTCATGGATCAAGTTTATTTTAGTAACTTTTGTGAAGGTTCACCCAAGGATCATCCCTGCCAAGTTTAATCAAATTCTGTTCAGTAGTTTCAGAGGAGATGTCGATTAAAGCAAACTGTTGACAACGGACGACAACAGACGCAGGATGATCCTAATAGCTGACCTTGAGCACATGGAGCTCAGGTGAGCCAGAAAGAACAAATTCAGATTTATTCAGGTACAGGAACATTTATCACTACTAATTAAACTTTAACCTATTAATTAATAACATTACTTGGCCATTGCACATAAGAATGGTTTCTTTGTTCTAAAACTGTTTGTTTTTGGGATAAACATACCACCGCCATCATTTTTGTCATATGGGATCTTTGGCCTACTTGAGACAGATCAAGTGCTGTCTAACTGGGCTTTCACTCCATAGACAAATGGCATGATACCTAATCTAATTATCATCGTGTCAACCAGTCCTGGAACTACCCTTATACTGAGTGCCAAGCAAGATAAATACAGTATACATGTACCATTTCTAACATACACAAATATAAATATTTTTACAGCTGGGTGTAAAACTCACAACCTCCAAGTAATGGAGCAGATGACTGTTTGATTAAAATGCAATTAAAATAAAGATTACATAAATGGAAGAGACCTGTCAATAACATTAGTTCATACTCAACAAGCTTGATATACAAGTTAAAAATATGATCATACCCAGAACTCCTGATGTAGAACCCTGGAGTTTTTGACAGCTTTCCGTAAATAAGAAACAGTTTACACATTGTATAATAATCTCGACCAGTATGTATAGTTTTCCAGTTTCCACAATACCAGGTACATAATAATCTCAACCAGTTAGTATAGTTTTCCAATTTTCACAATACCAGGTGCATAATAATCTTGACCAGTTTGTATAGTTTTCCAGTTTACACAATACCAGACACATAATAATCTCGATCAGTTTGTATAGTTTTCCAGTTTACACAATACCAGACACATAATAATCTCGATCAGTTTGTATAGTTTTCCAGTTTACACAATACCAGGTTTACACAATACCAGACACATAATAATCTTGATCAGTTTGTATAGTTTTCCAGTTACACAATACCAGGTTTACACAATACCAGACACATAATAATCTTGATCAGTTTGTATAGTTTTCCAGTTTACACAATACCAGACAAATAATAATCTCGATCAGTTTGTATAGTTTTCTGTTTCAACATGTGTACTTTCTGTTAATCATGTCATAATTTATATGTGATTATAGATAAAGGGTAAAGCTCATTTGGTAATATGCACCCTTGTTACCTGTACCATGATGGGTTTTCTAAGGTAGTACAAGCTACTTAAAAAATTTTATTTTAGGCTATTTTTGTATACATGTACATGTATTACCGGGTAAGCTTTTTACATTTATCAATCTGTGATCTTTCAATGTGCCTGAATAAAACTGAACTGAAATAAATTGATTTTGATGAACTTTTTTTAAGTAGATCCAATAACTCTTGAGTAAGGAGAGTTGGATAAATGTCTGCATTTCTGCCTGGCTCATGAAATAGGATGCAGTTTGTTGGACATATGTCACTGTACTATCTGATATCAATACATTGATTTCTCATGAAATTATTCCTTGCATTTTCTATCTATTCTCCTTTTATCCAATGCTGGCAGTCAGGAACAGGTCTGGCATAGTGAGAATCCATAATCATTTACCATGTGCTTCCTTACAGAAATGACAATAAGTATACACCCATTCAACAATGGTCCCCCGGGCCTTTATTTTGATGTTTTTTTGAAAATGAAATCATTCAGCACAAAATTCAATGCCTGGTCCAGTAAAACATGGTTTTCAAGCATAGATCCAAAAAACCATGTTATTACATAAATATATCAAAAATAGAACATCAATTTAATATAGACCAGGATGGTTTATTTCTTAACACAAACATTCTAAAGATCTAGAATTCCCTGGTATACATATGACTTTTCCTTTTTATTTTTCGCTTGAGCATCTAAGATGGACTGCTTGAGTAAGGAATAATTGGCCTTTGTTGGTTTTACTGTGGGAAATATTAGAACATTTGGGGTATATACGTAGTAAATATCATTCAGATAGCATGTTGATACGTGTCCAACAAACCAAATTCTATTTCATGACAGATGTAAACTGTAAACCCAGTGCATTCATACTCAGCAGACTTCTGTTTAACAGTTAAAGTAGTGCAGCATTATTAAGACCACAAAATTAAATGCTTCAAACTATTTGTAAAACTGCTATTTAAAATGCCAGCATTTTAAACAACATGTAAATAACAGAACTTAATATAAAAGGTTAGAGCTAAGTACATTTCTCTATAAATAATTTTACTTCCATCCAATGACAGGTTTTTGTAGAAACATGATGACTCCAGTCGACTTAAGTGACAAAATTCATTACTTTCTCAGCATGTGCTAATGGTATGTGTTTAGGTGTTGATAATCAAAGCACAATGGGAGCGTCCTTACATGTATGATTAAAATGACTGATTTAAATTCCTGTTCCCTCACTGCAGAACTACACTGAGAAACTTTAAAATGTATTCAAGTCCTTTTTGACTGAATGGACATCAATAAAAAGAAAAGTTCAATCCTTTTTTTTTAAAGATGCTGTTTTTATGGGGTTCATTCATTCCCAGTTATTAAAACCTGGACAAGTCAGTGTTATAAACTTAATTATAGGCTACTGGCTAGTTCCTCAGATACATGTATCCCAACTTAAGACAATAATTCATCTGTTTTTCTCACTTCTTCTTATTAAGTGCACAACACATATTAAAATCTCCATATATCTACATGAACATTTTATATATATATATACACCCATGACTAACAATAGTCTGCACAGTAAGTCTGAAAGGAAAAACACAAAGAAACAAAAGATTTAATTCTGCATCGTAGTACCTGGAAAAGGAGAGGGCTTTGTGTCCTTGTCACATTTAAAGGCGTTTCAGCATTTTTTTTTCTAACAGACAGATTTTTCTAAAAATTTGCATATAAGAACTTTAGACTTTAACCCTTTCCCTCATATAGACTCATTTTGACGCACTCAATAGGTACCACATAAAGCCTGATCTGCAGAAAACCACAGTTAAACCTTACCAAATTTAATTACAAAATCCTCATTTCCAGACCACTGAGGAGCAGCGAACAGCATAAAACCTGATCAGCCTGCGAGTTACTCGCAGGCTGATCTGGTTTTATGCTGTTCGCATAGGTCTTTTTATGGTGTCCTCTATGAGGGAAAGGGTTAACTAAAAGATATATATGAATTAAAAATAGGGGGTCACCATGCTTGTTTTAGAGATCAGGCTTATGGTAGAGCAAAAAACATGGCATTAAAAAATGAGAAAAATTTCTTTTCTAAATACTGTAACAGCATATTTAAATGATATTTTTTTAAATATTTTTATCACCATTTGTAACTTATAATGTATTCCATAAGTCTCAGATAAATATACTGTCAAACATGTATTGAAAATACAAAACGGGCATAAAATCTCATTTGTGCCCAGACCAAAATGTAAACAAAAACTATCCCAAAACTGTGAATTTATATATATATATATTTTTCTAAATAAAAAAATTTCAACGGACAAATTTCCTTTATTTTTTCAGAGTCAGTTCTCTGATATAAATGCTTTCTGAAAATGTAAAAAAATACATACCTCACCAGATTTGTTTTTTAAACTAAACTGCTTTTTTATTGAAATATTGCCAAATTTGCATAAAAACACTAAAATGTGACTTTTTGTACCATCACAATTTGGCAAATATACTTTTAATGATATTCTTAACACATAAATATTTAAATTTGGGCTTTCTTCTATCAGTCTACTTAAAATAAATGAGAAATTAAAAAAAAAAAAAATTACCAAAATAAAAATCAGCTGTAACCCGCTGAAACGTCTTTAAACAGAAAATGTAACACACAGATTTTTCAATGTCACTTTAAGATAACATTTGTCCCAGTTTTTTGTGACAAATATGAAAACCATGATAAATCTCACATTGAACAATTTTTTTTTCCAATCACTACATAATTATATGAACATGTCAGTGACATGTTCACATTCTTCTCCCTGCATTCAATTCTAGTACCGCTCCATCACATGAGACTTAGAGTGGAACTGTAGATAAATCCTAAGGCGAGGAAAACAATTCATCACATTGTTAGACAGGCCAGATTTATTGCCCTGTGCTGAATCTAATCTAATCTATTGTGTCCAAAAATAGATATGTAGGATAACACCCAAACCTCTCTACATAGTCTTAGTGAACATGCATGCATGTGGAGATACACACATGTCGGCCCATTTCTTGAGAAATACTCAAGCTTAATCTCTGACTTAAACTCTGTCTTGATCCAGTATGAAATGAGGTCCAAAATAATGGGTTCCTACACTGGGCCAAAAATAATAAAGTCCAATTTAACACAATATAATATCATATGCTAACAGATAAAATACTGTGTTCTATCAGTGAGAAAAAATCCATATCTCATAGTGTGAGTGATATAAAGCTGTGGGAACTATTTTTTTACTTATGTAAGTATGATGTAAATGAGTATATAGCAGCAGCTAGCATAAAATAAAAAGAAAATCTGTTCCCAAAGTAATACATGTACAACTTTCAAGTTTTCAATCATGCTAAATATCAAAGTTGTATCACTTCCATATTCACTCAAAACAAACAAATATCCTCTATATTTTCTTTGCACTTTTTAAGTTTCATTTTTATATTTTTAACACTTCCTTATTTTCACTTCTCTTTTCTCTAAGTATGGAAGAGTTGAAGTATTTGTTAAAAAAAATAAAAAAAAATAAGAATGAGACCAGAAGTTTTACTTTGACCAAAAATCATCTGGTTACATTATCTCAAAACATCTAACATTCCGCCTTCCCTCAAGCTTATGTTTACTATAAGTATCCCTCCTGTACTTTGAAATTCCAATTATCAAACCCCAAAAAGACGGGACAAAATATCTTACCATTGTTTAGGTGGGGCAGTGCCGTCCCAGTGTGTTACTTCTGGTGGGGTGGGGGTCAGCTTTATCTTCAGGGACGCACTGGATCCTCGTCTGTAACAGTGCAATAATGTTATCACTATATCATTTGTTTTACCCTCTACCTCACACAGACATTGTTTGACCCCTTGGAAAACACATCAGAAACAGATATGGCTGCTTTTGTTTGCTGGTACAATATTTAAGCTCAGATTCTATACAGCTTCTGTTTGCGTGTACAATATTGTAGCTCTGATTCTATACAGCTCCTGTTTGCTGGAACAATATTGTAGCTCAGATTCTATACAGCTCCTGTTTGCTTGTACAATATTGTAGCTCTGATTCTATACAGCTCCTGTTTGCTGGAAAAATATTGTAGCTCAGATTCTATACAGCTCCTGTTTGCTGGAACAATATTGTAGCTCTGATTCTATACAGCTCCTGTTTGCTGTGTAAAATATTGTAGCTCGATTTATACAGCTCTGTTTGCTGGAACAATATTGTAGCTCTGATTCTATACAGCTCCTGTTTGCTTGTACAATATTGTAGCTCTGATTCTATACAGCTCCTGTATGCTGGAACAATATTGTAGCTCAGATTCTATACAGCTCCTGTTTGCTTGTACAATATTGAAGCTAAGATTCTATACAGCTCCTGTTTGCTGGAACAATATTGTAGCTCAGATTCTATACAGCTCCTGTTTGCTTGTACAATATTGTAGCTCAGATTCTATACAGCTCCTGTTTGCTGGAACAATATTGTAGCTCAGATTCTATACAGCTCCTGTTTGCTTGTACAATATTGTAGCTCAGATTCTATACAGCTCCTGTTTGCTGGAACAATATTGTAGCTCAGATTCTATACAGCTCCCCTGTTTGCTTGACAATATTGTAGCTCAGATTCTATACAGCTCCTTTTGCTGAACAATATTGAGTCAGTTTTACAGCTCCTGTTTGCTGGAACAATATTGTAGCTCAGATTCTATACAGCTCCTGTTTGCTTGTACAATATTGAAGCTCAGATTCTATACAGCTCCTGTTTGCTGGAACAATATTGTAGCTTAGATTCTATACAGCTCCTGTTTGCTTGTACAATATTGTAGCTCAGATTCTATACAGCTCCTGTTTGCTTGTACAATATTGTAGCTCAGATTCTATACAGCTCCTGTTTGCTTGTACAATATTGTAGCTCAGATTCTATACAGCTCCTGTTTGCTTGTACAATATTGTAGCTCAGATTCTATACAGTCTGCATGGCAAAGAAAAATACATTGCATCATTTCAATAAATTAATATTTATCCAATTATAAATACAGTGGTCACGCGATTCCTCAATATGGCGATTCATTGAATACCGGCAATGGCTCGAGCTACAAGCCCGGTCCCTTGATTTAGCCCTTCTTATTCTATATAATTTATGGGCGATTCTTCAAACATGCGATTTTGGATTCCTCGAGCTCCGTCCTTGGTCCCTAGATAGTATATCCTATATTATTTCAATGCAATTCTTCGAAGTCGATATCAATTCAATTCTTTATTTGGCAAAAAAACAAAACCTACCAGTATCTCCCTGACAACCATACTCCGGCCCTATGACCATTTGTAATTAACACCTTGGTCGAGATGGTTTTCTTTTTGTTTTCACACATTGTCAAACCTCCTTAGAGTACATCGGTGAACCGTTAAATCAACACGGCCATGTAGAAATTATTTTCTCATCTACTGATAAAAAATTTTTTGCACCTCTGAATCATGTAACAAACTGTGATTGGTCTGCATGATTAATTATTTGTCATTAAAGGAGCCGATTTTGATTGTTTGAGTGTTGTTCTTTTTCTCTGCAATCATTAATTTGAAGAACCACGGTATAAGTGTTTATTACAAGAATGTAAAAAATACGCAACGCCACCACAAACTAAAACAAAAGGTTTAAATCATATTATCAGTAAAAAAAGAATTTATTTCTGACTTAATTTTCAAAATGAAAGCTATGATCGTGTTATTTTTGTATTTTAAACATATATTATGTTTATAAAGTTTTATTAAAGGCTAAACTTAACAAAATAAGTAACAAAAAGACGACATTAAGGTATCAACAAATGTAAATGTATTGAATTTTGACACATAAATGATTCCTCGAATACGGCGATTCATCGAGTTTTTTTGCAGATCCCATCCGACCTTGAGGAATCGCGTGACCACTGTATGTACATGAATATTCATGAGGTATAGGTTAAAATGATTTTAGGGATTGATGCACACTATTGTAACTGCTTTTATATTTGTATGTAGTTACAATAGTTGTGCACCTAAGTCCTTAATTAATTCTAATATAAACTAGAAGACATAAAGAGAGAAAATGGGAAAATTAATTTAACATTTAATGCTGAATACCTTGATGTAAAAAACAAAACAATATTGACAATCGTTGTTAAACACCTGACAGACTTCTGCAATCCACATGTTCATGATTGATTGTTGAAGACAGCGGCCCATCAGCATTTCCATAACTGACAGATTATGATCAATCACAATCCAGACATCTCCAACAGATCCTGCATGAAGGAGACACTGTATCCAATATTCTGGACATTCATCATGCTAACACATGCTGATATATGGTTCTGTCTGTACACAGTTCCTTATATTGGGGCAGTATACACTGGTCATATCGAGACATGTTCTAAATATGTGTATAAACCTGGCATGGCCTAAATTAAAGTAATCCATCCATCATTAAATTGTGATCATGGTCCATCATTAGTGAGCATGGGAATTTTATAATAAATGCAAGCCTTTATAGACTTTATTTAAAATGGCCTATAACTCCAAGTCAATAAATGCTTGCATCAGCATTGGTCTTAAATCTTAAGCATTTGAAGGACAGTGATTATAATAAAAATATAATATTGAAAAAATAAATTTGATTCCTCAGTGCTCATGTTTATTAATGTCCTACATCATGTCAACATTATAAATGGTACTTTATTACGTGTGCTACCATTAAAAAGTGGATGGGAATATGGGTTTATATCTCACAATTCTCCGGATTTGGGATATTCCAACACATCCCTTATTCCAAATAAAATGCTGGTGTCTGGCAAAATAAATAAGATTTAACTAATCTAATCACCTTCTCGGGTTTCTGGATTGGACCAGTACTTTGTATCTAAAAGGGCTTTGAAAAATACTTGCCCCTAATGGGACCTTATGATACACAGTAAAGTATGTTACCACTGGACCAGGGCCAATCAGTCTCAATCTCATTAAAATCATATCCTAATTTGAGCTCCTCTACTATCCGCAATTAGGATCTGACAAAATCACATTAAGGGTCATGTCAGTTTGACCTTTAAAGTAATTTATATGTATAAACAAGTGCTTGATTTTAAACCAATTAAATAACACGTTTTAAACTGACTTCGGTAAAACATTAAAAATGGATGCCTCAACAACTGCTGTGAAAAAAGTTCTTACTAAATTACGGATACCAGATTTAAAGCTTAAACAAAAGAAAGTTGATTTGGCACTCTAAGGACTGTGTGGTAGTTCTCCCAACAAACAGGATACCATCTTGTAATTGATGTGGTTACTTCCCCTGGTTATACTTGTAGGGCCAATTTGATTTGCTTACACAAAGGTCAATTTAAGACAACCTTCTACACTATGTGGTCGGATTCATTTAGCGAAATATGAGCAAATATACTGAATCTGATTTTAATGAGATTGAAACAGACAGGAAGCATTATTACATTTCCGTAATACAGGACCAGAAACTTAGCAACCCTGATCAACCATCAATGTAGGCCCTATCTGATCTTCCATACACCTTAAAAATTAAAAAAAAAATACTGACTTAGTTTGAAAATACATACCTTTCTAAGAGCCCCTTTGTTTTGAAAGCCCGAATGGGTTGTGCGTGTATGGGTGTGACACAGCCGGTGGGAATATAGACTGGTTCCGTGTCTGGCTGAATCATCAGTGGGTTTTTCGTGTCTGGTTTTACAGTGGGGTAGAACACAGTCTGCGAGGCACGGATCTCATCGTCCGTTTCCTTCAGTGTTTTCTCTCTCTTTTTACAGCAGCAATATATCTACACAGAATAGAAAAACACATTTGATATCCTCTAGAGTTAATGTGTCGGGAAAAAACAAAAACATTTAAGTTCACATGTAAGAAAAAACAACAAATACCTCTAAAGCTGACATGTCACAAAAACATAAATTTTAAATTTAACACATACATTCATGTCAGGCTACAGAAAGGTCTAGCCAAAACTGACAAAAATAATCTGTCTGATCTGATTTATATCACAATCTTTCCATCTCAATGGTATTATACATAAGACAGTGTAAAACATTCTGTTGAGTAACTTGTAGGCTAATCCACTCTTATAGTAGCAGCATCAGTCATTTATGTGAAAGCCACAGGATGTAGCCCACAAGATAAACAATGATCATTGAAGAAACAAACATCAACATGAACACCTACAATAAACATCTTATATATTTGTCACATAATATCACCACTGTCCAGTGTGTTCATACCACAACCCTAGATTAGTATGCTTAAAACTAAGAAATGTTAAGTGTTTACGTAGGCGGTGCAGACAATACGATTACAACATACATTGTGCTAAAGTCCTTTCAAACAGGAATTGAATGCACATTCTGGTCTGCCGGAAATAGTTTCTGGGGGAACGTAACTCCTTTAGACCTGAGACATGATAAAGATGTCATAACAGTATTTGAATCATCATTCTTTTTTTTCTTTTTTTTCTATTTCAGTAGAATGATTAACATATATTAGGTATCATTTATTAACCCTTCCTTCACAAAAAAAGGGTTTCATGTGTTATAATGCTCAAACAACATTGTAGCTCAAGTTCAAATTATGTGCAGTGAAGAAAAATCCATTGTTTCATCTACCACTTAAAGGTCAATCAATTTATCTTCATGAAGTCAGTAACTTGTACATGAATATTCATTAAGTAAAAGATTAACCCTTTCCCTCATATAGACTCATTTTGACGC
This sequence comes from Solen grandis, assembly GCA_021229015.1. Lineage (NCBI taxonomy): Eukaryota > Metazoa > Mollusca > Bivalvia > Adapedonta > Solenidae > Solen > Solen grandis. Next base: position 29,797,164 of record CM037790.1, on the reverse strand, counting down.
CCTCAATAGGTATCACATAAAGCCTGATCTGCAGAAAACCACAGTTAAACCTTACCAAATTTAATTACAAAATCCTCATTTCCAGACCACTGAGGAGCATCGAACAGCATAAAACCTGATCAGCCTGTGAGTTACTCTCAGGCTGATCTGGTTTTATGCTGTTCGCATAGGTCTTTTCATGGTGTTCCTCTATGAGGGAAAGGGTTAAGGTTGCCTATATAGTATATACCTACAAAAAGAACAAATAGTCCGCCTGAATATTGACCCTTTACCTCATAAATAGTCTTGTACAGAGGTATGACTTGAATATTAACCAACTGAACTTTAAATGGCAGGGCTCCCTCTATGCTTTAGGAGAACAGTTCCTCTACCTTCAGGAGGGGGAATTTTCCTGTTGTTTTCTTGTATTGAGGGAATTTTAGGCAATATTTGCTGAACATACATACAATGATTATGTTTATAAAAATATACAATCTACATAGTTCCTGTCTAGCAGCTTTATTTGGTATAACTGAATTGGAAATCAAATGGTATTCAGTACAGCAATCTCCTTCACCATTCTTGTTATTTATGTGAGCTGTTACATTTTCGTTTGTGCTTGAAAATTGGAGGAAATAAAACCTGTTCTTTGGCTATGGGAATGGTGCCCTATACAGGCACTAAACAATGGAGATCAGGAGACCTAAATGGTATATAAAACAATGGATTTTTCTTTGCTGTGCAGACAGTGTAGAATCTGAACTACATCATTGTATGAGCAAACAGAGGAGACCCTGATCAGACAGCTTCTTCTACCATTACCATTGTTGCACTTAACATTATAAATTCAGTCAATTAAGATCAAAAAGCCAGTTTTGAACCTGTAACCTTCCAGTTGACATGCAAAATAAAATTACACTCTAATCAATGGTTTAAGAGAAGATGAATTTTAAAATTGTTTTAATAAAAGATTTTTGGTTGCCATTGCAACCAGAGTTGAAGACTATATGGATCAAGTTTTAGCTATTTTACCTACTGTGAAGGATTTATACCAAACAGATGCCTGGTGATCACTATAGCTCACCTGAGCATGGAGCTAAAATAACAGCATCTTCATCAAATAGTCATGTCAGTAACATAAATGCTTAAAATAAATTGCCCATACCTGCTTCTGTCCCAGAGAACTAAAAACATCCCCAAAATACACAATTATCCTGTTCATTTTAACTAGAGAAAGGAAGACATATTTTGGGTATCCTAGGGTGAAGACATGGCTCAAGAAGATTGTGTTGAAAGATAGCTGAATATGTTAAAAAGACTTGTTTACCGGATATCACTCTTCAGTATCCTTATCATTTTCAAGAGTGTTTGTGTGTATTTATTCACATCTTAGACATTTGATTATGACTAGTGGTCTAAAATAAACTTGCTTAGTTTATATTTTGAGGGGTTCTCAGGGTAAAATCATTTTTTTTTTAAATTTTAATGTTATTCAATGTGATTTTTTCTCTAGATGGGCTAACACCCAAATTTAAGTTAAGGAGAACAATTCTTAAATACAGAATACACTCAGGATGGTGTCAATGACTTAAGAAAAGTAATAAATCAAGTTTTATATAATTATTAGAAAATTCTCTCATCAAAATAACAATCAAATTGCATTTCCAATTACATATAACTGCCATAATTCAATTAATTTTCAAGAGTAAAGAATTAAAGTACCAATTACTTTTACATGTGATTGTAAAATCTAACTCAATATATATAATTTTGAACTTTATTTTTTAATTTTATTGTAGCTGGGCCTTGTTCAAGTTATTGAGATGAACTTTTGTTTCTAATATCATTCAAATCTATTGAACTTATGATGATTTATCAATCGAACAAAGCAATTCACAAAGGGGCCATAACTGTCTCATTTTTGGATTTTACCCTTGGTTGAACTTGGCCTTCACCTTTTAAGGGTATAAAAGTATACCAAAAATTATATAAATTTGTCATGAGTTATTGAATGGAAAAAGCCAACACCACCAACTGATTGACAGACTGACAAGCTGACTCCTATATAGCCCCCTGCCCCCTGACATCCCCCCCCCACAATTTTTATGGGGGTATAATCTATTGCCTATTGGAGCCAACATATACTCAGCTCTGAAGTATTCTTCATGTATCAATTTAATTCATTTTTGACACAGTAAAGAAATGAGCCTGCCTTTAACAACATACCAATATTGAAAATCAAGATTTTCCTCAATTCAAAAATTTTGATTTCTGTACTTCATCAAATATGAAATTCTGAAGAAATAGATACAAGATAGATGCAAATATAGCAAGTCAGTAAAATTTCTATTCTCTGGGTCAATGATTTAGTGGTTTCTATATCCTTAAAATTTGAGATGTTTAATAAACACAGGTCTGGTTTATGCAAAAGGTAAAGAATTGAACAGTTAAAATGACTGCCCTACTTCAGGGCCTATGTACCTGAATCAAAAGGATATACTAGAGTCTGCGTTGAACTGATTAGGACAATATTTAGATAATCCTCTTCATATAATTGAGGTACTTATCTTATAATAGACCATTCTCCTCTGGGGACACTTAAAAAAATTAAGGGGTGAGAGTGAAACTAGGCTAAGTGTTTATATAAATATATGCACCTAGCCTAGTTTTGCTCTCACCCCTTATTCTTAACTTATTCCTTTTACATAAATTAGTAAACAACTTCCGACAACTCCTTTAATCCTTGTCTTGAAAATTCCTGAATCTTACCAGGACTTTGGTCTTGGGAAGGTCTATCAATTTAACAACCCCATGGCATCGAGAATGAAGTTGCAACTTTCAGTCTGCTGTCAGTGGATACTAACAACTTGATCAAATTCCATGGTGACCTAGCCTACGATGCACATGAAGTGTTGGTGCCATGGTCTAGGGGTATATGACTAGAACCAAAGGTTAGGGGTTCAAACTCTATTGGGGTTAAGAATCAATATGCCAGGTGCAAAGTACTAGTCCAATCCTAAGATAAATATAAATTGTAAGAACTTGTAAACAAGTCCATGCTTAAACAAAGAATTAAGACAGACAAAATTCACACTTCAAACATCATGCTGAGTTTTGACGCTAATGTAGCAAGGAAACCATGGAAACATCATAAAAGACACAAACTATGGCAAAAACAAAAATATCTACCTATATGAATGAAAAGTGTTTGCAATGTTTGTGTTTCTGCTTATATTTTACAATCAAGAAGGACATCATCAGGGAACATATTTAAGCTTTTTGGTCACTTGAGTATTACTTTTCTGATTCAAAATCAATTAAATATTCAAACACTAATTGAGTATTTACAACCTGTTAGTTAGTCCATCACCTAAGTTTTAATGAAATGCTTTTTTATCCTTTCATTTTCTGCTTTTTTTTAATCAAGTGATTGACAACCAGTCTCATGAAATATCTTTGCTACCTGAACTATGATGTTAGGAAACTAAAATATGACCAGGTTCCAAATTCAAATCAAATTACAGTCTATCTGGTAACTGTAATGATGAAAGGTAGTCAATGCTTGAATAATATTTGTTGAAATGGAAGATTAATGTTTCTCAAAGACTTTTAATTATTTATTTAGATTATTTGGAAATGTAAATTGGTACATTTCAGCAATAGATAGGTGCATGTTTTTATCATACTTTTCAAGTCAGATTATCGATATTCCAGTGAAAGTTTTATACATACAGCATTGTTAAAGTCCTCCAGTATATTTTAGATTCTCGCATAGTACGAGACCTAAATAAGAGTCAAATTTCAATCACACAATTGCTGGCACAAAGTCACATTATCTCTTATGTGAATAGAATAAACTGGGTTACCATGGAAACAACTTACGAGAGACATGGTGAGGAGGAACATGACCGCTCCGCATGCTCCTATCACATAGCGAAATGACACTTGTGTCCAGAATGGCTGTGGGTAGGACGTAAACACGACTTCTTGCTGCAATATAAGGTCATATTTACAATAAGCATTTGATTTCTTGCTGCAATATAAGGTCATATTTACAATAAGCATTTGATTTCTTTCTGCAGTACATGACAGAAGACTGTAACACAATGGATCTGTAAGATGAAAGAAACAGTATGAAAACATATCACTGTATAGCAATGAAATCGTTACATGATGCAAGTATATAGATCACTGTAACGCAATTGATTGACTGATTTTTTTAAGTTTACCGTCACTGCAACAGTATTACATCCAGCTAATTACAGGTGGAGGAAGACCCTGAATGCACTGAGGCATCTGGGTAGAACCACCAACCTACCGCAAGCCAGCTGGAAGGCTTCCTCACATGAAAATCCGAATGACCCTGCCAGGACTTGAACCCAGTAACACTCTGTTATCCTCCTTGGTTTTATGATGTCCTTGAACACACTCACAAACTTCTAAGTCAAAACCATAAACAGTATCCAAGATATAAGCTGGATAGCAACATACATTTAAAACTTGAACCAAATTTTCTATCGCTTGCAAAAATTTAACCTAAAAGTCTAAGTCAAAAAGTGGCCATAATATATATTATATTCAGTCAAACAGTATAATTATGTCTCTATAGTATGATAACTCTAAGCACATTAAAGATGTCTCAAATCAATCACATGCCTGTATACTGAGATATAAGCATGAAAGTATCTTGCATGCAAAATTTTAACCAGAATTTCTAAGTTAAAAGGGGTCCTAAATTTGTATTAAATTCAGTCAAGAATTATCTACCTTGTTTTTTTTTAAACTTATTTATTTTACGTCAGTTGGGAAACAAGTTCTTTCAACTTATACTAATCCCTCTCGAAAGTTCCTGGATTGGACCAGTACTTTGTGACCGGGAAGGTCATGAATAATTCTTGCCTCCAGCGGGGTTCAAACCAACAATCTTTGGATCCGTAATTGGATACGTTACCACTGGACCACGGCGCCCTTCAAACCTTCATCTATCTTGGTTGTGTGATGCCCCTGAACATATTGATTTACTTTCAAGTTAATACCCAAACTCCGCCGCAGTAGTACCTCCCCTTAAAGTTATCGATAACCACTGCCACCACAAGTAGATTCGGCTGATATAGGCCGGATTTACTTTTATCACTTTTGGCTTAAGTTTTGAATATATCATATCAGTTTCGTTATATTTCATGAAAATAACATTCATGATTGTGAGAAAAGTAAAACAAGAGTGCCAGTGATGCCACATTATACGCCGCCACAAAATAAAAAGACCAAGAGGGGTCTTTTAATTATTGCTTTTAACATTTCTGTAAGCATAAGCTCATAATGAAGTCTGTAAGACCAATTAATTTAGCTGAACAGAGATAGAACCCTAAAAATACTTCCAATATGAAAGTAGGTCAATTACCAGTATCAATATGAATCCTTTTTTCTTTCTCCACATAACTCTTGCAAAAATCACTGTACCAGAAAATCCCTGCTTTATGCACTTTTACCGTTTAGAAACTTGAGTTGGTTTTCAAGAGACAAAACCCTTTGTGCAATCTCCCAGTATAGTAATGACATTGCTCAAGTTTTGAAAAGATTAGGTCAGAAACATACAAGAAATTGCATTCACAAAGCTGAAATATCAACAGCTAAGAGAGGGACAAAAATCTTGCAAAATTAATGAACCGAAAATCGCCACTTCAGGCACATCTACCCATTATAGTAATGACACTGACCAAGTTTTGAAAAGATTCATTCAGAAATGTAGGAGGAGTTGCGTTCACAAGGCTGCAATATCAATCAGCTACAGAGACTAAGTTTCAAGGGACACTAATCTTTTAAAAATCAATGAAACGGAAAAACGCCACTTCATGCACATCTACCCATTATAGTAATGACATTTACCAAGTTTTGAAAAGATTCATTCAGAAACGTAGGAGGAGTTGCATTCACAAGATATGGACGTACGTACGGACGGACGTACGGACAGAGGGAGAAGATGACGCCAATATACGACCGCCTCCGGCGGCGTATAAAAATCAAATCAAATAACATTAATTTATTAAATTGTAAGTGTTGGTCACATGGTTTCAGCTATCATCACGTGACTTGTGTGGTGGCAGTGGTTAAAGTAGCGTAGCGAGACGCAACGGTGCACGGAGTTCGGTTAATACTATAAATGGTTATTGAGATATGAGCTTAATAATAATTTGCTTGCAAAACTTTAACCAAAAGCTACACCGACACAAGGGTGACTGCAATACTTCTCATATTCTTTGAATAGTCAAGCTAAAAGTGTATGTATATAGATCACTGTAACACAGTGGAATTGTTACATGAAAAAAACTGTAAGTTGCATTGTTTTCATAATTCTTTTGATAACCATCAGGATACAAGGGAACATACAGACGAGAAAATATCAATCCTAAATCCACTTTCCTCTAAAAACTTATCAGAAATCCCTGGGTGTATGAAGAAGGTATCTCAATTTATCATAATCCTGAAGAATAATTACTTAATTATTGCTATGCAAGAGGAAAAATAATAATCATAAATCAAACATCCTAAAATTTGCCTAATTAAACCCTGCAGAGTAATAAAACTATATAGATAAACTTACAAATTATGTTTACAATATCCTAACGTGGCTAGAATGGGTATTTTACTTGCTGTTAAATTTGAAAATAAAGTATAGCTGGAATATTACAATGTCTGCAGCATTTCCAGTTAAACATAACTACCAGTAACAAAACATTATTATATTCAATATTTGAACATCTACAGTTTTACACTTCCTGAACAAAGCCACTTCTATGTAAAATTTTATATGTTTATAGACTCATTTTGACGCACTCAATAGGTACCACATAAAGCCTGATCTGCAGAAAACCACAGTTAAACCTTACCAAATTTAATTACAAAATCTTCATTTCCAGACCACTGAGGAGCAGTGAACAGCATTAAACCTGATCAGCCTGCAAGTTACTCGCAGGCTGATCTGGTTTTATGCTGTTCGCATAGGTCTTTTCATGGTGTCCTCTATGAGGGAAAGGGTTAAAATATATAACACTGTATTCTGAACGATAACTAATCTATGTTCCCATGCAAAATTTTAGATGGAAATCCTAAAAATTCTTAGGTCTTTTAACATTTGAATCAGTTCTCAGGTATTGACCACTTTTTCCACAAAGTAATCCAAACCTTGAACAAACAGAGGGCTATGAAATGACCATTTGTGCATAATAGAACTCTAGTCTGACCATTGGTTTCTTAGTAGTAGCATTTCAAAATTTTATATATAGGGGGTATGAGGGCCATCATGGCCCTTTGTGCTTTCCAGAGTACCATCAGTTCAATAAAGCAATTCAGTTTAACGGAGATAAAAAATTTCAGTTACAAACATTTTTAAAGTTTCTATACAGACTAAATAAGAAAGAAAACAAGCCAACCATCCACACCACTCATTTTTGGCAGATCAAAACCACATAATGACAGTACAGGACTATGGGCATATCATAGGTTCAAAACAGAATTTAAATCTGTGCATAGGTTTGAGAGGAGAAGAAAAATTGTCATTTATTTTGCAAACAACTTCACAACATAAACATAGCATTGTGTTGTTATCATACTCATATATCAACAGAGCAGTCTATATATTAAAATGATGACAACGGTTCACCTTCAGTATGTTGAGCTCTGGTGAGCTGAAAGCTGACTTAAGGCTGAAACACATTCCACTATTATTATTTTCTTTAATATCTTAATTAAATGATTATGTTCAAGTGAATAGTAACCTTATTTATAAGCAACATTTAGTGAAAAAGAGGCACAGAAAGCATTGCAATATATGCCTGCAGGTATTGCAATGTGAAGAACCCTTACATTTTGCATGGTACAATATTGTAGTTAATCATCACACAGTAGACACAACTATCATAAATATTGTGCAAACACAATCGACGCCTCGGTAAAGAATTTGGGAACATATCACAATGATCAGGAATATGAGGTAAATTGAAATCCCTGCAATAAAGAGGAGTTGTATTCTGTCTACATGTAGAACCCTGTATAGGAAAAGTGATCAAGGCCCATAACTCCAGAAACAAGAGGGCTAAGATGGCCCTGGGACACTCACCTGAGAAAAATAGCCTTCATTGCCTGTACAAGTTACTAAATTATCTATATAGAAAAGTACTGAATACTGAACCGTCAAACCCAGAATGCTGGAGCACGGACATCAAACGACTGATAACTCCTGATCTAATTGACCAATATCAGCCATAATCAAACTTGGCTGCGAGATTATTGTAATAAACATTGTCATAAAGTTTGAAGATAATTGCTTGAGAAATGAAGATGCTAGAGTGCAAACAAAGTGAAATCTGTTTTTTTTTAATGTTAAAAGGGGCACACCTCCTGACCTAATTGGCTGATATCAGCCATAATCACACATGGCAAAGAGAATATGGCTATAAACGTTGTCATTAAGTTTCAAGATGATTACGAAGAAATGAAGATGCTAGAGTGCAAACAATCTAATGTGCTCAGGTGAGCTAAAATTGTGTGAGCATGAAATGTTGCCTTGGAGACAAGTGTTACTGTTAAATTTGAACCATTGATCATTAAATCCCTCCAGTAGCAATTGTGTTCACAAGTTTTAATTGCTTACACAAAAATGAAATATAATGAAAAGTGAAAAGGGAATATAATTCTTAAAAGAAATATAATTCTTGAGGTTCACATGAGCACAATTTCCAGCCTTCATGCACAACTACATGTAATGTGGGTAATAAGTTTGAACCAAATCCCTTCTGTAATGCAAGGGGAGTAGCAATGGACGGTTCTGCAATTTGTATGTAATTCCTCACCCTTTGATAATTTGACAGTTTCTATTCATACCTAGGTCAAGTGCTCACAAACAGTATCACAAACAAAAGCACATGTTCTTTTGTGTAAAGTAGATCAACTGTTCACCATGCGCTTCACACTTACACTGGTTGGATAAGCATGTTAATGTAAACATACTTGATTGACAGTGTAGGAACTGTCTATCACCAGATTGTGCTAACAGATGGATGAACAGACAGACAGAAGTTTGGAATCTAGGACTACCTTGAATTTGGATACCTGTAAATAATTGAAGCAGTTCCGATAATGATCTTCTACATTTCACCATGCTTAACTGGCAAACTGTCAGATACAAGTTACAAATGGGCCATGAATTTTTCATGAGTGTTACTGCAGCAGCGCATTCATTAGCAGCTGCACTTTCATTGCCTGTCAGTATATTCAATGCTCATATCCCTTCAGTGCCGTCACTAGTGGTGTGTTTCATTGTCGCATCCAACAATGAGAACAACCAAACTTAATAGAGTTAAACCTAATTTTACACTGCAGTATGATTATCAAAGTAATGAAGCTGACAACGGTTACAATTCATTGCCTGTGAATTCTCAGCATACAATCCTTGTATAGAATCATGTATTGGACCTTGTTTCCTGACTGATAATACAGGTGTGGGATAATGTATCGGACAAGTTCCATGACGGGTAACCCTGTCAAAGGATAATGTATTGGACAAGTTCCATGATGGGTAACCCTGCCATAGAATAATGTATTGGGCCAGTTCCATGAGATTGATAGGTAATCCTGTCATATGATAATGTATTGGGTCAATTCCATGACAGGTAACCCTGTCATAGAATAATGTATTGGGTCAGTTCCATGACAAGTAACCCTGTCATAGGATTATGTATTGGGTCAGTTCCATGACAGGTAACCCTGTCATAGAATAATGTATTGGGCCAGTTCCATTGAAGGTAACCTGTCATATGATAATGTATTGGGTCAATTCCATGACAGGTAACCCTGTCATAGAATAATGTATTGGACCAGTTCCATGACAAGTAACCCTGTCATAGGATTATGTATTGGGTCAGTTCCATGACAGGTAACCCTGTCATAAAATAATGTATTGGACCAGTCATAGGATTATGTATTGGGTCAGTTCCATGACAGGTAACCCTGTCATAAAATAATGTATTGGACCAGTTCCATGACAGGTAATCCTGTCATAGGATCATGTATTGGGTCAGTTCCATGGCATGTAACCCTGTCATATGATAATGTATTGAGCCAGGTCTATGACAGGTAACCCTGCCATAGGATCATGTATTGGGTCAGTTCCATGGCATGTAAACCCTATCATAAGATAATGTATAAGACCAGTTTCATGAAGGGTAAAATGTATTGGGCCAGTTCCATGATGGATAAACGTGTCGGAGGGTAATGTATTTGGTCAGTTCCATGATGGGTAATCCTGGCATAGGATAATGTATTGGGCCGGTTCCATGACTGCTAATCCTGGCATAGGATAATATATTGGACCATTTCGATGGTGGGTGTAGGATAATGCATTAGGTCAGTACCATGCAAAAAAAAAAATCCTTGTATAGGATAATGTATTGTGTAAGTTGTTTCTTCTAATAAGAAAACTGAATCTATTGATTTTTTTTTTAATATCAAACCTTATCCAAGATATATTTCTTAGTTACGAGCACAAACCCAATTTCTCTACTTGTAACTAATATACAATCATGTTTTCTTGTGTGTTTTTTTCTAGGCTTGTGACTTGTTTCATATTTTTTTCTTAGTTCCTCAATTTATTGCAAATTTATTGTATATGAAATAGAGCTGAAAACTTAGTATGGGAAAATTTATAAAAGACTAATACAAGAAACTTACCTGCATGTAGATGGCTGTGATGTTGAGAGACGGCACTTCTGCCTTTATCTCCTCAACTATGTCGGGTTTCACAACTTCTCTAGACTCTATCAAGTCATTGAGTGAAAACATAAGTGGATCACTTCCTAACTTCACGAAATACATCTCAATGTCGTTGCCATGGTACTGAAAGACAGAGAGGTCAGATAAAGCCTTTAAGATGCTTCTTTTGTTGATTCTATGATATGGGTCAAAGCAGAGATCATATTTTGTTCAAGCCAATCAGATGAGATGAATTCAACTTTATGGGGTATCAAATGATAAAAAAAAAAGATTGAGAGATTTATATCTTAAAGGCTGGCCATTACATTTCATAATGATTCAATTTTCATGAAAAAGGAAATATAAACATGGTTCATACAAATTATCTTAGTATTAAATTTAAGGGTTTTTCAAGTTTTTTTTTTAAGGCCTTAAAATTCAAAATTAAGGACTTGCACACACCGCAACTTATGCTCTAAATTTTAAGGCATCAAAGGAATGAACCACAATTTTTTAACAACTTGATAAACACTTTTTCTTTATCAATATTGTAATGACAAATTCAAAAGTTTTTCAAGACAAAATTTTTCCACTGGTTGTTATTTAATCGTAAATACAGACGCCATGAACGTTGACGTCTTTTCTCAATTTGATTTGCATTGAGCTTATGAACTTTGCATTTTTTGCGAAGTTTACATTGCAGTACACGTTTAATAATTTGGTTAAGAGCAGCCTGAGATACACCTAAACGTTGTGCCATCTCTCTCTGGGTTGGAGGATTTACCCTTTGAATAAAAATGGCGACTTTACTAACGACGTCATCAGTTGACTTAGTAGGTCGCCTACGAAACTCACCTGGTTTCGGCTTTTTAGTATTAGGATTTCGAGATTTGCCGATGGAATGTTTTACTCTATGTATTGTGGACAAAGATACATCATGCATACATTTATGCTTCTATAGGAATTTCCTTTCTTTAACAGGTATTCTATAACACCCTCTAAACTTGAGTCAATTTTACGTCAACCCATGTTGAAATCACAACTATGTGTAACATATATGTGAAGTTTGCTATTGAAAGGATAAGATACAGTGAAAATCATGAAACTTGAGCTGCAGGTGTTCGCGAGAAATAAAACTACAGGGTGTTTCAAAATTCGTGAATCACCTCTCATACTAATTAATATATGTGTACATTTTGAGGGCAAAATACAAACAAATTTCATTATTTTTTATAACCCAGCTTAACAATTAACATGATGCCAAACCACCCCAATATGGATAATTTTATGCATATCGGCTTTACCAGTGAAAAGCTGTATAAACCTCAAACAAACAAATGCATATGAACCAATGCTTTCAATAGTTACCTTTGTTCAGCAACCTCCAATAAACATTCAGGATGGGGATATACCTGTTTTGGTCTCATGTTTATATGTGAAGTGGAGTTTAATTATTAAGCAGGAATTATGCTCGATAGGTCCTGTCACTCCCAGTGCTATGCTCACATTATCTTTTGTTTGTTTTCTGTTGTTGCCTCAAAATTAACACTTGGAAAGATGATGACCAATCAGACGGCAAGGGCAGACAACTGAGTCAAGGATTTTGTAAGAATTATCAGATAGCCTATTTTTCTGTGTCAAACAGTATGTGGAGGTATTTATATTCTAAATATAAAATTACTTCAAATTCTACAATTTTACCAGTCTCACACAGAAACAAATAGATTTCATCAGTAACATTTATTCCTGCTACAGTATTTTATTCTCTCAAAAATAAAGAAAATCCTGCTGTCCTGCATTTAATTCATAAAGATTTCAAACTTAAGAATTTTCAAATTCTGTATCACCTCATATACAACATTTTGAAGTTGTTAATAAATACCATTTTTGGCTTGAAAATGCTTACCAACAATTAAAACACCTTTATTGATATGTTATTTTGCATCATGCATTCATTAACCAAACCTTTTCTCTAGATCAATTTATACTGGTTTTTGAGTTCTTACAGTACTTCAAACTTCTGAACAGAAGGAAGTTGAGAAGTTTCAAGAAACACAGGCCTGGTGTACTCAGATTGAATCAAGCCATACAAACTACAAATGTTCCCATTAACACAGTCAGCATTGGCTGCTTTACAAATGGAATTTGTCTTCTGACATTTAGTTTTAAGGTATCCTTGATCAGATACGCACTCCTTCAGTGGGAAATATAATGGTATGCCCTTCACAGCCCTACATGGAACTCAATTGTGTGCATCTCAAAGGACAAGGCCTAGAATTTTGAAGCTGCCTCTAAATGTGACATGAACATATGAAGACTTTCAACATGAGATAATTATATTCAATGACCTTAAAAATACCTCACCTTGGAAAAATATATATTAAATAATTTCATCATTTCATGTTTTTCAAACAAGAAATGCAATGAAGCATATTTCAGCAATAGATAGGTGCATGTTTTATGTCCTACTTACATTAATACGGAACAAAAATGGCATGAAATACAGAAAGAGAAAATAAAATAACAGACAGATGAACAGAAAGACAAACAGACAGACAATGAAATGATCTATATGCTTCATGCTATTGTCTAAGCAGGGAAACGGTACAATTAAAAACAACAACAAAAGCATAGCCCTGAATGATTGAAAAATATCTTCATAACAAAAGATTGGAGAGGATTAAAACTAATATTGACCTTTCCAGTGTTAACCCTTTCCCTCATATAGACTCATTTTGACGTACTCAGTAGGTACCACATAAAGCCTGATCTGCAGAAAACCACAATTAAACCTTACCAAATTTAATTACAAAATCCTCATTTCCAGACCACTGAGGAGCAGCGAACAGCATAAAACCTGATCAGCCTGCAAGTTACTCACAGGCTGATCTGGTTTTATGCTGTTCGCATAGGTCTTTTCATGGTGTCCTCTATGAGGGAAAGGGTTAAATGTATTGAAATCGAAGTCAGGCATTCCAACAGATACACTGAGAGAATAGGAAGTCAATGACTGACCTGGTATACACAAAAGAACACATGGCTTTGTAAGTGATTCTGTTTGTGAGCAGTAAATGACCTAGTGGCCACAATTGGGAACTTTCACAGCTAAATACTGGAAAAGATGAAGACAAGATGCCCATCTAATAACCCTGCATACGTCAACATATATTTTTCATGCTTAGTTAAAAACATAGGAAAATTAGGTTTCATTAAGGTATCATTGAAAAAATGTTGGTTTGCAGTTCCATTACTCACAAATTTATAGTTGTGTAGGTAGGTTTTTTTTTTTTATTTCCTTTACATAATGAGTACTAATAAACTATCCTCTTAAAATATTGTGTGAGGCCTTTAAGGATGATCAGTCTGGTAACAACAATCCAGGAATCTTTTTTTAATGATGATCATGATGTCATCTTCAGAAAAAGGGACAAACATCAAATATAGCTAAAATGCAGTGATATTCAACATCTATAAATTATGGATGTATTTTGAAGCCAAAATGGTTTAAGATGATACATTCCATAAGCTGAATCTCCAAGGAAACCATGACATTTTATTAGTTGGGTGGACTTGCGGACCCCTGTGAGAAAAGTTTGATCATTTGGAGAGTTAAAGGTTACATCATCTACATAACATAAATCCGGTTCAGCCACATTTGGCAAGATGTATGATGCCATGCCACATGACACCATAGCTCAGGGTCACATCTTCCCATGAAACTGCAATCCAGTGGCATGGTACCAAAGTAAGTTATATTATTGCTGTACCATGACTAGTAGCAATTGATACCACAGTCAGTCATACTTTTTTCATGATACAAAAATCCAATGGCATGATACCAAAGCCATTCATATTCCCATTGTACCATGACTAGTAACATGATACCACAGATGGTCACATTTTTCATGAACCCAATTCGATTGGCATAATACCAACGCAAGTCACATTATACCGTTGTACCATGATCAGTAGCATGAGACTATAGGCAGGTCTTCCTATGACAGGTACTTACAAAGGTGTCAAAACTGTCACTGATGATATATTATATATTATAGGGTTGAGGGGGTGGGATGTTACATAACATGCTTAACTCTTGGTCTCAACTTTGAGTAAAATCAAATGTACATCATCTAAATCACCTCATTCATACTGACAGAGAACCACAGTGCATACTACTAAATCAAGAATGCCATCGTACATGAAATCAATATCTGAGATACCTGACCTGATAAGACATGTTAATTAGTATCACTAGCCCAGCAATGACAGACTCAGCCAACCAACAGGTAGTCTACACAACAGTGCAGTATCCCGTTTCGATAGAGGCATTATAAATATTCAATTTTTTTTTTTTTTTTTTTGTGGCAACTATAACAGTATGAATATGTTGTTTTCTGCTTGCTTGTTTGTTTCATTGGTTGTTTTCTCTCTCTTTTTTTTATTTCTAATTTCTATTGTATTTGTATGTTGTATGTCTATGTTCAATTTTCTGTAATTGTATAATTTGTTGCATCATAAAAAATAAAGATATATATACATACAATGAACCTCAAGTCATTCATTTACAAAATGTTCTCATACACTTACAACAAGGTAATTGTCCCTCAGACACAGGGATGCAAGTTATTTAGAAGCTTTGTCTAATTAAGACAGATATATTACCATACTTTCTTTAAAACACAGCAGGGCAGGTGATACTTTTGGTAATTTTACATACATGCCACTGTTTCATATACCATTTTAAGTTCAGTCCATTATTATTTATCAAGTTATAAATGTGTACATGAATATTCATGAAGCAAAGGTTTAATGATTCAACACTATTACGTATGAAACCATATTTGTGTGGACACAGCTATAAACCTTAGCATGTACATGTGTTAAGACATTACTGAACACACGTTTCTACAGACTCTTCTGTGCTCTACTATACAATTTAAATTTGTTACACCTTTGAATAAGTTGCAAAAATTCCAAAATATTGGCAATAAATTTTGATGACATATCAAGGGGGCGGAAAATTGGAAAACTTCTGCGGAATAAACAGTTTTGTTTCAAACAATGGTCCCAAAGGAGAATTTCTCTTCCTTTTCTAATAAATACTTCAGCTGATTGATGAACATTTTAGAAAACAGACAATGGAAGTCATGCTTCTTGATGTGAGGGATTTTATTCATCTGATGAAATGCTGAAAAAAAAACTGTTGTTGAAATAGCATAATTATTAAAGGGAGTTTTCCAGCTAATTGAACAAGGGTACCAGGAGCATTTATTTTGAGAAATTCATCATCCTTTTTACCCCTCAAATACTAAAATATTAAACATAATTGATTGAAGAACAGATTGTTTGAGGATATGTTTTGTTAATGCATTATGCTTTAAGCACGTTTTTTACAAATTAAAAATGTCAGCTAACTTAAGCCACAATGTTAATTAATTTTCCCTCTTATCTGGATTAACTTAAGTGCCAAGTGCAAAAAGGAGTGATTAAGAGAATAGGGAAAGATTGATTTTTCATTAAATCTTATGAGGGAAGCAAGAGAAGAGACATCCCCACAATGCTAATGAGTGTGCCGTTTGATAAGTTGGTTTCAGTATTTATCAGATGCAGATACAAATCCTATCTGACAAGTACAAGATGGACAAAAACATTGGCTTGATGCCACACCTGGTGATCTCAAAAATGAGACTTAAATATGATTTTCATATTCAAGCTCATGATATCCCCTTTAAATTCAATATTTATTTGAGTATGATATTTGAGTTTTTGCTTAAGATAGTGCTTTAGTATTTTTCAAGAACTCGAGGCCTTGAACTATCCTTGCAATTGCTGAGCACCAAGAAAAGGAAATATAGGTAACCTGTAAATCCTAATGCCCCAAGCTGGAATCAAATTTGTGACCCTATAATTGTATGCAAATCGGATCCTACAACATCGCCACAAAGCCTAGCTCTATGGCAGATAGTACAAGTGCCATCTTATAGTACCACTACTACATATACAAAAAGCAGATTTTGTGTCTTTGATACAGTCATTATATATGTTCCTTCCAGGGATCAAACTTACAACCTCCCTCTTACAGAATGGTCTCTCTCACCACTTATAAACTTGGACCGGTCTAAATAAAACACAGTAAGGTGTCTCTGCAGGTCAGTCCATCTCTCATACAAAGATCCAATCTCATTAAAATCCGATTCAGTTATAATCACAAACTCAATCACCGACAGGATAGCATGTGACAGGACAGCATGTGACAGGTTAGCATGTGACAGGATAGCATGTGACAGGATAGCATGTTACAGGATAGCATGTGACAGGACGGCATGTGACAGAATGACATGTGACAGGATGGCATGACTGACAGAACAGCATGTGACAGGATAGCATGTGACAGGATAGCATGTGACAGGATAGCATGTGAAAGGATAGCATGTGAAAGAACAGCATGTGACAGGATAGCAGGTAACAGAATAGCATGTGACAGGATAGCATGTGACAGAAAGGTGACAGGACAGCATGTTACAGGATAGCAGGAAGATGTGACAGGACAACATGTTACAGGATAGCATGTGACAGGATAGCATGTGACAGGATGGCATGTGACAGGATGGCATGACTGAGAGAATAGCATGTGACAGGATGGAATGTGACAGGATGGCATGTGACAGGATGGCATGTAACAGGACGGCATGTGACAGGATGGCATGACTGAGAGAACAGCATGTGACAGGACAGCATGTTACAGGATAGCATGTGACAGGATAGCATGTGACAGGATGGCATGTGACAGGATGGCATGACTGAGAGAACAGCATGTGACAGGATGGAACGTGACAGGACAGCATGTGACAAAATGGCATGACTGAGAGAACAGCATGTGACAGGATGGCAAGTGACAGGATGGTGTGACTGAGAGAACAGCATGTGGTTGACTGAGAGAACAGCATGTGACAGGATGGAATGTGACAGGATGGTGTGACTGAGAGAACAGCATGTGACAGGATGGAATGTGACAGGATGGTGTGACTGAGAGAACAGCATGTGACAGGATGGCATGACTGAGAGAACAGCATGTGACAGGATGGCATGTGACAAGACAGCATGTGACAGGATGGCATGTGACAGGATGGCATGACTGAGAAAACAGCATGTGACAGGATGGCATGTGACAAGACAGCATGTGACAGAATGACATATGTATCAAACTTGACTCCTATAAAGCCCTTCTACTGTGAAGCTTTTAATTAAATCCACAAATATTCCTGTATTGCTGCAAATCCACTGCAGTGAACAACTTATCAAAGTTTATTTGCAATTCATATTTATTAGTTTGAATTCATGAGAAATAATACTGTTGTCATGGAAACTGGTTTGCCAATCCACTTCAAAAACAGTGTTTGATTGAAAACTCATTATATAAAATGAACATCACATAGACAATATCATTATATTCAGTGATATTATAGCAATTTCTACCCACGATTTAACACATGCATTCAGCAAATGATGTTTATTCTGAACACTAAATGAACCTCGATAAAGGAAGATACAGTAAACAAAAGCCTGTGTTATTTTCATCATGGATAACAAAGCATGCTTTATCACCATTACACTGTATTTTATCTTGTTAGGCCTTGCATGATGGTCCATCATACTGTCTCATAATCAATACATAGTAATAAACCAAAACGTGGCATTTGTGGACCTAACAAATATATCCTTTAACAACATTTGAAATGTGACATGTCTGACATATCAAGCATTAACTGCCCTGTTATTATGATAGCATGTTAATTCAGATGAAGTGACATAACCCTGTATCATTTTTTTTACACATCTATTTTAAACAACTATATCATAAATGTTTCTATTAAAATAAAATGCTAACAAAAAAATCAAACTTGATGGAGAAGATGTGGCACTGACTCAAATCTATTTTAGCCCAAGACCAACATTTTTTTTTTTTTTTTCAGTTTGTCAATTTTGCTCATTCCGTTTTTTCGACTGTTTTCATGCCACTTTTCCTCTGCAGTTTCCTTTCAAACGTGTTAACAAAAATATATTTGAATAATAAAGACACTAGCTTAATGATATATTCATCCCTCCAAACTGAAGGCCATTTAGATTTGCAATTGTCAGAGTTAAAAGAAAAAAAATCTAAAAAAAATAAATAAATAAAATAAAATCTTTACCTACCTTTTACCAACTTAAAAAATTCTGAGTAGAAGAACAGCAAACAAACTTATTTTCAATGATGGCCTTAAGAGACAAATTTGTAATATTTGGAGGTCATTTCAACAAATTCAGGGCGAACTGTACAATTTTACTCACAACAAACTGCACCTGTATGATTTTTAACTGAATTTCATGTATAACACACAAAGTGCATCGATCCTAATTGACAGCATGATGAATTTTAGCCTTGACAAAATATAACAAGAGTGCCAAGATGGCCCTTGAGTGTAAAAGTGAAATCTGGCTTTTTTTATGGTGAAATGGGCATAACTCCTAAATTTACAAGTCAATATCAGTTATAATTGAACCCGATTGTGAGATTATGGGCATAAACATTGTCTTAAAGTTTAAAAAAAAATGTTAAAAATATGAAGTTGGTAGAGAATAAACAAAGTGGAATCTTGCATTTTTTGTATTAAAAGGGGCATAACTCCTGACCTAAAAGGCCCATCTCAGCCACAATTGAACTCAATCGAGACATTATGGTCATTAACAAAGTCATAAAGTTTAAAGATGATTGCTAAAAGAAGGAAGATGCTAGAGTGTAAACAACGTGAAATATGGCATTTTTTTATATTAAAAGGGGCATAACTCCTGACCTAATTGACGGATCTCAGCCATAATCAAACTCAATCGAGACCTTATGGTCATAAAGTTTGTCATAAAGTTTGAAGATGATTGCGAAAAAAATGAAGATGCTAGAGTGTAATCAAAGTGAAATCTGGCATTTTTTTTATATTAAAAGGGGCATAACTCCTGACCTAATCAACAGATCTCAGCTTTAATCAAACTCAATCGAGACCTTATGGTCATAAACATTGTAATAAAGTTTGAAGATGATTGCTCAAAAGATGAAGATGCTAGAGTGTAAACAACGTGAAATTTGGCATTTTTTTATATTAAAAGGGGCTTAACTCCTGACCTAATCAACTGATCTCAGCCATAATCAAACACAATCGAGACATTATGGTCATAAGCATTGCCATAAAGTTTGAAGATAATTGCTCAAAAGATGAAGATGCTAGGTGTAAACAAAGTGAAATTGGCATTTTTTAATATTAAAAGGGGCTAACTCCTGACCTAATAGATATCTCAGCCATAATCAAACTCAATCGAGACCTTATGGTCATAAGCATTGCCATAAAGTTTGAAGATGATTGCTCAAAAGATGCAGATGCTAGAGTGTAAACAATGTGAAATATGGCATTTTTTGAATATTAAAAGGGGCATAACTTCTGACCTAATTGACCAATCTCAGCCATAATCGAACTCAATCGAGACCTTATGGTCATAAGCATTGCCATAAAGTTTGAAGATGAACGTCAAAAGATGAAGATTCTAGAGTGTAAACGTGAAATATAGCATTTTTTGAATATTAAAAGGGGCATAACTCCTGACCTAATTGACGGATCTCAGCCATAATCGAACTCAATTGAGACATTATGGTCATAAACATTGTCTTAAAGTTTGAAGATGATTGTTTCAGAAATAAAGATGATAGAGTGTAAACACTAAAAATTGTTGACGCCGCACGACGCATGACAGACGACGGACACTCATGGGATCACAATAGCTCACCCTGAGCTTTGCTCAGGTGAGCTAAAAAGAAACCAGATACAGAAGTTCTGAGATATCCATGTTATATTGTTTATGATAAATTTCAATTGTATAGTGCCAGAACATCTCAGAACGTCTCAATGTGATTTGAGATCTCATTTTCAAATTTTATTATTTTAAGTATGAGAGAGTTCAAAACTGTCTTCTTTTTTTAAATGATAATGATGTTAAAATGTTTTGGTCATTCTAGGGATATTTCATGAAAAACAGAATATGTTCCAAGCAAACAAAAAATCGACATGGTTAAATGCTAAGTACTTTTGTTTTGCAACACGTCAATTTATTGATAAGGTTCACTGTTTCACTGGGGATATGACGCACATCACTGACATGAACCAGTCTCTTCTGTTTAGACACTCAACAGAAGTATGGAGTTGTTTATTTCCAGTAAATAAGCTTTAATTGTCTTATGTTTGGCACTATATAAACAGTTGATCAAGTATTAGAGGTCACCTCTCAAGAACAGCCAACCTGGGAAAAAAACTAGTTTCTGGATTCCCAGCACTGAATCGTAAGAGAATTCAACCTCTGAATAACAGCTACCTGTGGAGATTTAAGGCCCTAAGACTCGAAACCCAGCACTAAATGTATACAGAACTAATTCAGCCTCTTAATTAAGAAAGCAATCTGTGAACAAAGACCATTTACAGGAATACCTGCACTGATTTTTTTAAAAAATTTGATACTGATCAATCTTGAGGATTTTCATTAAACTTAAGCCAAGGGTTTTGGAGATGAAGTGCAGATAAGATTGTATCACAATTTCAAAGGGCCATAACTCTTTCAACATTTATCTGACCCAAACAAGATGATGATATGCACAACTAGATTTGATACTGATCAATCTTGTGAAGTTTCATCAAGGGTTTCAGAGATGAAGTGCAGATAAGACTACATCAAAAAGCACAAAGGGATATAACTCTGTCATAATTTACCCAACACAAAAATTTAAATTTTAAAATAAAAATCAAAGAATATGCAAAATAATCCTGTAAAGTTTTATCCATTTCAAACCAGGGGTTTTGGAGATGAAAAGCATAAAAAATTGTGTCTACACAGACAGACAGAGAGATGATAAGCTGATTTTGGTATTTATTGTATATACAGTGAAACCTGTAATAGTGGTCACCTCTGAATAACAGCCAACCTTTGTTCAAGGCCAGGGACTGAAGTCCCAGCATTGAATTTATAGAGAATCTAACCTCTAAATAACAACCATCTCCAGATAAAGACCAATTTTTAATTTCCCTTTAGTTACCTTTGTTCAAAGGTTTGACTGCATATAATTTTCACTAGTTTCAATGTCTCGCTTACATATCTATACCTTCTGACCTGGGGCCCGTTTCACAACTTTGTACGAAAAAATATCTTCGAAAGCGTAAATTCACAGATGTAAAATAGTATTTTTCCTATATATTTTTCTTTACAAAAAGTGTTGTGCTTGCATAATGCAATAAATTGGGCCATCTTTCTTCATCTTTTATTCTGAAAATAAGACATTAATAGTAGACACTATGTAGAACAACAGACTTACGACTAAGATCAAATTTGTGCGATTGAGTTTAGTGAAACGGGCCCCTGGTGTTTATTTTAAGGAGAAAATCAAATTAACTTCAATCAAATGGAATTTTAATTTATTTGCAGCCCTTAATTACTATTCACCAAAAGTGCCTAATAACAGGGATAAAACTTCAATACAACAATGAATTATGACATTTCCACCAGCCCATCAAGAACCAGTTATACTTATAAATATTAAGTCAATGGTTGCCTCCCCTGAGTATTCAGGAGCCATTTGTAATGAATAATCTCCAGGCAGTAGACAAAAGAGGAGAATAAACAAAACATATGGTATCTATTATGCAACAGGTCGATACAACATTTGTCTGTGTAAGCATTCACTGGCCTATCTGAAGTTCCATTGAATATATTTCTCTGTTGTTAGGAAGATGTTTTAGGAATACAGCTTTCAAATTTGGAATTCGATCTTGCTTGAGAAAGTCAAGAAATTGTTACAAGTCTAGGAAATGAAAGTAAAAGATACATTCATTGCTCAGCCTATCAACAATTGTTATTGTAGGGAAAATTTACGATTCATGTCTCTAACATCATTTTTGGAATTTCGATAGAGTCAACAACTGGCTGTAAAAAACAGCGAAACTAGAGTGTTCTTTGGAACATGTGTGTCACATGCTGAATAGTGACGAAAAATGTGTGATGGACAGACAGACGACAGAAAAACGATCCCTACCCATGTGTCATCTCTGCTTACATCAGGAGACACACAAAAAATTAAAATAGTGAAACCATTAGTGATCTGCTCATTCATATGAAAAGATAATGTAGTGATCGAATTACATATGATAAATAGGCTTGTTGTACAGCATAACTAAAACACTATTACTAACATTTTGATTACTCGCGTATTGATGCTATTGTTGGCTTGTGGCCACGGCCGCATGCCTATTAATTTGCTTGGATTTGTGAGTCCCTAATCATTGTTCTCGTAACATGGTGAATGGTTGACCTACTTTACACAAAAGAACATGACATTGTGCTTTTTGTTTATGATACTGTTTGTGAGCACTTAACCTAGGTTTGAACAGAAACTGCCAAATTATCAAAAGGGGAGGAGTAACATACAAATTGTGGAACCGTCCATTGTTCCATGACCCACCTATTAGCATATATCTTAACAATAGATTACAGTTAGATTTTGTTCCACAAACACGATGTTAACAAAGGAGCACATGTTATTGTTAGTGGCCTAAAAATTAGTGTCGGGGAACTATCCATTATGGCACATCAGAGGTTTGTTTTGCAAGGAAAAGACCTGGTGACATTTCCACCAGGTTATACAGTAATTGTACCCCAAACCTGTTCAAAGGGGGAAGACTTTCTTACTGTCATACTGATCAAGAAGGATTTTAACTTTTAATACAGCCCTCAGAACCTAGTTCAATTGTCTTTCAACATCTATAACATCTTATAAGCTCATAGTCATTTCATGATTGTTTACCTTCTCACAAACAGAATTAAAAAACAAGAGCTGTCCGAAAGACAGCATATGCATGCTCGACTATTCGGGTATTTGATAGTGACGCAATACCATTGTATTAAAGCGGTATTAAAATAATTTATGTGACTCAATTTAGCAGCATGTTCTCTTTAATTCTCAGTAAAACTCAGGTCATAATTCAAAAAAAAAAATTCAAGGAAAAGTTCATCTTTGATATGTTTTTTAATTAAATTTAATTAAGGGTTTTTTTGGTTGTCTTGTTAAATTAAATATTATTTAATTAATATATAAGTTAATTTTGTGAAGTTTAAATCCAATACACCAAGTGCTTACTGAGTAATGACATTAATTTAGTTGCAAAAAACTTTAACCAAAAATGTTAACGCAAATTTCTAAGTCGAAAAAGGCCCATGATTTAAGTAAAATTCTAGCAAGAGTTGTTCATCTTGGTTCTGCAGGTCCATTTCATGTTTAGGAAGACTTGTATGAAGTTTAAATCCAATACACCAAGTGCTTACTGAGTAATAATATTAACTTAGTTGCAGAAAAACTTTAACCAAAAATGTTAACGCAAATTTCTAAGTCGAAAAAGGCCCATAATTTGAGTAAAATTCTAGCAAGTGTTGTTCATCTTGGTTCTGCAGGTCCATTTCATGCCTAGGAAGACTTGTGTGAAGTTTAAATCCAATACACCAAGGGGTTACTGAGTAATGACATTAATTTAGTTGCAAAAAACTTTAACCAAAAATGTTAACGCAAATTTCTAAGTCGAAAAAGGCCCATAATTTAAGTAAAATTCTAGCAAGAGTTGTCCATCTTGGTTCTGCAGGTTGGTTTCATGCTTAGGAAGACTTGTGTAAAGTTTAAATCCTATACACCAAGTGGTTACAGAGTTATGATATTAACTTAGTTGCAGAAAAACTTTAACCAAAAATGTTAACGCAAATTTCTAAGTTGAAAAAGGCCCATAATTTGAGTAAAATTCAATCAAGAGTTGTCCCTCTTGGTTCTCTAGGTTTGTTTTGTGCCTAGAAAGACTTGTGTGAAGATTGATTGCAATACACCTACTGGTTTCTTAGATATGACTGCCAACGCCGACGCCGGGGCGAGTAGAATAGCTCTCATATTCTCCGAATAGTCGAGCTAAAAATGATTGTTTGTGTAATCCAGGTCCACCACTAGTCACATGGTATTCCAGTGTAGTGATTGGATAATCTGGAAATTTGATGCACCAAAACCTCTTATACCTGACATTATTCAAAATACTCTAGTTGTCCATATCCCTTTCCTTCTTATTTCTTTATGAAATTTACATGTGATGGCCGGTCATTCATGGCCTCGTCTGGAAAGATTTTCTGGCCAGTGTCAATAGATTCCTGTGATACTACCGCCATTTTGAAATCTAACATAGGCCAGTGTCAATAGATTCCTGTGATACTACTGCCATTTTGAAATCTAACAGGAAAAACTTAAATATCTGCTTATACAGTCTAAATAAGTTAGGAATTGTTTGAATGTCATGTTTGGCCAATTCATTTCCATCAAAGGTGATAATTAAATGATTTTATCTGTATGTGACATTTATTTAAAAAGACAAAAGTTATAAAATAAATGTTAATAATCAATTACCATTTTTATTTACCTTCCTACATAATATCAACATTCTAAATTGCACTGCATTAAGTGGATGGGACGGATTTTTATCTCTCACTCCTCTTGATATGGGTTTTCATACACATGCCATATTTATTTGTAATAAAACATTGTTGTCCAGCATTAATGGTCCAATGCCTGGGATTTGAGTGTAACATAAACATTGCACTCTGACATAATTCATGAATATACTCAGCCTTGTATCATCGTTCTTCAGATTCCCAGATACCGACACATTACCTACCTTAACAAATATTCATGTCAGCTAAGCACTTAATCTCAAATTGCATAAAACAAGAACTGTAGAAAGTGTTCCTTCCTGTTCTAAATAAGATCTAACGCACCTATTAAATACTAAGTCCTAAGTATAGATGGTGAACTTCGATCCAGATCTTAATTTCGTTGCATCAAATCAATGCAAATACAACCCTAATATATTTCATGGCCTTGTAATTTAAGGCAGTACAAACAGTCATGAATGGTCCCTGGGCTTAAATTTACATGTACAAACATGGTCTGTCCTGCTTTATATGAGCAGTAATATCGTAATACCTCAATAAATGACCTGAAATTTGTATACACTAAAAGCTTTCAACCCAGATGTCAACAAAATTGATTTATCATAAAGGCTGCTCCCTAATGAAGCAATTATAGAGTAATTACACAACTACATGTAGAGACATTTTAAATGCTGGCCTATATTGCCAAACCTTATTTGTCTGATTAAGTACAGTAACAGAACAAATATAGCAGAATATCTGGCAGTCACAGGAGAGGGAGTGGAAAAAACTGGCCATAATTGCTTCAATGACTTCCATCTGCTCTGATTTTCTCTGATTTTACAAAGTTAATGGCAGTAGGGATTTCGATTACCTTGTGACCTCTAAATTAATGAGAGAAACCTAAAACCTGCAAGCAAAATTGAGTACAGCTGTACTGAGCTGCTTGTGTAATCATTCATTAAAGGTCAGCCTTAAAAATTATTTTGTATTCAGGTTTTTCCCAGTGTTTAGTACTGGTCCAACCAAGTGTCACAGGGACTCGAAATTGCATGGGGTGAATCATTTCGTACTTAGTGGTAACATTAAAAATAGGAAGGGAGGACACTATTTTCGACTATTTTATGAATATCGCATTTTTGGCAAATAACGATCATATGCATTATAAATGAATAGATATAAAGAATCGTGTCATTTGTGTGTTGTTTTTTCTCTTATAAATGACTAACAAGTGTTTTTAATGTCCCAATCAAGCTTGACAGTGAGTTTGAACAGCCGGGACCGGCTACTTCCAGTTTCTTCTAATGAATAAAATGTAAGCGCTCATTGGTCAATATATTAAATCAAATACTGTGTAAGCAGGTATGACTGTCAATGATTACATTGCGCCTACTTTCGATCGCGTTGTTTATGCTATTCTGGACCTCCGTAACTTAATGAAGTTAATTCCCGAGAAATGTCAGTTTTGTTTACATTTTGATTGACCAATAAAAACATACCTTTATATTCACTTCTAAAGAAACCAGAAATAGGTTTCCCCGTCTCTTGTCAAGCTCGATTGGGACAATAAATTAAAGATATTATCGTTACAAGAGAAAAAACTACCTCATTTATGTTTAGGAATTTCTAAATTTATTCATTTAAAACCACACCTGGTCCATTTTCAATGTTGAATTTCGTTATAAACGCGTTTTTCCAAATTTGGTCTCAAAACAGTGTCCTCCCTTCCTATTTTTAAATGTTACCACTAAGTACGAAATGATTCACCCCATGCAACTTCGAGTCCCTGTGCCAAGAGGTTGCCATGATACATCAGTATCAAGTGTAATAACTTGTTTCCTTAATTACATAATGTCATGTTAATTTGGACTGTCATGGTAATAATAAAGCTATGTCATGAAGACCTGACAATACCA